>VDFB02281492.1:1017658348-1017759924 GCA_007258455.2 Sequoia sempervirens | reverse complement strand
TTTACTTGATCCCTCAGGACACTCAAAAGATTGGTGTCTAGTTTCTCCACACTTGAAACATTTACCCAAGAAGTTTTTGCTTCCATTTCCTCTCCTTTGTACCCTTTGATCTGGTTCTTTACTCCACTTAGATCTTGATTCTTCTTCACTTTTCTGCTTCTCCTTACTATTTCTCACTTACTTCTCTTTCCCTCTGGGGTTATTTTGTTGTCTTCTCTTCACTTTATCTTCCACTTTAAGAGAATATTGGAAGGCATCCTCAATTGTGGAAAGCCTCAACATACTTATCTCATCCTGAATGTTAAATCTAAGGCCATTTATATACCTTGCCACTTTCTCCCTAGTCATCTCTTGGTGCCCAAATCTAATTGTCATCTTGTAAAATTCCTTAGTATACTCTTTCACACTCATGTCCTTTTGCTTCAGGTTCTACAACTTCTTGAATAATTCCAACTCATAGTCTCCAGGAATGAACTTATCCTTCAGCCTTGCAACCATCTGCCTCCATTTGGTGATTCTTGTTTCATAATTTTCCACTCTATCCTTTTGCAACTCTTTCCACCATAAAGAAGCATGCCCTTGTAGCTTAGTTTGTGCTAGCCTAACCCTTAGTGGGTGTCTCTAATATCCTCAAGCTCAAAATAGTCTTCCAACTCTCCTATCTAGTCTATCAAGTCTTCTAGATTCAATGTACCAGAGAAGTTAGAAACCTCCATATTATGAATTTTACTTACTTGTGCCACTACTCTCGACAATATCTCTTCTCTCTCATCTGTCGGCCCTTCAACCTCTTCAGCTTCAAGCTCTTCTGGAGCCTCTTCATATTCATCCTCCGGTTCGAGATTCCCTCAAACCACCCAAGACATTCTGGATCTCATTCCTCATCTCATTTCTAAATTCCTCCACCATTTTCTCCATTCTTCTAAGGTTCATCCTTCTCAACAACATCTCTTCCTTTGATTAGGTGTAACTACCTTAGCTATGCAATCTGATTGCAAGGTTTCAATTGCCTCTCTCTCTCGATGATCTATTGAACAGACTTATAGCCTACCTCAAATTGGTGATCTGTTCACTCAAGGAATACCACAAGGACCACACCCCAATCAAGGTTAACAACCAACTCTGATACCATCTAATATAGACATGACCAAAGGGTTTTCAGAGAAAACTATCCAACCATGCAGCGAGAACAACACCGTGTAATTAACACCAAATAACCAAAGCAATGTAGAGTCAATCTTTATTAACTAATAGGATTTCATATACATATTCACCAGCAACATGAGAATTTTATAGATTTGGCACATATGCCTGATTACACAACATAAAAGCAATACTATTCTAGACCTCTATCTGCTCATAAACTCCTTATTGCAGCTTCTAGGATCTACTCAGATCTGCCCCCCCTCAAAATGGCTTATAACATTGATTTATATAACAACTGGGACTCAAAAATGATCCGCGTCTGCCACGGATAAAGAAAATCATGAAAAATAAAACGTATCCTATAGAAAATAACCATGTCATCCATAGGATTGGAGAATTATAATTATAAATGCAATTACATGGTGTCGACCCAATGGGAAGACTGGATACAAGCCGAAGAACATTATAAAATACACTGTTAAGATCTGCAATTAGAGGAAATAGTCCACAATAATCCATAATCACCAATGAAGAACATGTAATGTGTAGAACACAAGTCATCTTACACCAAGTATTTAATTTTGGTGAACACATAGAATGAGGTGCGAACCCAAAGAGAGATTTCTCACCCACCAAAGAACATAGAATGATGTGCCAAATACATCTATAAACAACATAAATGATCATATGCCAAAAGACATGAAACTCAAAAGCCAAAAAGGAAATAATAAGAAATAAATATTTTTTTGGGTGACACAAGATTTCCATGACCCAAGGATGCTCTTACATCATTTAGGCCCAGTGGGACTCATTTTCCATTCTAGGTTTCCCAGTTCTGGAAAACTAAACGAAAGCCCATTTCAGACAAATGGGTATCGAAAAATGCAGAAAACCAAAATCAGGCTGAGTAGTGGGACTCATTTTCCACCCTTGGTGAATGAGTCCACTTTTGAATTTCAAAAGATTCAAAGGTGGAAACAGGAGCTCTCAGTTTGCACTTTGGTTCTCTACAGGTGTCTATTTCTGAAACTCTGATTTTCGAACATGAAAGTCAATTTTTGTTGATATTTTTCCTTAGACAATGAAGAAAAGATCCAAACAACTTTGCAACTTGAATCTTAATGATTTCCACACTTCCAAGAGGCCTATATAAAGACACAAGAGAAGAAGGAGAAAATTTTAATGTTAAGGCATGTGGGTTTTCCTTGGTCAAACCCTTTTATAGGTAATTAAAAAAAAATGATGAAAGAATGTAATGAAGCATCTAATAATGGAATTATTACCTTTCCATGATGTTTGATCTTGAATTTATGCAGCAATGGAGGAAGATTCTACCCTTGAATGTCTGAAAATTGATCTTTAATGAATTGTAATATTAAGACACTAACTTGCTTGACTTGAGAGAGATGACAGATGATGAATGAGATGTAAGAATGAGTTAATGGAGATAAATTATGGTTTAGAGACTTATATTTATAGGAATTCCACCTTATTTTCCTATTAATTAGATCCCTAAGGCCGACATGAAGAAAATCAAAACTTAAATTCCAAAATTTCCTACTCAAAAGTAAAAAATGGTCCAAATTAGACTCATTCACCACCTTGGGTGAATTAGTCCCGCTTGATAGAAACTAATCCACCACATGTGGTGAATTAGTCCTAGTGGAGCTCATTTTCCAGCTAAGATGCTAGGTGTTGGTGTAAATATATTCTTGTACCTAGTTAGTTCATTACTAGGGGACTTATTTACACATGTTAAGTTTACTTAGGTCCTAGGAAGGAATCTTTCTAGAAGGTGTTAGTTTTCATTAGTTGTTATCTTATCTTTTGACTTGTAACACATGTGAACCTAGGTAGTTGTGATTAGTTGTCTCATATCATATGATTAAGACACTTGTCATAATGCTATGACATCTTGCATCTCACCTTGTCTATCTAGCCAAGGGATCTCTATTGCATTGAACAATCACATCAACATCATATCATTGAATCATATTGATAAGAGTGTAGTTTATTCTTGTCACATTCCATTCTCTCTCTTTGATATTTCCATTTGGCCTTAAGATCTTGGAAACCATCACCAATTCTAACATGGTATCAGAGCATGTTTGATTATAACTTGGTATTATAGCATTTATGTTTTGCATTTTATCTCTCTTTTGGGGAGGAGTTTTGTCCCACTAGGTTTTCTCATTTTCTCTGTTTGTGAGAGATTTCATTTGCATATGCACACGGGTACCTAACATGGCTTAGTACCCAGGACCCATCTTTGTGTCATTTGCATAATAATCTGCTACTCCTAAGCTGCACTTAAGGGGGGTTGTTGGTGTAAATAAAGTCTTCTACCTTGTTAATTCATTACTAGGGGACTTATTTACAAATGTTAAGTTTACTTAGGTCCTAGGAAGGAATCTTTCTAGAAGGTGTTAATTGTCACTAGTTTTTATCTTATCTTTTGACTTGTAACACATGTGAACCTAGGTAGTTTTGATTAGTTGTCTCATGTAATATGATTATGACACTTGTCCTAATCCTATGACACCTTGCATCTCACCTTGGCTATATAAGCAAGGGGTCTCTACTACATTGAACAATCACATCAACATCATATCATTGAAGCATATTGATAAGAATACAGTTATTCTTTTCACATTCCATTCTATCTCTTTGTGCTTTCCATTTTATCTCAAGATCTTGGTAGCCATAGCCAATTCTAACACTAGGAAGTAAGGCAATAAGGTTTGTATGATGAATTTGTCAGTTATTTCATCAAATTAGGCCTTGAGATGGACAATATGGGGGTAATAAGGGCCTATTAATGATGATATAAGGTCAATTAGGGCTTGGGACACAAAATTCAATGTGAAAGTGTGATTAAATACACTTTACAACACTAAAATCAGGTCCACATAGCCTAAAAAGGCACAAGAACAACTGTGAATGTGTAAAACACATTACAAAACTAGGTTAAAGTTAAGTTTATTTTACAAGCCTTCTAGATTGATGTGAAGATGCAATTAAATACATTTTATAATGTTGAATTAGGGGGAAATGGGTTCATTAAGTCTAGAAAAGCGTGAAAGTCTTTTACAACACTTTACAACACCTTTACAAGACATTGTTAAATGCATTTGCAAGGGTCCAAGGCCTAGTGTGGATGTGTAAAACACATCACAACACTAAATTAAGGCCTTATTAAGTCCAATTTGTCATCAACTATTCCCATGTCAAGCAAGAAATACTTTTTCCTAGGGTATAGTGGTAAACCCCTCCTGTAATCTTAAATAATACCCTAAGATATCCTATTGTTAGGTCTCTTTCCTCTTTCATCATTGGATTGAGATCTCTAGGATATCCTTGAATGTGGAGTATAGAAAGTTTGTTTCCCTAGGTCTTAAAACCTAGTGGAGACCCAATTTTCCATCTTATAGTAACACACAAAATAAAATTTTCCATCCTCAAAATATTTCATCTAACCTTTGCATCATAATTCAAAATTTAAATCTCATCAAGATAGGACAGGGTTGACCTATATTAGATCCTACATAGTATTTTAACACATATTAATCCTTTGCAAAACATCAAACATGTTAGGTTGGCCCCAAATAAGACCTAAACACAAAACCTTCATATGTTTACCCAATTCACAATACATGGAGCTCAAAACATAATGCCATCTAGAGTTATTACTCAATTGACATCTGGAAGCTTATCTTCAACATTGCAACACAAAATATTCATCTAGAAAGGAGTGCATAATCTCCCACACTGACACAATGTATAGAAAATGACTACAATAGACTAGGTCAAAATCTATCATTCATATCTTCTAGGATACTTCACCAAACAAAAAAATATCTTGAATTTAGATGCATTTTATGTTCACCAAGTTATTGTTAGAATCATAGAGTGATATCTATATTTACAGAGGAGTACAAATCCAAAAACTAATGCACTAAACCACTATACTAGTAGGTCTAACATATAATTTTTTTTGAGTAGCTATATTTTCTGAACTAGATTATCTTGTACAAATTTCTTCAACACTTCTAAACCATGCTAGAATGATCTAAAATAATGTTTGCATCAATGAAACCATTGGATCATGCATAATTTACATACCATGCTCATGTTGCCATACTGCATCATCAATGACGATCTCCTCAATCTTCCAACAATCTCCCCCTTTGTCATTGATGACAACATTCTCCATAACAATTTCTTTCATCCTTATACATATCTTTCTTTCCCAAAAAAGTCCAAGTATCTCCCCAAATATCTCTCCAAGTATCTCTCCCCCTTTGACATCAATGGAAAAGGGTGTATTGGTACCAACTCTTTGTATACTCCCCCTCAGAAAGTTAACCAAAAACATTTATATCATCTACATATTTACAAAAGAATTTGGGAACTTAAAAAACTTGAAAAAAATTGCATAAGAATATAAATGGTCAACCAAGTGATGTTGACCCCTAGAGTAATATTTAACTTTGAAACTTTCTTAGTACTGGCAAGATCACTTGAGATAGGTATATGATTCATTTTCACCAAGTCCCTTAGCTTTCCAAACTACTTTATTATGTCTTCCTTCTCACTCTATAGTGTAAAGAATCTATCATGCAAATCTACTATGGCAGACTAGATCTCATCATCTATGTCCTATGTCGGATCATAACCATTTGACACATTGGTTAGTTGTGACTCAATTGAGTCCATTTCATCCTTTATGCTTTGTAAGGCATCCAACCGATTCATGCAATACAAAAACAATTTTTTTGACTCTTCTTCACATGCTTGCACATCCTTCAAAATCCTTTCAACTTTTTTGTGTACAAATGCACACTTCTCTATAATATCCAACAACTCCTTTTCTGTAAGCCTCATCTCAACTTCTATTTCAACTTTTCTTTCAAATCATAGGCATATTCCTTGAAGGAGTCAATCAAGAACTTTGTGTTATCCATTGCAAATAAGGATGCATCAATCATTGTTTTATGGGTCATATCCTATAAATATTTTATAGATTCATCAATCAACTCAAAACTCTTTTGGTGTGTTTCAATAATTTATTTCCTTTTTGATGCATGAAAAACATCACCTAGCTGCAACTTATGAATGGGAAATATTTTATCTAGATCTACACCGCCTTGTTGAATGGGAAGTTGTAACAATTATGATGAAACTATCAGTTGGAATTTTACTTGCTTAGAAAAAAAACCTTTCAAAGGATTACTGGAGGAAGATTCATCAAAAGCCTTAGGTAACTCCAAGGTCTCTTCAATTTCTTCATTCTTTCCAAACTTATTACTCTCTTATTCCTTTTCCTTATCTTCTTCAACAAAGGCCTTATCCTTATCTTTATCTTCATCATTATTTTTCTCCTCTTCTTTATCCTTATCCTTCTATCCTTCCTCATTCTCTTCATTCTTTTATTTATTTCCTTCTCATCATAATCTTCTCTTCCCATGTTTTCTTCTTTCTCTTTCTCTTATTCTTTATTCACATCATGTATATCACCTTCGTCGATGGTCTGTTATGTATCATGAATAATCAAAGGAATAAAGATGTTATCCTTTTTATTTTCCTCTTTGATCACTATCTCTTCCTCTACAATCTTTTCAACTCTACCATTTCCTTGTACTAGTTCATTTGTATCCATAGAGAATTTTCTATGTATTCTTCAACATCAATAAATCTAATATTGATTTCATGCTCATGTCCAACATCGTTTTTGTCCACATATCCTTCCACATTAGATTTTGGAGTAGTGTAATCATCATTTAATCCTTCTTTATTTATTGGGAGTAGACCCAACTTTTGTATAATCTCCTCATCCTTGTCATTGCACTCTTTCCAGATCATATAATGATCATTCTAATCCTTTCTCATAAGAATATTTTCTCTCTATTTAGTCATCAGCTCCTTGCTTAAGATGGTAGTCAATGTGGCTCAATCTACTTCAGTCAAGGGAGTAATAACTCTTTCTAAGGCTTCATCTTTCAACCTTCCACATTCCATTATTGTATCCTCCCTTATTTTCAACAAAATGTTCCAATCATAATCTGGTATATTCTTCTAGATATTATGCATATCTACCTCAAATAAAACAATGTATTTGACTATAGGTTTAACTATGGTACCTTTTCTACCTCATGTACTTCGTTGTATAGTTTTGTTGTTTCCTTTAGTATTGCATTTTTCACTATATTGTTGAATAGTTCTTCAAGCTTCATAGGAATGTGAGGAATTTTAGGTTGTTTTTTATTCTTTAATATTTTTGGAGACTTCTTTCTATTTGTTCATTCTTACTTCTTCTTCAGAGAAGCCTTCTTGGCTTGCTTCTCCTTTTCCCTCTTCTAAATTTTTAATCCTACTTTCTCTTTCTCAACTTCCTCCTGACTTTTTTTATCCACTATGTCAATTCTCTTCCTTTTTGTGCTTGCTTCACCTTCTAAAGAATCTTTCTTACCTCTTTGGATGAGCTATGGTCCTTCCGCTTCCATTTCTTCTTCCTCTTCAACAACATTGATGCCAATTTACTTTTCTTTTGTAGATTTTTTCTTGACTCTCCTTATAGAAACAATAGGGGTTGATGTACTGATAGAATTATTTGCTTCTACCCTAGTGGCATGAACTACCAGAGGGGATTTCTCCCTTACTAGAGGATTAACTATGGTTTTCTTCTTTTCACCAGCATCAAGAAGAGTTGTGGTAGATAATCTTTCTAATCTCCTTGAGCTACTAGAGGATTCTGCTACACTCATGTATTCTCTGGATCCTTCTCTAGAATACCTTACCATTTCCTTTGAAAAACCACTTTCTTGTGTATATATGTCCAACATATTTTCAACATTCTTTCTCATAATTGGTTTCTTAAATTCTAGGTGAACTTCCATTGATTTTTCTTCATATGTCCCATATATTTTCTTGTTTTCATCCTTAGGACTATTTAGTAGTACCTCTACATATCCAAAAAGTTCTACCTCTATCACCTCATAGCCTAGTTTTGGAACCCAAACAGTCCTCAATTCTATTTCTTTCATCATGAAAAAAATTGTAGAAAATAGGAAAGTGATATCCTTTTTATATCTTTCCACAACACTTCTTGGAATCCTCTGCCTCTCATTCATTCTTCTTTATAATACTACAAGAAAGACATTAAGTGCATCATCCTAAGCATTGACATATCCAAGGCTTATGATATAATCTCCTATTTGGTGTGCAACAAGCCATGTACTTGACTAGCTAACCTTTCCAATCAAATGAACTTACCTCAAGAAGTACAAGAGTAAACACATTACCAATGTGCCATACTTGAACACAAATTTATTCTTCTTAGTATCCTTCAGATTCTCCATCAATTGTTTCCTAAGAAACTCATAGATGTTGTAATCAACATCATTCCCAACCATTTCATGTGCCACATTAATTTTTGTAGTAGATATAAAATTATCTATTTTGGTGTAATAGATTTTGTGTCTGCTGAGCATAGTTGCATACCTAACTACAAGAATTATGATAAGATTCATGGTGAGGGCTCTTTGATCAAATGTAGCACCATTTTTCTCCAGTACCTCTTTGTTCTTTGTATATTTCAAGATTGGAACCAATTTGGTGGACCATAAACTAGTTATCTCTCTTATTACTTCCTTTGTAATCATGTCAAGGCCATCATTCCACACAAATTTTTCTTGAATTCTACTCAGTGATATCCTAATCCATTTTTATCATATAAAAAGTTTGGAAACCACTATCATACATCTAATTTATTTTCAACTAGGGCTTTTTACTCTGGCTTTAAGGAGAAATCCTATACATTTGACTCATTTTCCCATAGATCCCCAAGCTTAGAGGGTGAATGTTCATCCATGCTACCGTGAATATATTCTCTAATATACTTCGTTGGTAAAAACACATAAGTTATATGCAAGAAAATTCCTATAGGGTAATCTTTTATAGCTTTGGTGGGATATCTTTTGAAATTAGGTTATGGTTTCTGAGAAATGTCTACAACCCTTGATGTTTCCATCGTAAATTGCATTCATAATGTCGAATGAACAAGACAAATGAGAGGTGGGGGTGAATTAGCTATATCTAATAAAAATGTCAAAATCCTCAATAGTAATGAGATCCACATGAATTCATTAAAAAATTATTATGTTACAATGATTAATCATGAAATATAAATAATAGAAACATAAATAACAACACCATAAACAAGAGAACTAGATTTACATGGAAAACCCGATGAGGGAAAAACCATGTGAGGATTAGCTCACAATATAAGTAATTACAAAATTGGTACAAAAGGGATTTGTACCAGAATATGATACACTATCCAAAAGGTTCACAACCAGGGCTTACTACCATAGAAAGAAATACAAGAAGATAGAAGAGAAATGGCACATAGGGAACACTTTCTCAATGTATTAAGGAATCCACCACAATGCTCCAACACTTTCATATTATTGTTTGAAAGATTTTAGACACCTTCAGCTAACTGCATTCCAGAATCCAATATTTTGAAGTTCACACTGCTCTGCTCAAATTCACATCACACACACATCACTTGCATTGATATAACTTCTATCTTGCTTCTCTCTTCATGCACACTCAACTCACAACAACTCCACTCTTATTTATATCAACCTCAACCTTAAACATCTTCTCGAAGGTCAAAATTCTATTTGTTGTATTTACAAATTCAAATTAGGTCGGCACCTAAACATTCCCTCTATAGATAGGAATGAAAGGGGACCAAAACAACACTTAACCAAGACCCAAAATTAAGTCTCAGATGACATGCTACACATCCATTAATACTTGAACATTTTTTAATGTAGTGTAGACACTAGGTTGGTCATTACACATGAAAACACATTAAGAATTAAGTACATGTTTCCAAAAATTTTGATACACCTAACCATGAATCCTCTTGACACAAAAAAGATAACAAAACCATTAAATCTCCTTCAAAACCATAAGTATTGAAAATCAACTATGCAGAAATGTGGAGAAAGTACATTTCTCCTAGACACCTCTATACACCATTACAAAACCAATTCTCATACTAGTAAACACAATTTCCTATCACCAATTATCCAGAACCAAAAATTATGAATATAGAAACCTCTCACAACCTCAAAAAACATACTAAATCCACATAGGTATAACATGAATATAGAAGAAACATGGAGCATGATCTAGAGAACATTATAAACACTTGCAGAACACTATTTTCTATGTTTATAAAATTTTCTCAAAAGAACTTAGAAATCAAGTACCAAAGACATCATCTCAGATCATTAAGTCATTCCTACTCATCACTAGATACTACAACAAAAGATAGCCCCATGTACTCACAACACTTCCTTAATATCTCAACTACACATGTAGAACCTACAACAACCTGTTTTCCTCTTCTTCTCAAATTTCTCAATATTCTCAACATTTTCTTCATCCAACAACATAGTTGTCATCAATGGCAACACTAGTCAGTAGACATCATATTAAAATAAATGAAAAAACCTTCATACTTGCAACAATCCCCCCTTTTCCATTGATGGAAACACATGATGTGAAAAACCATCAAAGACAATACAACAGATCTAAATGCACTTTATATTTCTTCCCCTAAATTATTTGACAATATGCACAACTTTCTCCACTAATATGTTACACTTTTTCACATGATACTTTCTCCCCCTTTGACATCAATGGAAAAAGGATATATATTTTTGTATTACTCTCCTCTTTGACATTGAACCAACATACCAGCTCTAAATACTCCCCCTTAGGAGTATACCAAATCAAATACACATGGTCCACTACATACTCCCCCTTAGAGTTAGCCACCAACATTAGTCCAGAAAAGGAATAGATCCATAGATCCACTTGACTGATGCTTCTCCATATGCATCTAGTTCAACTAAGGAGGGGTAATAACCCCCAACCTCTCTCGAAGATACTCAAAATCATCCTTAGGAAGAGCCTTAGTAAATATATCAACAATATAATCCTTTGTAGGTACATACTCAAGTTTCACCTCATTCTCCATAACCTTCTCTCTCAAAAAGTGATGCCTAATAGATATATGTTGTGTCCTTGAATGCATCATTAGATTCTTTGAAATGTTAATTGCACTTGTATTGTCAAAAACGATAGATATAGGCTTATCATATACAACTCCGATATCCTTCAATGTCTATCTCATCCACAACACTTGTGTACAACATGATGCTACTCCAATATACTCAACCTCTATGGTAGACAAAGAAATTGAATCTTGCTTGTTACTCAACCATGACACCAATCTACATCCAAGAAAGAATGCACCGCCACTTATACTTTTCTTATCATCAACACAACCAACCCAATCTACATCAGTATAAGCACTTAATGTGAAATCAATATCCTTAGTATACCATAAGCCATAATTTAAAGTTCCTCTTAAATATCTAAATATCCTCTTCACTGGTGTAACATGTGTTTCATTGGGATCCTCTTGAAATATAGCTACAAGAAAAACTACATGTATGATATTTCATCTAGTAGTAGTTAGATATAGTAATCCACCAATCATAGATCTATATTTTCTCTGATCATCCTTTGGTGAATCATCATATTTTCTCAATTTACAACCATTCACCATAGGGGTGCATATTGGTTTGGAGTCATCCATTCCAAACTTATTTGACATCTCTTTGACATACTTAGAAAATCCCTTTATCTATTTGATTAATTTGTAGCCCAAGGAAGAAATTCATCTCCCCAAACATTGATATTTCAAACTCTTTCTGCATCTCTTCAGCAAATTTCTTACACATACCTCCATTTCCTCCAAATATAATGTTATCCACATACACAAACACTATCAAGATCTTGTCTTCGTAGATTTTGACGTAAAGATTACTATCTAAAGTTTCCTTACTGAATCCTTGTTGTATCAAATATTTTTCCAAACTTACATACCAAGCTCTAGGAGCTTGTTTCAATCTATACATTACCTTATTCACAATTCACATACAATATTTGGTTAATATGATAACTAAAATATTTTTGTTTGTTACATGTAAACTTCTTCCAATTCACCATTCAAAAAAGAAGAATTCACATCCATTTGATAAACTTTAAAGTCCTTGTATGGTACAAATTCCAAAAATATTTTGATAGATTCGATTATAGGAAGAGGAGTAAAAGTATCCTCAAATTATATTCCTTCCACTTGTGATTAACCCTTACACACAAGTCTTTCCTTATTCCTTACTACTTCTCCATTCTCATTCAGTTTCTTTCTGAACACCCACTTAGTTACAATTATATTCTTGTTTGTCAATCTACGAACCAATTCCCTAATCTGATTATTCTCAATTTTCATTAATTTTTCTTTCATCGCCTTCATCAAATGTTCATCCTTGCATGCTTCACTCACTATTTTAGGTTCAACTTTAGAGAGTAAACATAGATTTACCTCAACTTCAACATTTTTTCTTGTTGGAACTACACCGTTCCTTTTGTCTCCAATGATTTGTTCTTCAGAATGATTCTTTTGCATGTACTTAGGGGTCTTAGGGGTCTTCTCTAGAGCTTCTCACTCTTCATTATGCACTTCTTCATTAATGTTTTCTTCTTCTACTTCTTAGCAATCAAGTTCATCTAACACATACCCATCCACTACAAGTTTTCATCAACCTTAACATATGCACTCTCAAATATCTTTCTCAACCTCTTGTTGTAACATCTGTAAGCTTTGATTTTAGTAGAATATCCAAGGAAGATACCTTCATTAGACCTTGCAACAAACATTCCTAAGTTTTTTTCTTCTCTTTTTATATAATTTTTCTTCCAAATACTCTAAAGTAGCTCACTATAGGAATCCTTCCAAACCATAACTCATAGGCAGTCTTTGTGATGTTATCTTTAGCTTGAACTCTATTAAGTATGTAAACAACATAATGAATAGCTTCTCTTGAGTAGAATTATGATAGATTTTCCTTTTACATCATAGTCTTAGTAGCTTCTTGAATCATTCAATTTTTCCTTTCAACCACTCCATTCTACTAAGGAGTTCTATGGGTAGAAAAATGCCTCTTTATTCCATGAACTTCACAAAACATGTTAAAATCATTGGAGGTGAATTCACCTCATCTGTTAAACCTTAAAATTTTATTTTTAGATCCATTTCATTCTAAACCATAGCTTTATATGCCTTGAATTTATCTAGTGCATCATATTTTTCTCTAAGAAATGTAGCCCATGTCATTCTTGAATAATAATCAATAAAAAGAATAAAGTACCTTCCACCTTGTAGACTTCTCACCCTTGTAGTACCACAAATATATGTATGTACTAATTCTAGTAGTCTAGTAATAGATTGTTCCTTTCTCTTGAAACTACTCCTTACTTTCTTTCCAAACTGACAATCTCTACAAACATCATTGATAGGCTTTGTGATTCTAGGAAGGTATCTCACTGCATGAACTGAACTAATTCTCACCATATTATCAAAATTCATATGACACATCCTCCGATGACATTGCCAACTATCAATAATATGCGACATAAAAGCAATGTCCATCAAAACCCTTAAACTAATAAATGTTTCTATTTTTTCTCTTACCAACAACAATTATAATTCTATACCCTTTTTTGATCTCACATGTTTCATCCTTAAACAGAAGATTACATCCCTTGCTATACATTTTTCCAACACTCAAAAGGTTATTCCTTAAACCATTAACATAGTAAACATTATTAGTGTTATGCTTGCCATCAAAATTGATTGAACTTATTCCACAAATCTTAGCTCCAAAATCATCTCTAAATTTAACTAGTCCTCCATCATTTTTTTCAAGTTTTTAAAACGAACTTACTCTTGTCTCTAGTCATGTGATTAGAGTAGCCACTATCAACAACCTAGTAATTCTTATACTCTTTAACATGAAAAGAAGACACCAAAGTATCTTCAACCTTATCTTTCTTCTTTAGAATACGTTCCTTCACACAACTTTTAGAGTTAGTAGAACTACATCCTACTTTAATAGCCAAGAAAAAACATTCATTGTCATCAAAGTCTCCATAATTAGATTCATCATCAAAATTACTATCTTCTCTTCCATAGTAAGCTTTCTTAATCATTTTTTCTTTATTATCCTTGCTTTTATTGTATACAACTCTCCTTGGACATATAGAAGCATAATGACCTATTTCACATAGCTAAAACATTTGGGAGCTTTATCAACTTGTGGATTACTGACGGGACTACACTCATAGAGTATATCCATGGATATCATAGCTTCACATAGAATTGGTACAACCTTAGGATGATGGTGAAGGATACATCTAACTTTTTTGGTCAAAATTTGAGAGGAAGAGTTATCAAACCTATTGTAGGATGAGAAAAACCATCATGATTTCCTAATCATGCTTTCAAATTTTCATAATAATCTTTATAAATTTTATGCACAAATAGGAATTCCTCAGTGATCATATTCTCTAAGCATGGAGGATAAATGATTATCCTTAGCGTAGGTTTATCATTAATACATCTAGCAATATAGAGAGGACCATATGGTGCATGTATAGATGCATCAATATGTGTGAAAGCAATGCCAAGTAATAAAGTGATTTGGACCTTATGAGGTTGGGAATATATTATATTAATCATATTATCTAGACTATCATCATCATCATTTGTATCATCACAAGATTACACAAAGTTGGATGTATGATTTGGCATTGGATTTGTGAAGATTTACAAATTTTGATTGATTGTAGCTACAAATGTGTTTCCTTTATCATTAACATCAACTAAATGGATGTGATTAGAATTGATGATTTCTTGCACTTGATGTTTAAGAGACATAAATCAATTTATATTTTGTCCAGGTTTATAATGATATTGACAAAACTCTTTTGGGCTAAAGTTTGAAGGTGATAGCTTAGTTGTGTTAATAGGTCTAATTAGAGGAAATTGGATTAGGATTTTTCTTAACAATTGTAATGTATGAATGAATGACAAGAGTTAGGAAGTTGGGTAAATTGTCTATCTCTCAACATAAATTGATAGGGATTTATGCTTATAATGACCACTTGCATTTTAATGTTGTTGGTAGTATGAGGGGTGTTCATCTTAATAAAATTCTTGTTTTGTATCTTGAATGGTTGATAATTATTTTGAGGTACAGATTCAAATTAATTAGTAGGAATTGATGAAGGTGTAGCTTTATATTAACTAACCAATATTTGATAGTCATGAATAGCCATACACAAGTGTGTAAAGGATGGATACTTCATCAACAATACCTTATCTCTAATTTTTGGTTGCAAATTTCATATAAACACCTTGAAGACATTGGCATTAGGAATACTATAGGATATTTATGAATAAAGCAATTGGTATCATCCTATAAAGTTTGTTATTTTTTCTTTGGTCCTTCTTTTCAATATAATAAATTAGTTAATATTACTTGAGGCCTATGTTTTCTTGGAAATTTTGGAGAAATTCAATAACAAGTTGAATGAATGAGTTTATTGGTTTAGGGTATGTGCAAGATCATCATGGAAAAAATAGGCCCTTAAGTGGCAAAAAAAAAAGAAAAATCAGAGTTAGGCAACTTGACGTAAAAAAATGAATAAGTTATCTACATTATTTCAAAAATATATAAGAATAGAATCTGTAGTAAATTGAATGTAGTTTCTAAACTACTAGGTTTTTAAAAATAAAAAATGAAAATTTGAAATTTCAAAGCTAGTACTTAAATTCCGGGGAAAAAATAAGAAGTAGGTGTTTGTTTGACCACCCTAACCACAATAAAATGATAATATTTTTTTATAAGATTTTATATATAAGTAGAGGACTCATGTCCCGATGTGATGCATATTTTTTTGTAATTTGTTTCCAAGTAAATAATTAATTATGAATTTTTTATTACAACTTTTAAAAAATATAAAAACTCATATGTTTGACAACCTTAACTTGGTCAAAACTTCACTAAATTCACTTTTTTCTTTTTTTAATCCTATAGTATGTGAAGCATAGAATGTGACACATGTTTTGTATTTAAAAAATGTGATACCATTTGAAAGCTATAGATGTTTTCCAATCATCCTATCAATCATGACTTTAGTCATAATTCAAATAGAAAATGAATAATAATTACTTATTAAATTCGAAGTAAAGAATAATTTATATTGGTGGAAATTTGAGAATCTCTTTTAAAAACCCTTTTTATTTCATCTATTTTGGGTAAAAAAAAAAGTCATCAGCCACATACCCATCATAGTACCACTTTTTGGCCCATCATGATCCTACACATACCCTTTATTTGGTAATAAAAAAATAATTTCAATGCTACATATTTCAAGGATGTAGGAAATATCTTAGCTAGGAGTTTATCTTTAAAAATGATGTTGTTACACAATGCACTAAATGACAATACATGGTTCTTAGGATCTCCCTTTCCATTGCACTTCTAAAATAGGGGTATTTCTATGTTTTAAGCCATAGGTGTTTTCAAGATGGTTATTGAAAATGGGTTTTTTCTAAATATTCTATTGTTTTTCCATTTTGGCTTTGGTTTAATGTTGAGATTTATTGTTGGAGTGACATCATGTTTTGCAAATTTTGGTTTATGATAAGATCATTGTTTGACATGTTTTGAGAATTTAGTGAATATGGTGGGATTGTGTAAATATCTGGTGGACTACTATGTTGTATGTTTACGAGGGGTGACAAATATGGAGATGTTATAGATGAGGTGACCAAACTATAAGGATTCCCAATAGGAATTCCTCAGCTTGGATTTATACTATTGGTGTGTTTTTTGCTTGAAGCTACATTTGGTAATGTGAATGTAGGAATACAAAATATGGTTGTGCAAAGTGAAACTTGTTTTCCTCCTTATTTTTAAGTATTTATGAATGTTTTTGTGTAACTAGCTATCATAGGGATATTAGAATCTACTATATGAGCTAGATATCTTACAAAATTACAATTTTATTTTAAGGCTCACTTCCTATGGATGCTTACTACTCCTTTATGGACTTATAGACTAAGGCACACAAAATTTCATCAAGATACAAGGAAATTCTAAAAATACTCACTATCTAATAGCAAGAAACATGAATATTACAATCAAAATATGAACATGAACTACTAGAAAAGAATCATCTAACATATGTTTGCATTGCAAGCCCTTTTTAACTTAATTACTCAATCATACAGACTTCTCACACTTCATACCCAGCTTCCACATGTTCCTTTATTTTTCAAAATATTTTTTCCTCTATAAATAACCTTCGTAATAACTCAAAACTCTAATTAGGTCATCTCCAAAAGGGACCTATAAAATAAAGCATGTGGTACTACATAGTTTATCATCCAAAACAATTTTCAACACCACAAAAATTACGAGTTGTTCAACTTTACACCACTATGGAGAAACCAAAAACATCATACAAATGAAGATGTGAACAATGTAGACAATAAAAAACATCCTTACAACCTTCCCTTGAATAATTTTATCATCATGTGTGGTAAAAATGAAGAAACTCATTCAATAGATGGTAACAAAGCATCCCAGACTAACTCTGACACATCAATAGTTAAGATATATTGTATTGTAGTTTACCAAAACAACTCAAACACATATGGATGAACCAATACACTTATCTATACATATCCTCAGGTCTACACGACCATATCTATCACTTCGAAGGAATGTAGAGAATTCTCATAAACTTTTGAGACACAAAACTCTACTTTAGTGTAATTTGAAGAACAATAATATCAAACTCTTGCTATAGAAATATTTATGACTTGAAATTATGGAAATAACCTCCTTGCTAGCTGCTAAATTTAACTCTAGAGCTACACATCTATATCATGTGATGTAGAGGAATGTGGACAAAAAAATAGGGTCACTGACTTAGGAAAATATGTAGCTTTTTCCTTAGAAAACTTCTTTCAACAACACAAGTAAAAGAAAAAAAACATAACTTACTTTCATCTAACTCCTTGAAACATGGAGAAACAAATCAATGATGTGTAACTATCTTAACAATGTTTATACCATGCATCTGGGCTATCATACTATCATCTTATGCATTTGCTAGGTCTTACTGACTGACTTGCCTCAAACATGTTGATTGTGTTAAACCATCTCTATCAACCACACCAATCTCTAATCATTTCTCAGCCTCTTCAACTTCTATACAAAATCTCTATACAAACATGACCTCAAGTTGACATCAATGAAAATGCATATTTCCAATAGATAACATATATAATAAGTTTCTTATAAGTAATTAAAATAGTAGAAGTTCTTATAGGGTAGGATGACCTACTCATTGACTTATATTTTTTTCTTGCGCATATAGGATATGTAGATAATTATATATTATTAATGTTTTCAAAATCAATATCTAGTATTATCTTCTTACAATCACACCTATTATATATTTATGTATCTAGTTTATTGAGAAACTACTAGTTCTCTTGGAATACTTGCAAATAGTTACATTAATTTCATATAGGCACTCCAAAACTCTCTCTACATAAACATAATGTTGTCCTTAAAATAAATATATATTATTTTCAACTAATTTACTTTCCTAGATCTTCCTTATCATTCAACACTTAATCAATTTGATGGTACTATTGGTTGGACCGACTATATCTATATGAAAGAGTATGCAATAGAATTATAATATCTCCTTGTCCAACTTATAGCAAGTTGATATATGGTTTTAGCATTGGTTTTGTGTTAAGTGTGACTATGATGGAAACATAATTACAAGACTTTATTTTTAAGGGAAAAAGTATAATATACTAAAAAAATCATTTTTTGGGTCCCTAATAGAGTAACCAAAAAATTATTGGTAATGAAATTAACCACAACGATATTTTCTAAAACTACCATGATATTCTTAATTGATAGAAACAAATCCCTACTATAGTTCTAGAAATCAATATTGATTAGTGGTTATCCACCATATGGGAGAGGTTAAACTCTCATATTATAAGGATGATTATCTAAGTGTTTGATTTAATATGATTATCTAAGTGTTTGATTTAATAAAAAATTAAGAGAAATAAATAAATTAAAAATTAATTAAAGAGAAACACTAGATGGGCCAATAATCTAGTTTCTCCTCAATAAATTCAAAAATTTATAGTAAAGAGGAGGAAACTCAAATATTTACTCCCTTTAATATATTATTTCAAATAAAATATGTAACTAGGTTTTGAATGAAAGAATTTTATCTAACATAAGAAAAATATAATAATTTTGATTTTTTAGACATGTCGATAAGAAAAAATATTATTATTTCATCCATTTTTGCATAGGATAAATGTATTAATAGAAAGAGACTTAACTTAAGGAAAAAAATAAAACAATAAAGGCAGATGCATAACCTCATAGACTAGAAATGTTCTTATTTATTTGATTTTAAAAGAAAAATAAAGAATATTTTATTTTATACAATGTAAGGGAATCAAAATTAATTAACAAGACTTGTATATATAAGATTTACTTCTAAAACTAACTTATAAACCAATTTTTTTTTATAACCTGGGAAACATAAAGTAGTGTTTACCTTTCTAGTCAAGTTATCACACAAATTTTACTTTTTCATGTTTATTAAAATAAAATAATTTATTTGAAACCCTACTAAGTATTTCATTTGCATGTCAAATTTAACATAGACCACTTCTCTATAAGATAAGATGAATGATCCATAAAAAAAATCAGACCTTCTTCTATGCATTAGTTCAACATTAACACTATCCATGGGTATGTGTAGGATCATCATGGAAAAAATAGGCCCTTAAGTGGCAAAAAATTTAGAAAAATTAGAGTTAGGCAGCTTGACGTAAAAATTTGAATACGTTATATATATTATTTCAAAAATATGTAAGAATAGAATCCATAGAAAATTTAATGTATTTTCTAAACTACTAGGTTTTTAAAAAATAAAAAATCTATTTGGTCAAAATTTGAAATTTCAATGCAATAGTACTTAAATTTTAGGGAAAAAATAAGACGTAGGTGTTTGTCTGACCACCCTAAACACAATAAAATGATAATATTGTTTTATAATATTTTAGATATAAGTAGAGGACTCATGTCGATGTGATGCATATTTTTTTCTAATTTTTTCCAAGTAAATAATTAATTATGAATTTTTTTATTACAACTTTTAAAACTATAGAAAGTATGTACGATCACCTTAACTTGGTCAAAAAATTATGAAATTCAATTTTTCTTTTTTAATCCTATAGTATGCGAAGCATAGAATGTGATGCATTTTTTGGATTCAAAAAATGTGATAACGTTTGAAAGCTATAGCTATTTTTCAATCATCCTATCAATCAGGACTTTAGTCATAATTCAAATAGAAAATGAATAATAATTACTTATTAAATTCAAAGTAAGGCATAATTTATATTGGTTGAAAGATGAGAATCTCCTTTAAAAACCCTTTTTGTTTCATCAATTTTGGGTAAAAAAAAGTCATCAGCCACATACCCATCATATTGCCACTTTTTGGCCCATCATGATCCTACACATACCACCATGCCACAATATTCTCTTATCCATATATTTTTTGCTAGATATATTTTTAGTATGAATGATCCTAATAAAAAAATTTCATGCACATCTATACAAACATAGATTCTCATAAATCTATGTGAAAATCACAATACAATGAAATCCACAATTTGTAGTAATGTCATAGAAATTTAGTTGTCAACATTATTTTTGATGATAACATTGCCAACTCTTACACCAACATACCAATATTGTGCATGATCTACATAAGGGGAAAAAATAATTCTACACCAATATGTTCAATTTAGTTTCATGCATATATACAATGGAGAGGATCTTCCAATCTCAAGTCTCTATGATACAGAGTAGGGAAGGATTTGTCTTAAAATCACAGAAACCCCAATCTAGAGTCCTACTCACCAATCACTCACCTTTCCTTGTAGTATTCCATACGGTGTTTACTAATCATAATTTTCAGAAGAATTTTAAAAACCACCAACTATTCATATTTTTAGACACACTTTATTCTCTACTTTGAAATATCCAATTTGTAGTTAGGGTTTTTTCTAAACTTCATCCCAAATTTCGAACATCTATGCTGCCCCAAGGCCAAATTAGGCCACTTTTACAAAGAAACTACCAAGTAAAAAAATTTCCAAACACAAATCTCTATTGTAATACCTCAACCAGGTCACAAATATCTAGTATCAACAACTTTTAACAATTGAAACTCATACAAACTCACCAAACCACTAAACCCTTACCTAAGCCATTGTAGGCTTGCTCTTACAGGGGTTTATTGAAACTATGAACTCCAAGCCCCATTTCACCTTATCAACACCTTAGACACATCATACCAAGTCTTCAAAAGATTTTCTGATCAACTAGAAAAGGTTCCAACCATTCTTTCTACAAAACCTTACTTCAACTCCTCTTTTTCCATCAGAAACATGACAATTTGCAACTAGGGTATCATTCCAAATTCCACAAACCGCCTCCTATGCTCTTGGAATCTACATAGAACAAAAATATACCTCTAATTATTCCATTCCGCCAATTTATCACAAGTTTCACTTGGTGGAATGGCTTAAATTTACATTTTACTCCTTCAAACCCTCAAATTCAGGGCTTCGTGACTGCCAACAGTGAAAGTGTTCTAACTTTCACAAATGTAATTGAAATCTAATCAAATAAAAAAAAATCAATCTTATTTAATTCCACCAACAAGTTCAATAAATTTTGGAACAATAGCTCTCAATATAGAGCCATATAGAGCCTTGTAGCAGCAGATTTTAATGAAAAAACATAGGAAATCAGTTTGTTCACTATTCAAAATTCACACATACAATAGCCACAACCTCTCCCCCAATGTTCACCAAGGTTTTAAAATCATTACACAACATGAAAATTTAGTTTCAACTATTTCCCATTGAACAAAACCACCTTGATCCTTAAACTTCCATGAAACACCAAAAATGCAAATGTTGCATAGCAACTTTGGAATTTTTTTCAAGATTTTGACAATATGACTCTAAACCGACCGAAAGGACTCCAATTACATATCAATGGTCTATTATGACCTTATTAGACAAAATATGACTCAAATCACCTAAAACCTATCATAAGACCTTATTTACAAAAATTGTCGTGGTGCCCCTACACCATACACCCTGACAAAAAAAGAATTCAAGTCCCTTGAGTACCATGCTACAACAGAATATTATGCTTGATAACTTCATTGTTGTGGTGTCCAAAATCATTTTCATCTAGTAACCCCTTCTACTAGATCGGGTATTGAATATTTGCATCACTCTTTGCACTATGGAACTTTTTACCACCTAGACATTGCTCCAACATTGTAAGCTGACTTGATGAATGTTCTTTAACCTTCTCTTCATTTTAAAATGATGTTAAACTTGCTTGAACACCTACTAACTTACCTCTTCCACCCTTGTCCTGAACTATCCTCTTCTTTACTCTTGTTGTACACTTGAACTTACCCACATATCCTTGACATTCACCTTTAATCACTTCACCTTTTCCCTTTATTTCTTCTCTCAGATTTTTTGCCCCTAGGATCACCATATTATCAGGTTTACAAACCTTATATTTACCCACCTTTTAATGATCATCAACCTCTTGTGCCAACAATGAGTGCAATACCTCTTTCACCTTCCTAGCAACATACTTTGCCAACTCATCTTGAATCTTCAAGATCAATTCATCCTTGACCTTCTCAATCTCATTTTCCTTCAAAATAAAATCTCTCTTCACCTTTGTTGTCTTGGTACCTTCAAGCCTTGAAGTGGCTGCAACTTCCATATTCTTGTCTTCCTCTATCTTTATGAACTCTTTCTTACCTAAGATGATCAGCTTTGTTGCCTTACCCTGTCCTTTATCATCTTCTAGTAATGGAGTCAAAGTGAAAGTGTTTCCATCCTTTTCAATCTAATAAGTATTGCTTATTCCATCATAAAGTGCATTTCTATCAAACTACCATGGTCTTCCAAGCAACAAGTGGAACACATCCATAGGTAACACATCACAAATAATCCTATCTCTGTATCCACCTATACTAAATTTAACCCAAGCTTGCTCATTCACTAAAATAGATTGACTTTCATTTAACCAAGACACTTTATAGGGTATTTCATGAGGTACCTTTTCAAATTTAAGTTTATCAACCATTTCTATGGACACCATGTTATCAGTACTCCTTGAATCTATTACTACTTTGTATACCTTTCCTTTGCACTTACAAGTGGTCTTGAAAAGTGTTCTCCTTTGTGTTTATTCTTTCTCCTTGGATGCTTTGAGGAGTGTTCTTCTAACCATCATTTGAAGATTCACCAACTTCAGGAGCAGTAGGCTGATTAGGAGATTTTACACTTTCACAAGAATCCTCTTACACCAAGTGAACCCTCTTATCACCACCAATTGAAGTAGAACCTTATTTCTCTAGACACTTCCATGCTGTAAAAACTGCCCCAACAATGAGGAGAAAATCTGCACATTTTTTTTTCTCAACATCATGCAAGAAGGATCACACAAAAGGTTAGAATCATATAAACAATAATGGTGATCAGCTTAATCATTATAATATCATATCAGTTACATAAACCTACTAGTACGAATTGTTGCATTAAACCATAAGGAAGCTACTAACTGGATTGTACATACCTTCATGATTGAGTTTGAGTTATCTCCACGTCGTTACTTACTCTGCTCATGGTGGGGTACAAACTGATCCCAACCAAAGTGGATTCAAACCCTTTCCACCTCTCCAAGTGGATTCTGTGGTCTGCGGTGAGAGAGAGAGATAGTGTGTCATTCAATCCCCTAAACTATATGAAAATTGTCTTCCTAGTGACACTCTTTCCATGGTACACCTAGCTATGGTAGCTTAAGGATCCATTAATGGCTATAGGGATTACACGGGGAGTTCATTCTACCTACTTGAGCTTGCTAGGGAATTTTCCTTCTTGATTTCCTATTGGCTACGCAACCAAGAGTAGCCATCCTTGGCATGGAAGGCCCCTAGACTAATGACCATCTTGAGCTAGTACTTCTCCTAGACTCTTGTCCATCTTAAGCATATTGCTGCCACTAGACTGTTGTC
Organism: Sequoia sempervirens; assembly: GCA_007258455.2. Taxonomy (NCBI): domain Eukaryota; kingdom Viridiplantae; phylum Streptophyta; class Pinopsida; order Cupressales; family Cupressaceae; genus Sequoia; species Sequoia sempervirens. The sequence goes on along the minus strand of VDFB02281492.1, from coordinate 1,017,735,603 downwards.
CATCTTGAGCCTAGTGTCACCCCTAGACCATCATCCATCTCAAGCTTAGCACCGCCCCTAGACTATAGTCCATCTCAAGAATAGTACTACCCCTAGTTTTTTGTCCATCTTGAGCCTAGCGCTACTCCTAGACTACCGTCCATCTCAAGTAGTACTATTCCTTGGCTCAGGCCTAGCATTGGAGAAGAAGTAGGTTCCTGACTCAACTCAATAGGTTCCAACTTAGGATCAATAGTCTCCCATAATCGCTGCAACCAACATGGCATGGCCAGATATTTCAAGAAGAGAACTTCTTACTCCTAGACACTTTATGGTGGAGGGGAGGTAACAGTGCATCTTTAGATAGCTTGAGGTGGTTACCTATTCTATTAATTCCTTCTAGAATAATTTTCAAAACACGAAGCTGTAGGGACTGTAATTCCATACTACATCAGTTCAAGTACTCCATTAGAGGATAATGACTACCTATTTGCTTCTTCATAACAAAAATAACCCACATATAGATGGTTGTCCTAGTAGTCAACAAGGCAGAGAGGTATGGAATCGATATTTAATTTGTGGAAAGTGATAGATCAATTCAACTTCCCCTAAATGTTCCTTACATTCTACCACATCTTCGTCTTAGATTTAGCCTAAGGTTATGAAAGAGTTATTTTTATCAATAACATTGTTTGATGCTTCAATTTGGGAAACCTCTATGAAGAGGGAATACATTGCTACCAACACTTTTAAGTAGAGATTATACAATTTCTAGGTGTTACATAGAGTTAGCATCCCGTAAATTTTCATTTAAATTGTAATAGATTTGACCTGCACCATTTCTAAGGTAAAATTGGTCCAATAAGACAATAGCTAAGGGAGTTATCGTAATTTTTTCTTATATTAGACTTACCCAACCCCACTTCTAAAGTAAAATCAGACCATTGTGGCAACAACTAAAGGAGATATCTTACTCATTTGCATCAGATTTGACCTGCTAGCTTACTAATAAAAATATGACCATGAAGACTATGCTAGAAGAGGTATTTTAATGCATTTGCATCATTTTTTACCAGCCAACTTAATAAAAACTAGACCATTTAAACTATGTTGAAAGAGGTAATTTAATGCATTTGCTTCATTTTTTGACCAGCTAACTTTCTTGCTAAAAACCAAACCATTAAAACTATGCTGAAAGAGGTATTTTAATGCATTTGCTTCATTTTTTACCTGCTAACTTTCTTGCTAAAAACCAAATCATTAAAATTATGCTGAAAGAGGTATTTGAATACATTTGCTTCATTTTTTGACTAGCTAACTTTCTTGCTAAAAACCAGACCATTAAAACAATGTTGAAAGAGGTATTTTAATGCATTTGCTTCATTTTTTATGAACTAATTTGCTAGAAACTAGACCATTAAAATTATACTGAAAGAGGTATTTTAATGCATTTGCTTCATTTTTTTGTTCAGATTAGGCAAGAAGAGATTCCCTATTCAAGCACCCCATCCTACAGCTGGTGTGGAGTTTATTTTTCTGATTTCTTTGTTTCTTAAGTTATTTCCTTTACACTTGCTTAAATTTATAAAGAAAAAATATAGGTCCGAGCTCTTGAGCATGTGGTGAGCTCTCAAAACAAATTATTGAAAGAACTTTACATCAAGATTCCAAAGCCAAAATAAAATTTCACAAAGGTTGTATCATAGAATGGTATTGCATAATAGAAGGATTTCAAACCTAAGATGGTGAGATCTGGAGTAGAAAAATGGAATGCCCTAGCTGCCAAACTCTGGTCTCCTCTTCAAAACCTGTCTAGTCCCTTGAAACAACCATACCCTTATTCTTTCTTTTCTCTTTCCACCATTTTTCTCTTCCAAAATGAGATATTTGCTAGTCGATTTAAGGAAGGACGAGTTTCTCCATGGAATGTTGGTCAAAGTTCTTTCCTGCCATTGGCAGCTGTTGTAGGGGTTTCCAGGCCTCTTAATGATTTTGCTTTCCTCCTGTTCACCAAGATTCTTCCTCCTTGGTCGAGATTTCTGCCTCTGCTACTGTCTTAGCCACCTTCTTCTCCCATGAAAGCATTTCCTTCCTTTTCCTTTGTCCTTCTCTTCCCTTCCATATTTTCTCGATGATGGACTTTATTTATTCTTTTCATTTACTTAGATTAATGGGAGTCTTGGTTTATACGCCCCTTGCAAGTGACATTTCAAATTTTATGATTTTTTTTTTATTTTCATTCACCTTACCATTATATAGTCATGGGATTCGTTGCCTTGTCTCTCTTTTTCTTTTTTAACTCCCATCTATTTTATTTTATTTAATATTCATGGTGAGTGTTTGTTTATTCATTGTCTTTAAATTGTTTTATTTTATTTTATTTAATATTTTGCAGTTACTAAATTTATGGTTTATTATTTATTATTTATTATTTACTTGTCCTCAATTCTTTTTTTTTTGTTTAATCATAGACCTTAATTGAAACATTTAAGTGGTCTTAATGGCTCTACCTAGTCAAGTCAAGTAGCTCTGGAAAAAATATATATAAAAATCCTAGGTTGGATGAACCTTAGGCTACTGGAATCTATAAACAAGGTCAACAATAGAATGACATACCAATTGTCTATATCTCAACCAACGAAACCACATAATCCACCTCACTTTGCACCCCTGGCACCTGCATCCAACAACAAACCTCACACTAGTACAACAGCCAAATTGTTAGTCCACGTTAATCAAACATTCAATACATTAAATTAAAATAACATAATAGGAGTGATAATCACAATAATAGTAATAACATCAATGTTCCTATTTAACACACACTCACACACACCCACATAGTTATTTATGTTAGCACATTATAGTTTGAAGTTGTAGCCCTAGTCCAAATTACATCGGGGCTAGGGTCATGCAAAATGATTAACAAGGTATCGAGGGGATGTGACAGAGTTCCCCCCTTAGGATTAATCCGGCTTGGCTTAATTAAAAAAGTATGGATATTCTAGTTTCAATACATTTTCATCTTACCAAGTAGCTCCTTGTTCCCCATATTGGTCCCATAGGACCTTAACTTGCTGGATAGTTCTATTGCACAATTGTAGATTGTGCCTGTCTATAATTGTGAGTTGTTCAAGGTGGATATCTCCAGTGTCTTCTACCTATAGAGCCTACCAATTAATTACATGTGAGGGGTCGGAAATATATTTCTTAAGCAAGGACACATGGAATACATTGTGAATGCAAGAGAGAGATGGAAAAAGAGCTAGTCGATAAGCTACATGGCTAATTTTCTCAAGTATCTTGAAAGGCCCTATGAATCGTGGAGCCAGCTTAGCATCCTTTCCAAACTTTATTGAGCTTCTGTGTGGTTTGACGCATAGGAACACCTTTTCCCCTACTAAAAATTCCCTTGGTGTACGCTTGGTATCTACATAATTTTTCTACTGATATGAAGCCTCCTTCAGTCTTTCTCTTATAACTTCCACTTGAGTATCATATTCCTGAATAAGCTCCAGCCCTATAGTTACTCAATTTTCTAAATTGTCCCAACCTATAGGCATTCTACACTTTCTACCATACAATGCTTCAAACGGTGCCATTTGTATGGAAGAATGGTATGAATTGCTATATGAAAATTCTACTAGCGATGAATACTCTTCCCACTTAGTTGGCTGATCCATGGCATACATTCTGAGCATGTCCTCCATGACTTGGTTAACTCTTTCAGTTTGGTCGTCTATTTTAGGGTGGTAATTTGTACTAAAATTAAGTTTGGTTCCTAGGGTGGTCATAAGAGAGGTTCAAAACCTAGAAGTAAACAACTTATCCCTATCTGAAATGATTACCTCAGGCACCTCATGTAGCCTAATGACTTCCTTTATGAATATTTTAGCCAAAAGTGGGGCATCATCCTTCACATTGCCTGGTATGAAGTGTGCTACCTTGGTTAGTTTATCAACCACCACTAATATACTATCGTTTTGATGTCGAGTTATAGGAAATCTCATCACAAAATCCATAGAGATTACCGACCACTTATGCTGTGGTATATCATGAGGATATAGTGTCCCTGCAGGATGACAGTGCTCTGCCTTAACTTGTTGGCATTCAAGGCATTTGGCGACATAGTAAGATATTTCCTTTTTCATTCTTGGCCAAAAGTAATGAGTTTTTAGGATGGTATACATCCTAGTCACCCCAGGATGTGCTTGATAAGGCACATTATGGCCTTCTACGAGAATTTTTTTTCTCAAACCACCCTCTTCTGCCACATAAATTTGGTTCAAATAATGAAGAATTCCATCATTTCCCACATGGTACTCAGTTGGATTAATCCCTCGTTGTATTTCTACTCTCATTTGTTGACAAAAGGGATCCATTTTTTGCATTTGCTTGATCTTTTATGGTAGTTCAAACTTCAGTTGTGAGATCGTAGCTAGTTTAGCCCTTCGACTTAAGGCATCTACAACACGATCTTCTTTTCCTTTAACATATGAGATATCTATCTCATAGTTACTTAAGAATTCTAACCACCTTCTTTGATGTGCATTCAAATCTGGTTGGGTGAACAGATATTGGAGTCATTTATGATCAGTGTTCAGCTTGAAGGGTCTTCCTACCAAGTAGTGTTTCCATACCTTTAAGGCATGCATGATTGTTTCCAGCTCCAAGTCATGGGTGGGATAGTTGAGTTTGTGATCCTTCAATTTCCTAGACTTGAAGGCAATCACTCACCCATTTTGCATTATCACTCCACCTAGCCCATCTAATGAAGCATCTATCCAAACCACAAATTCTTTATCCGGATCAAGCACTTGCAAAATTTGTGCGGTGGTAAGAGCTTCCTTCAACTTCTAGAATGCAATGTCACATTTTTCTGTCCATTCAAACTTCTTTCCCTTTCGTTGAAGGGAGGTTATGGGGTTAGCTATCTTGGAGAGGTTCTCTACAAACCATCGATAATATCTTGCCAAACCCATGAAGCTTCTTACTTCGGTCACACTTTTAGGAATAGGCCATTCTACAATTGCTCGCACCTTGGATGGATCTACTACAATTCCTTGGGCTAATATAATATGTCCTAGATAGTGCACTTTAGGTTGAAAGAAAGAACATTTGGAAAATTTTCCATATAATTTATGATCTCTCAACCTTTGTAAGACTATTCTTAAATGCTCCTCATGCTCTTGCAAATTTTTAGAGTAGATTAGAATGTTAGCCAAAAATACTAGTACAAATTTGTCCAAATAGTCATGGAAAACATGGTTCATGAGGCTCATGAAAGCATAGGGGGCATTTGTTATGCCAAAAGGCACCACCAAAAATTCATAATGGTCATACCTAGATCTGACTGTTGTCTTTGGAATATCTTCTTCCCTGATTCTTAATTGGTGATAACTTGACCTTAAATCTATCTTGGAGAATATTGCAGCTCCCTTCATTTGATCAAACAAGTCATCAATTCTGGGTAGGGGATATCTATTTTGAATGGTTACCTTGTTCAACATTTGGTAATCAATGCACAACCTTAGTGTTCCATCCTTCTTCTTAATGAACAACACTGGAGCTCCCCTAGGAGACACACTAGGTCATATCAAGCCTTTGTCCATTAGATCTTGCAATTGCATCTTAGGTTCTTGTAATTCAGCAGTGTTCATTCTATAGGGGGCTTTTGAGATAGGTTCAGCCCCTGGAACTAGGTCTATTTTGAAGTCCATTCGTCGCTTAGGAGGTAATCCTGGCAATTCTTCAGGGAAGACATCATGGTACTCTTGGAGAATGGGGTGGTCTTCAATGCTAGGTGTGGGATCATCATTACCCTCTTCTACCTTTACTAGATAGATTTTACTCCCCTTTCTCACTACCCTTTTCACTTATATGGAAAAGATAATTCTTACCACCACAGGTCTCCTAATCCCCTAAAGAACCACTGACCTCCCTTGGTCATCTAGACATTCGATCTTCTTCTTGTAGCAATCGAACTTGGCTTGGTGCTTTTGGAACCAATCCATCCCAAGGATTAAATCATAAGACCCTAACATAGTGACCCATAAATCCACCTTGGTCCTAATAATCCCTAGGTCAATTTCAGCTCCTCGTAGGCAAGATTTAATCTTTTGTGTCTTACCTGACCCAAACTCAACCTCCATCTCCTCTCTACTAAGAATCTTATGATCAATTTTATAGTTTTGAATAGCATGGGAGGAAATAAAACTATTTGTGGCTCCTAAGTCTACCAGAATAGAAATGGGTTGGTTGAGTAGTGTACCTTGAAGTTCTATCAATGGAGCTTGCTAATCTGCTTGACGATTATCCACAGCTCCATAAATTCTGGTAATGGGTTTGGTGATTTTGTTTGGATTCTTGGGACACTCACTCATATAATGGTCACCTCCGCATGTCCAACATCCACTTGTTGGTCCCTTTTAGTGTTCCCTTCTTCTCTTGGAATCACCTTATGCCTCATGCCTGAATGATTTTTTCCTTTTATCTCCTTTATCCTTTTGACCTTCTGACCCATGATTTTCCCTATAATTTTGGCCCCTCTTAGTATGTCGAGAAGCCTTCCCTTTAGCTTTAGCTTCTTGATTACCCCTTTGTTTTTTATCTAGGTGGTTGGAGGAATATGGCTTTTTTTTGCGTTCCTACTTGCTCTTATGCTTTTCTTCAACAACCAAAGCTACCTCCACTGCCTGGTTTAAGCTTTTAGGTCAAGTGAGCTTGGTTGCATACATAATATTCTTATTCAATCCCAAGATAAACTTGTTCACCTGATCCTCTTCTTCCTTCATATAACCCACATGATGGAGTAAGCTCATGAATTTGGACTTATACTCAGCTACGGACATTTCCCCTTGGTGTAGTGAATGGAATTCGGTCATATTATGGTCTCTATGATGAGGAGAAAGTTACTCCTTGCGAAACCGCTTGGTGAACTTGTCCCAAGTTAGTTGTCTAATATCATAGTTCTTGATTTCTGCCAAATGTTCCCACCAAATCGAGGCTTCTCCTTCCAGGTGATAAATGGCAATCCTAGCCTTGGTGTTGGAACTTAATTCTATCAACCCAAAATACTTATTCATTCCAATGATCTATGCTTCAACAACATCCCCACCCCTAGTCCCATCAAACTTAGGGGCTTGCACTTTCTTCAATTCTTGAATCAGTGGGTCCTTTCCCACTCCTCATTGTGACTCTGATCGAGAGTGACTATAGGTGGGAATTTAGGAGCTTCTCTCATGTTATTAACTTGTATTCCTATTGTGATCCCTATCTGACTCTTTTGTTCCAATGCCAGTGTTGTGGTTAGTTCCTAGGCTAGTGTTGTGGTTAGTGCCTTGCTCTTTTTGCCTTGTTAGTTCCTTGATTTGCTGCTCTTGTGATGCTATTTTTGCACAAAGTGCATTTAATTCAGCTTGCAACTCTTCATGTATGGTAGGAGGTGGAGACAATGCACCCCTACTTGCATGCAAAATTTTAGCGAGGCTAGGGTTTGCTCCCATCCTCAAATTTCTCTTCATTGATTCAGATAGGTTCTGTGAGGAAAAAATGGTGTTATTTAAGTGTCACCATTATTTTGTTTTAAATCTAGTCTTAGATCATATTTAGAATCAAGAAGAATTCATACGCAACATAAGATTCATGAAATTAAATATTCCATTCTCATTCACCATAACACCTTGATTTTTAAGCATATATAAGTCTATATATATATATCATTAATAGTTGGAAAATTTACAAAAAAATCAATACGATGTTTATTTAGTACTAGTTCATCGTCTTTTACATAGTTTTAGTTACAGAGTAGTTTCCTCCTCCTCTTCAAGTTCTTCCTCATTGGAGGTCCCCACAGTTGCAGACATATTAGCATGGACATGGTTGTATTCAGCAATTTCTTCCTTAGAGAGCATTGGAGCATTGCATCCACAACTGAAAGGGAAGTCCCTAATAGCAAAGGGTTTGGTTTTTGGCTTTGGTTTTGTGCATCCCTTTGGTGGTTCATGACTTTCATCTGGTTTGGCTATTTTCTTTCCCTTCTATATTTTCAGTCACTTAATAGTCTCTACCAATGGCTCTGTGTCAGACATGGTTTCAATTTCGATTTTTGGCCATGCAGTAGTAGTGGTCTTGGATCCTTCTGGGTTATTTCATTGGGAATGTTTTCTCGAATCCTTTTTCTTCACCTTTCCATGCTTCCCTCGACCCATGGCTGTCATTATCAAATAGTCTTATTAGTACCACGAAAGAGAGAGAGAGAGCACCTAGGTCCTAGTGTTGAGATCTAAGCTCTGATACAAATGTAAAAACTGCCCCAACAAGGAGGAGAAAATCTGCACAATTATTTTTTTCTCTTCATCATGCAAGAAGGATCACATAGAAGGTTAGAATTATATAAACAATAATGGTGATCAGATTAATAATTATAATATCATATTGGTTACATAAACCTACTAGTAAGAATTGTTGCATTAAACCATAAGGAAGCTACTAACCGGCTTGTACATACATTCATGATTGAGTTTGAGTTATCTCCACGTCCCTGTCTACTCTACTCATGGTGGGGTGCAAACTGATCCCAACCAAAGTGGATTCAAACCCTTTCCACCCCTCCAAGTGGATTATGTGGCCTATGGTGAGAGAGAGAGATAGCATGTCATTCAATCCCCTAAACTATGTGCAAATTGTCTTCCTAGTAACCCTCTTTCCATGGTACACTTAGCTATGGTAGCTTAAGGATCCCTTAATGGCTATAGGGATTACACATCAAGTTCATTCTACCTACTTTAGCTTGGTAGGGAATTTTCCTTCCTGATGTCCTATTGGCTAAGCAACCAAGAGTAGCCATCCTTGGCATGGAAGGCCCCTAGAGTAATGACCATCTCGAGCTAGTACTGCTCCTAGACTCTTGTCCATCTCGAGCATATTGCTGCCCCTAGAATATTGTCCATCTCGATCCTAGTGTCATCCCTAGACCATCATCCATCTCAAGCTTAGCACCGCCCCTAGACTATAGTCCATCTCAAGCATAGTACTTCCCCTAGTCTTTTGTCCATCTTGAGCCCAGCGCTACTCCTAGATTACCATCCATCTCGAGTAGTACTATTCCTTGGCTCAGGCCTAGCATTGGAGAAGAAGTAGGTTCTCGACTCAACTTAGTAGGTTCCAATTTAGGATCAATAGTCTCCCATCATCGCTACAATGAACATGGCATGGCCAGATATTTCAATAAGAGCACCTCTTACTCCTAGACACTTTATGGTGGAGGGGAGGTAACTCTACATCTCTAGATAGCTTGAGGTGGTTACCTATTCTATTAATTCCTTTGAGAATAATTTTCAAAACAAGAAGTTGTAGGGACTGTAATTCCATACTACATCAGTTCAAGTACTCCATTAGAGGAGAATGACTACCTATTTGCTTCTTCATAACAAAAATAACCCACATATAGATGGTTGTCCTAGTAGCCAACAAGGAAAATTGGTATGGAGGGAATATTTAATTTGTGGACAGCAATAGATTAATTCAACTTCCCCCAAATGTTGGTTACATTCTACCACGTCTTCATCTTAGATTTAGCCTAAGGTTATGAAAGTGTTATTTTTATCAATGACATTGTTTGATGCTTCAATTTGGGAAACCTCTATGAAGAGGGAATACCTTGCCACCAACACTTTTAAGTAGAGATTATACAATGTGTAGGTGTTACATAGAGATAACATCCCACAAATTTTCATTTAAATTGTAATAGATTTGACCTACACCATTTCTAAGGTAAAATTGGTCCAATAAGACAATAGCTAAGGGAGTTATGCTAATTTTTTCTTATATCAGACTTACCCAACTCCACTTCTAAAGATCATACCACTATGGCAACAACTAAAGGAGATATCTTACTCATTTGCATCAGATTTAACCTTCTAGGTTACGAATAAAAATCTAACCATTAAGACTATGCTAGAAGTGGTATTTTAATGCATTTACACCATTTTTGACCAGCTAACTTACTAAAAACTAGACCATTTAAACTATGTTGAAAGAGGTAATTTAATGCTTTTGCTTCATTTTTTAACCAGCTAACTTTCTTGCTAAAAACCAGACCATTGAAACTATCCTAAAAGAGGTATTTTAATGCATTTGCTTCATTTTTGACCAACTAACTTACTTGCTAAAAACTAGACCATTAAAATTATGCTGAAAGAGGTATTTTAATGCATTTACTTCATTTTTTTTGTGTAGATTAGGAAAGAAGAGATTCGTTATTCAAGCACCCCATCCTACAACTAGTGTGGAGTTTATTTTTCTGATTTCTTAGTTTCTTAAGTTATTTCCCTTACACTTGCTTAAATTTATAAAGTAAAAATACAGCTCTAAGCTCTTGAGCATGTGGTGAGCTCTCAAAACAAATTATTGCAAGAAATTTACATCAAGATTCCAAAGGCAAAATAAAATTTCACAAAGGTTGTATCATAGAATTGTATTGCATAATAGAAGGATTTCAAACCTAAGATGGTGAGATCTGAAGTAGAAAAATGGAATGCCCTAGCTGCCAAACTCTGATCTCCTCTTCAAAACCCATCCAATCCCTTGAAACAACCACACCCTTCTTCTTTATTTTCTCTTCCCACCATTTTTCTCTTCCAAACTGAGGTCTTTGCCAGTCGATTTAAGGAAAGAGGGATGAGTTTCTCCATGACATGTTGGTCAAAGTTCTTTCCTGCCATTGACGGCTGTTGCAAGGGTTTCTAGGCCTCTTAGTGCTTTTGTTGTCCTCTTCTTCACCAAGCTTCTTCCTCCTTGGTCGAGATTCCTACCTCTGCTACTGTCTTAGCCACCTTCTCCCATGAAATAATTTCCTTCCTTTTCCCGCATCCTTCTCTTTCCTTCCATATTTGGTCAATGATGGACTTTATTTCTTCTTTTCATTTATTTAGATTGATGGGAGAATTGGTTTATACGCCCCTTGCAAGTTACATTTGAAATTTTATGATTTATTTTTATTTTTATTCACCTTAACATTATATAGTCATGGGATTCATTGCCTTGTCTCTCTCTTTTTTTTTAAACTCCCATCTATTTTATTTTATTTAATAGTCATGGTGAGTGTTTGTTTATTCATTGTCTTTAAATTGTTTTATTTCATTTTATTTAATATTTTGCAGTTACTAAATTTATGGTTTATTATTTATTATTTATTATTTACTTATCCTCAATTCATTTGTTTAGTTTTTTTTTCAATCATAGACCTTAATCGAAACATTTAAGTGGTCCTAATGGCTCTACCTAGCAGAGTCAAGTAGCTCTAGCAAAAACTTATATAAAAATCATAGGTTGGATGAACCTCAGGATACTAGAATATATAGACAAGGTCAACAATAGAATGACATACCAATTGTCTATCTCTCAACCAACGAAACCACATAATCCACTCACTTTGCACCCCTAGCACCTACATCCAACAACAAACCTCACACCAGTACAACAACCAAATTGTTAGTTTGTGTTAATCAATCATTCAATGCATTAAATTAAAATAACATAATAGGAGTGATAATCACAATAATAATAATAACATTAAGGTTCCTATTTAACACACACTCACACAGACCCACATTGTTATTTATGTTAGCACATTATAGTCTAAAGTTCCAACCCTAGTCCAAATTACATCAGGGATAGGGTCATGCAAAATGATTAACAAGGTATTGAGGGGATATGACACATGCTTGATTCCCAAACTAATTGCAATGATAACATCTCCCTAAAAATAATCTTGAACCTCTACCTCTACCAAATCTTCCTCTAAAACCTCTAAATCCACCTCTTACATTAGCAACTTAGTATTTACTTTTACTTGAATCTTCTTGGTCTTCAGAGGACTTCCTTGTACCTCTTCCTTTTTTTTGTTCCATTGTTTTTAGTTTCTCTTCAGCCCTAGCAGCCAACTAAAAACATTCCTCAACTTTCCTAGGTGTAGCCAAACTCAATTCATCTTGAATTTGAATCCTTAAGCCATTCATGTACCTTGCTATCTTCTCACTTCCATCTTCAACATGACCAACCCTAATGCTCAACTTTTTATTCTTCAGTGTAGGCCATGACATCCTTACCCTTCTACTTTAGACTTTGCAACTTCTTAAAATTTTGTATAACATGATCTCTTGGCAAGATTTGGCTTTTGATCTTTGACACCATCCTATCCCATGAACTAAATTTTTCTTTTCCTTTCTTCACTCTTTCCTCTTGCACATAATTCCAACCTATTAAAGCAATCCCTTTCAACTTAGTCTAAGCAAAATTTACCTTATGATCTTCAACAACAGGCTCCTTATACTAAAAGTAATTGTTCAGTGCATCTATCCAATCCAATACCTCTTCAGCATCCAACTTTCCACTACACATTGGAAAATCAATTTTCTCACTAGAAGCATCTCCTCTGATAGCCTTGATAATTTTCACCATCCTTCTCTCATTAGGGTCCAATTCATCATCACCTTGGACTCTTCTTGGATGGTTTTCATCCTCACCCTCTTCCTCTTCCTCTCGGTCACTTTCCTCTTCAGTGGCTTTTCCTCTTCTTTGCTTTATCTCCAATGTTAAAAATATGGCTAAAAGTACTTCTTGATATTCCTTTAACAACCTTATTTCCCTACCAAGGGCTCCAGTTCCTTTAGGAGGCATCTTGATCCTTTCAATTGCAACTTTCCTTTACCCAAACTTCAATCTTTTCCCTTTCAAAAGACCAAATCTATGCTCTGATACCAATTGATGTAGAGCAAGGAGGGATCTGTCTTAGAATCACAATTCAATCTAGTTTGAAAAATCCTTCAATCACAAAAACCCCAACATGGAGTCCTACTCACCAATCACTCGACTTTCCTTGTATTCCACACAGTGTTTTCTAACCACAATTTTCAAAATAATTTGAAAACCCACCAAATATTCATCTTTTTAGACACCCTTTATTCTCTAATTTGACATATCCAATTTGTATGTAGGGTTGTTTCAGAACTTCATCCCTAATTTTGGACATCTATGTTGCCCCAAGGCCAAATTAGGCCACTTTTACAAAGAAACTGGCAAGTAAAACTTCTCCCAAGCACAAGTATCTATTTTAATACCTAAAATAGGTTATAAATAGTTATTATAAACAACTTTTAACAATGTAAAATCATACAAACCCACCAAACCACTAAACCCTTACATAAGCCATTGCAGGCTTGCTCTTATAGGGGTTTATTGAAACTATGCACTCCAAGCCCCATTTCACCATATAAACACCTCAAAAACATCATACTGAGTTTTCACAAGCTTTTTTCATCAACTATAAAGGGTTCCAACCACTCTTTGTGCAAAACCTTACTTCAACACCTCTTTTTCCACTAAAAACATGAAAATTTGCAACTAGGCCATCATTCAAAATTCCAAAAACCACCTCCACTACTCGTGGAATATTAATATAACAACAACCTACCCATAATTATTCCATTCCACCAAGTTATCACAAGTTTCACTAGGTGGAATGGCTTAAATTTACATTTTACTCCTTCAAAACCTCAAATTTAGGGTTTCCTGACTGCCAACAGTGAAAGTACTCTAACTTTCACAAATATAATTGAAATCAAACTAAATAAAAACCAAATTACTCTTAGTTCATGCCACCAACAAGTTAAATAAATTTTGGAACAATAGCTCTTAGTACGGAGCCGTACAGAGCCCTATAGCAGCAGATTTTAACGAAAAAATGTAGGAAATCAGTTTGTTCACTATTCAAAATTCAAATGTACAATAGCCAACCTCTCCCCCAAATTTCAACAAGGTTTTAAAATCATTACAAAAAATGGCAATTCAGTTTCAACTATTTCCCACTGAAAAAAACCACCTTGACAGTTAAACTTCCACAAAACACCAAAAATGCAAATGTTGCATAGCAACTTTGGAACTTTTTTGCAAGATTTTGACAATATGACTCAAAATTGACCAAAAGGACCCCCATTACATCTCAATGGTCTATTATGACCTTATTAGACCAAATATGAATCATATCACCTAAAACCTATCATAAGACCTTATTTACAATAATTTCCATGGTGCCTGTACACCACTCTAAGAAAAGGAAGATTCTACAGGGGATGGGTAGCTCTAGGTTACCTCAATAACAAAAGATCAAGTTATTGGGTTACAAATAAAGGAAATACTAAACTATGTTTTTCATCTTTTATTATTATTTTATGATAGAGCAATTTAGGAGTTAGGTAAGCAGACCTTAGAGGTCTTCAAAATATATTGATAGGCTATCAACCAAAAGAAGAGAGCACAAATCAAGTATGAAAGCATGGCATGCTGGTGTCTTTATGGTGTGCTAGTGTCTTGTATGAGAAAAAAGTAGAATCTATTTATAGAGACACTCAGAACCTACTAACCACTTGAAAAATCAAGTTTTGATATTTTTAACAAACTAGAAAGAATGTTGAAAATGTGTAAAATATAAAGAATACAACAAGAAGAATATTTGAAATGATAAATATAGTAACTATAACCAAAATGATGAGGAGGTAAATATATTAAATTCATGATAGGTCTAACCTCCCACAAGATCCTCACTTAGAAAACCTGCACACATGAAGATGTCAAAATTTTGGGACTACTTTTTGAAGTTTTCCTTAGTCAAACCCTCACTTTGGTGTTTCCACCTCCACAGATAGCTAGATAGACAACAATGTAGAAATAATGATAAAGAAAGTGATAAGATAAGATGTGTAATATGCAAAGACAATGATATGCTAACAATAAGAACAATAATTCTATGAAAGTAAAAGGTTACCATCCCTACTACAAGCTTGGTGAAGTTGAGAGGAAGAGTCGCACCTAAGTTAACATGTGAGACACACATGCAAGAGTGATGTAGAGAGCTTCAAAATTTGCAAGAGAAATGGTGTAGAATAGCAAGGAGAGATAGAATGAAGAGAATAGAAGAGTGAAGTTTTATAATGAGAGAGTGTGAGATCCAATAGCAAGAATGAAGTTTAATTAGGTAAAGAGAGAAAGAAATGGTCAAAATACATGCCAAAGAGTCATTCTTGGGGTGTGCCTGTGATTGCAAAGGTGTTATAATTTGTGGGTAGGCAGCAATGTAATGTACCAAAAACCCATGAATTTGGAATATTTTCAAGATGTTCACGTGGTGCAAAAGTGTCCTATATGAAAATTCCCTTGCCAATATAAAATGACAACTTGCATGGATAAGAATGAAGGCTAAGAGTGCAAGTGTTTGCATTATTCACTTATTAAGATAAAGTAAAGGTTGATGTCATGGGAAATTGCATAAGGGTGAAATTTTATGCCATGTAATCTTTCCCCCACTTTAGTGAGCATATATATCTAATCATGTGCAAGCTAAAGTAGAAAGAGATTGAAGAGAATATATCAAAGATGGAGAGGAAGCATACCGTTGGTCTGGTATACCCTGATTTGAAAGGGAATTCTTCATAATGTGGAGAGAACACATATATTTGATCATATAAATCCAACTACAATCTCCCCATAAACATGTTTTTTGTAGACAAATATGTTAGGAAAAAAGAAAAGAGTAATAGTCATGATAAAAATTTCATAGACAATACAAAACAATCTAATCAAACAAAGATGGTGCTAATAAGTATGGATAACATAGCTAGATACCATAAGGAAATCATATAGGCCTATGGCTCCTACAAACCACATTGCAAGATAGTCAGAAAAAAGAGAAGATTGTTCTATCTAGGCTACCCCCAAGGAAGACGATGGGTGCTGCCACAATAGAGGTTTACACTTTCTAGGAGATCCTAATTTTTGCTGAAATCACATATTTTTAGAAAATATAATGATTTAAGCCATGAAAAGTTCCATTTAAAGGATTCCAATTAAAGAGGGTTTGATCAAACCACCTTAGACCAAGGCCCCTTGGATAGAGTCTCGCTAGTTTTAAACCATGCCTATAAAAGAGTCTCCTTTACACCTATCAAAATGCTGATAAAAAACCACTTTTGATTTACCTTTTGGGGGATCAAATGAATTCATTTAAAATTTATGTTTTTTAATTATTTAGTCCTTATTATAAGCTTCCAAAAAAGTATATTTTTAATTAAATTTAATTTGATTATTATATTTATTTTTGATTTCTTGTGAATGTAGGTTTTTCACAGAAAAATAAGCTCTCTATTCTGCACATGTGGAAAATTAGAAGATTATCAACAAAAAGTTGAAAAATATGAGTGCACTAGATATTGAAGTCCTTGATCCAAAAAAATAAAATAAAATTGATACATATAAAAAATGTCGTGTTATATGGTCCACTTATGTTTTAATTGTAATTGGTTTGACTTCTAAACTTGATTAAGGAAAAAATATTCAATACACTATGAAACCAATTGGAACCACTAGATATCGTAGTTACAAATATAAGTTCAAAAAAAAAAAAAATTATCCTTCATGGAAAAATGGTTGTGTTATACAATGAGCATCACTCCTTAAAAATGGTGTTTACTGAAAAAAACTAGTTTTCGAAGGAGATGGAAAAAGAACTGCAACCTGATTCCAAAAAATTTGAAAAAAATATATTTAGAATCTGTAGACATAATGTCACAAATCAGTAGTTTTCATCATCTTCAAATTCCTCATGGTTTAGCTATTATAGGTGTTCGAAAGTGAAGATTTAGTTAGAAAAAATTAGTTCAATGTCCAGTTTGGCTAAAAATTGTAAACCAGTATTGTGGTATCACCCCGATGTGACATAAGACATAAGACATTAAGGAATCCTTTTGAAACTTTTTGAAAAGTAAGAATATATGATAGCCCCCATTTAGAATGATGTGTGTGGTGTAGAGGAGCACATGTCATTCTAAGGAGAAGAGAAATTCAAGAGATGATGTGGCACAAGATACATAGCAAGATGTATTCATGGAATGTTGTCATGTGAGGACAACACATAGAAACTACAAAATCACAAAGTAGAAAAAAAAAAGATGAAGAAATTAAGAGCACATGGGGATCTAATTATTTGGGGTTAGAACTAATCATAGATATAGATAGATAAATATAATATAATAAATATATGTGAACTACATCATCACCCCCAAAATATATCAAAATGTGAAGAAGAGGACATGAAGACAAAATAAACATAATTGGGTCAACATGGAAGAGGCCTAAATGCTCCCATGCTTTGCACTATCCCCAACATGAAAATAAGGATTTATAACACATAAAAGAATGATGATACAAATTGAAGAAGTTAACAATATATTTTTCTCACCTATATCTAAGCACCTACAAGGCTAGCAAGGGTCCTCCAAGTGAGAGAAAAAACATATATAGACAAGTATGGGGGAACACAAACAAGCTAATAAAACTAATCTAAGATATAGAAGAGGGTGCCACTCTAATTTTAATCCACTAGTAGGTTTTCCTTCTCTCAATCTAGATCATTGTAAAGGGAAGGAGGATGAACCTAGAGGGGAAGGATAGCTAAAGAATCACAAGTAGAATCACCTACAATAATGGAAATAGAGGAAGGTCCCTTGAGGTCTATGTCACTTATCCTTGTGAGTCTAAAGTCATCGATCTTGTAAAGATCATGGATAGAGTTCTGATGTCAAGTCCAAAAAATTGAACATGCACTTTTGAGGAGTAGTATGTGTCAAATAAATGGGAGGAGGACAAGACACCCAAGAGTCACTAAAAACCTCGAGAAGATGATAATTGAAAAACTCCAAGGATGTGGGGGTTGCGTCCATTACAAGGATGGTGTAGGCTAGAGCAAAACAAGAATCAAGAGAGGACAAAAATTTATTACAACCGTCACTTAAATTGAGGTCATTCTCAGACTTACGCTTCATCAGAGAATTTAGCATCACCACAAATGAAGTGGAAGTAGAAGAGGAAAGAGACAAAGCCACATAGGACATAACCTTTGTATAAGGCATGTCCACAGGCTTCAAGAAAGGAGGAATATTAGGGAGAGAAGTAAGAAGGGGAGGCTCTACCAAGAGAGTGATGAACAACTACACCCTTTTTGGGTGGGGTTCATCAAGATCCATCAATGAAGCCACAAGAAGGATCGAGGCAATGAAAAATGAGGTAAAATAAGAGAAATAATTAGAAGGAACCATAATAGAAGTAATAAAGAGAAATAATGGGCTCCTCCCCATTCTTATTCAACGAAAAATGCTCTTTAGCCAGAGCCTTTCACAAGTTCTTATGCTCATGTACAAGCCAGTTACATCATTTGTGGGCACTAAAAGGCATAGCTTGAGAGGAGGGTAGGTGCTTCTACTCTACCAGAGGAGTAGCCTCTGTAACCATCATTGATGGAAGGGTGGGATCCTAAGGAGGAGCAGGAGGAGGCATAGAAGAAGAAATAGAGATAGGTATCTAAGTGATGGACCTCTTTCCTTTCCTCACCCTAGAGGTAGTTGGATGAATAGGAAGAGGCTAGAAAGGCCAAGACATAGGAAAAACCCCATGGGAATGCTTTAACTTTCCATACAAGGTGGGTCGAGGCATTGTGGGTAATATCCAAAGCTAAAATTCTTGAGGCTTCAATTTCCACCACATGGGCATTTTTTTGTTTTCCTATGTGATGCATAGTTGAAGGAATAGAAGAGGCCACCAAAGGCTAGGAAGAGGAAGCATAAGGTGTAGAAGAAAAAAATAGAAGAGGAGGAAGGAGAAGGCCTCATGGAAAAAGAAATTGTGTCCTTCCCTTTTGGAGGGGAAAAAGACAAAGTGTGTTGCTATACACACAAGGAGGATTTTGGAGAGATAACATTATTAGATGGAGGAAACCACCTTCTAGCACTAAACCCCTAGTCTTGTAGCTGAATAAACTCTATAGAAAATATCTCCCTTGGGAGATAGGGGTCTGTTTTAAGCGAGCTAAAAGTGGTCAAGGGGGAATCCCCCACAACAATATCAATGGTATATATCTAGTATCCTAGATAGTATGCACAGTACCCTCATTGGGAAACTCCAAAAATTTGTGAAATACCGAAGTGACTCCATTCATGTAGGCTATCCATAGAATTCCTAGCCTCAATCTCAAAAAATCTAACTCAGGAATCACAAAAAAATCAACTTCTAAAGCCTTAGGTCCTACTAGGACCAACAAAGAAATATCACCAATAGGCATAATATAAAACCCATCGTACATGTAGATGGTAGCCTATGATTCATCATGTTTCTCCTTATGTAACTTATTTATAAAAAGGTTATCCTCTGTAATCATGTTCACATGACTCAAATGATCAACCATAACGCCTATTACAACATTACCATTGATACAAGTGGGAATGTATAAAAAAGAGAGATCCTTGTTCAAAGGTAGATCATGTGAAGTAAATGTAATGTCAAGAGTAGAAATCACATGCTCTAAAGGAGGAATATGGGTGAATGAGACTACATTCACATACTCAAATGGGGTAAAATTATAATATTACGAAGACAGAGTGACCAAATTAGCAGAGTACAACATGAATGGATTTGTATAGATCTATATCTTGCTATTCAACTTCGCTAAAGATTTGTTGAAGTTTTATTTCCTACCATCGAGCTAGATAGTCCCATCATTGATGCAGTCTTGAATCATATGACATAGGAAAACACGTCTCTTGGCCTGAGTCTGAAAACTTGGTAGTAATGATAGAACTTTTGTGCATCATACCATTGAGGATATGACTCAAATAGGGGTATAATCTTTTGAAATTTCTCATTTTATCTTTAAAAATATTTTATATGATGTTCTTATAATATTTTGATAGTTTAGTAAATATTCTATTTTTTCATGTATCATTTGTATCTATGGGAACAAAAACCATCTTAGCCACAACCTTGTTCTATCTAGATTTGCTAAAGACTAACATAGTTGTTTCGTCATCCTAATGGGAGTATGAGGAAAAATCCCTATATTGGGGAATTGATTTTTGGTACTCTTGCAAGGTGGTGCATAGATGTGCACAGGATGGATATTTCATTAAAATAAATATATCTTGCAATGCTAGTTACAGTTTTCTAATGAACACTTATTGCAAATAAAAATCAGGAAAATGATAAGAAACTTGATAAAATAGGGCCTAATACCAAGATATCAAATAAGTTACCTCCTCATGAGGTCCTTTCTTACACCAAATGAGATAAAAAAATGTGATCTTCAGCCTAAGTATGGCCTAGAATTGATTAAAGAATGTGGCATGTGTCAGTGAATCCCCATGGCCACTATACTTTTCAATTTTTTGAATTCCCAACCCCTAGGGGATAGGAGTTTTTAGAATAGCAATAGACAAG
Source organism: Sequoia sempervirens (assembly GCA_007258455.2). Taxonomy (NCBI): domain Eukaryota; kingdom Viridiplantae; phylum Streptophyta; class Pinopsida; order Cupressales; family Cupressaceae; genus Sequoia; species Sequoia sempervirens. The sequence continues at coordinate 1,017,715,305 of VDFB02281492.1, read as the reverse complement.
GGATTGTGATTATACAAAGGTTGGAACATTGGCTGGGAGAATGAGCTGGCCAAATTTTCTAGGTAATTGTACACATATGTCCCATGTTCTATAGGAGAGAATTAAGGAAAAGATCAGCAAACAAGGTATGACCAACTAAAACACCAGGAGAAACACTAACACCCGCATAGGTAGAGATAATAGCACTAGTATCAATAGAGGCACCGTCTCTAGCACCAAAAATAGGGACATTTTTGAGTGTCATGTGTAGTGTAACTGAAAACCTAGAGGAACCTTATTTAATTTAATCATACGACTCTTCTTAGGCCTGATGTTTGTATTAATGGATGGACCCTTTTTAGCCATGCACACAAACACACTGGGCATGGGATATCTATTTGTCATCCAAAAATATTCGATCTGACATCTTCTATAACACCCAAGATGGGGGTGAAGGATGGGACATGGGTCTCTACAATGCTTTCAATACTATAAAGAAGCTCTAAGCCTCTTATATCTTTATTTAACAAATTGTATATTTTCTACAATAGGAGTCACATGGGCAAAGGCATTATCTTTCACCAAAAACCTCACGAGCTATCTGAGTCTCAATTCCAAGCACTAAATTTTCTTTATAGGAACTTTTAAAGAAACTTAATCTTCCAAGGAAGAGGTAGAGATCGAGAGCAAGGTGAGAGTGGTAGGAACATAGGTTGCAACTTCATTGATAGGTGAGCTATATTCATTGGAGAGTCTTGTAGAGAACTCTTTGAAATTCAAGCCAAATTGGGTAGGACTAAACCTTCTATATCCCATATCTATGTTTCGATAGCTTCTTCTTAATACATGGCTGAAGGTAGTTAACTGGGTCGTAAAGCTCATAAAGTATGCCAAAACACACTATTAGCTACACTCCTTAACACAACAGAAGAGGAATCTTCACATCAAACTCACCAAAATGTAACAAAGAGGATCCTCCACTCTTGAGTCTCTTTAAGATAAGGAAGAGTCTATAGGGGATGGATAGCTCTAGTTTACCTCAATGACAAAATATCAAGTGATGGGGTGACAAATAAAGGAATGACTAAGCTATTTTTTTTTGTTTTGTGGATATCTTATGACAGATGACTTCAAGAGTTAGGTGAACATACCTCAAAGGTGTCAGGACTAGACTAGTAGGCTCTTAGCCAAAGGACAAGAGCATAGACCAAGGATGATAGCATGACATGTTGGTGTCTCTATGGTGTGCTAACATCTCATACAGATAGAAAGTAGAGTGTTTCCAGAGACACTCAAAACCTACTAACAATTTAATTACTAAAGTCTGATAGTTTAAACTATCTAGACATAATTTTGAAAGTGCATAAAATAAAAGAAGTACAAAAAGATAACTACTAGAAATGATAAATAGACTATAAGAAAAATAATGAGTAGTAGGTAAATATATTAAACTCCCAGTAGGCCCAACCTCCCACAACCTCCTTATAGAAAAAACCTACATACATAGAGATGAGAAAATGTTGGGGCTTCTTTTTAGGGTTTTCCTTAGTCAAACCCATACTTTGGTGTTTCCACCTCCACAAATAGCTAGATAGACAACAATGTAGAAATAGTGATAAATAAAGTGAAAAGACAAGAAGTGCAATATACAAAGAAAACAATATGCTAACAATAAGAATGATAATTCCATAAAAGGAAAAGGTTTCCCTCCCTAGTACAAGCTTTGTGAAGCCAGCTAGAAGAGTGGCACTTCTAAGATATGAGATGAATGTATAAGAGTGATGTAGAGAGCTTGAGAACCTATAGGAGAAATGGTGTAGAATAGCTAGAATGGAGAGAATGGAAGAGTGAAGTGTTATAATTAGAGAGTGTGAGATCCAATAGCAAGAATGAAGTTGAATCAGGAAAAGAGAGAAATAAATGGTCCAATTGCATGCCAAAGAGTCATTCTCATGTGTTCATGTGAATGTAGAGGTGTTACACTTTATGGGTAGGTGATAGTATAATGTCTCAACAACCTACAAGTCAAGAATCTTGTCAACACATTCATGTGGCACACAAACATCTACATGGAGTGGAAGCATCCTAGAAAAAAGTTCCTCTACCATTATAAAATGACAAGGCATGGATGGGAATGAAGGCTAAGAGGGAGGGTTTTTGAAATGTTGACTTAATAAGCTAATGTAAAGGGTGATGTTGTGGGAAATTGCATAAGGGTGCAATTTTATGTCATAACAATATCCAACACTAGTCCATGTCTACTCTATATGGTCATGTGGATTATTTGAAACCATTTGGATCTTAGACACATAGGAAGTGCTTCAAACATATATGGCATCCATCAACCTTTAACTAGTAGATCTTTTTGATAACTACTATATAAATATAACCTTTATACATAATTTAGGTAGGGAGCATTTTTTATTTGACATTGTAGAACACATTTCTACAATCCCACACTTGTAGCCTTGTAAAATCAGCTTTGATATGGTGTGTACCTCTTTGAGGAACCTTAGCAAATTAGGTAGATGTTTTACCTAGTTGATCAAGGAAAAAAATTAATCACACCAATTGCATGCTTTGTCTTCTCCTCGCCTTCTTCTCCTATAAATATTCAACATAATAAGAACCAAATAGACATAAAAGTATAACTATTTGTGCCATTTCATAATATTGTTTCTACACACACAGTTTTCCTCTAATTGATAGACTAAAAATATATCATAGAAAGTCTCAAACATAATAACATTAATTAAGAATTATGAGAGAGAGTCAAAATTTCATAATGGATCACCTTTGCAATAAACCTCAAAATAACATAGTTCATTATCTACCAAGCAATTTGTCCATTGATTCATCACCCAATGATTCTATTTTTGGTGTATGTCCCTTGCAAGATGAGTACTACAAAATAAATTATTAAATTAGGATTTGGATTTCTTTTACATCACTTTCTAATTAGTGTCATTTATGAAGAATGTCTTGGAAACAAATTCATATAGAATACAAACTTGAGAACCTATGTACAAAAAAATTAATAAAAGGCTTGTGGCCATAATAAATATCATAGAATCCTTAAAAATTGATTTCTCAAAGTGGCCACCAATCACATATCTATGAGTTAAATCTCTATATTGATAGGTGTCCAAAAGGAAGATGTTGATGTAGCCAGTATTAAACATGAAATTAAAATTATTATATATATTATTTTCCTAGGAAATTTATATTTATTATAGCCTCAAATCTAAAGCCTTAATTTTTATGGACTCAATCTATTGAGTAAAATTGGGTTCATAAAATATTACATCAAAAAAAGTAAATTTGCATAATCCTATGTTATCTAAGTAATTAAATTCAAGAACCACACTAATTGACATAAGTCACAAGTCATGTTCTGCATGGGCCAATAGCCAAAATGCTAAACAAGGATTACACATATATATTAAACCCATTGTGGCCCCACCTCACAATCATGAATGTCTTTATTTTTAATGTCCATTATCAATGAGTAGTGGGTATGTGCAGGATCATCATGGAAAAAATAGGCCCTTAAGTGGCAAATTTTTTTAGAAAAATCAGAGTTAGGAAACTTGACGTAAAAATTTGAATAAGTAATCTATATTATTTCAAAAATATGTAAGTGTAGAATCTATAGAAAATTGAATGTAGTTTCTAAACTACTAGGTTTGTTTAAAAAAAAAATCTATTTGGTGAAAAATTGAATTTTCAATGCAGTGGTACTTAAATTTCAAGGAAAAAATAAGCAGTAGGTGTCCATCTGACCACAATAAAATAATAATAAATTTTTTATAAGATTTTAGATATAACTAGAGGACTCATGCCCCGATGTGATGCATGTTTTTTTTTAATTTTTTTCCAAGTAAATAATTAATTATGAATTTTTTATTACAACTTTTTAAAAATATAAAACTCGTATGTTTGACCACCTTAACTTGGTCAAAACTTCATGAAATTCCATTTTTATTTTTTTAATCCTATAGTATGCAAAGCATAGAATGTGATACATGATTTGGATTTGAAAAATGTGATACCCTTTGAAAGCTATAGATGTTTTTAAATCAGCCTATCAATTAGGACTTTAGTCGTAATATGAATAGAAAATGAATAATAATTACTTATTAAATTCAAACTAAAGCATAATTTATATCATTGGAAAGTTGAGAATCTCCTTTAAAAACCCTTTCCGTTTCATTAATTTTGGGTAAAACAATAGTTGTTAGCCACATACCCATCATATTGCCACTTTTTGGCCAATCCTGATCTTGCACATACCCCAATACATATGGTTGTCACCTCATTGTTGCAAGGTCTCATCTTGTTTATCCTTAAGCATGATCTAAAATGGTTAACCTCAATAGTACTTGACAACATGTTAAGAATGTAATTTTTAAACTATTATCAACACAGAGAATTATTTATCTAAAGTGTTTAGACAAGTAATTTAGATTTTAAGAAAAATTCAAAACAAATCAGTCTACTTATTAATAAACTAAATAAAATACTACATTTTATTAATGAAAATTTAACTTAAATCTTATTATGTAAGAACTTCTTAACACTTTAAATAGTAATTAAATATTTTATTTGAAGTTTCCACCGAAATTTTCGTTAGACCAACCGCAAATTGGATTTGTCAGCACCAGGGGTCTGTCGGCCAGTGGGGAGGGCACCTTTTTTTTTCTGTGGGAATGTGGGTGTTGGTTATTATGTCGGCTGGTGGCAGTGGAGAATGTTGTCATTGTAATGGGGAAGGTGAATGCTAAGTGTTCGATGTGGACCTTTGGAAATACACAAGTTGGTAGCAGTGGAGGTGGTCTCCTCAAAAGGTGGAAGGTGAATAATAAATGCTTGCTCATCCAATGGTTAATATATTCTATGCTTGTTGTACGATGGAGGTAGATGAAGAAAATGCGATATTGAATGCAATAGTCTAGGAAAGTATACTTTGATTAAGTTGCATTGTGCAAACAACAATTGTGGTGTTGGTTTTGTGGCAAACAAATGTGAAAAAAGTTGTTGGCTTGGCTTTGTCACTGGTTTGATTCTAGATTGTTTAGAAAACATCTTATGCTACATTGAAAACTGGTGTTCTCTAGAATCTGTAAGTCATCTTACATGGGTGGTTTATGTGGATGGTTAATTTATTGTCTGTCTTCTTGTCAAATGTTTGTACCTTTGGCATTATACCCATTGTGGAGATTTTAAAGAGAGTATTGTTTTGCTTCAATGAAGGAATTGCAGTTAAATGTTCTTTCTTTGGTAAAAAAATATGCTTAGGGTTAGTAATTTGTTCACCATTCATTTATGGTTTTGGTTATTTGTGTGTATCTTTCACATTATAGCTATCATGATAGGAGCAATTTTGATTAAGTTGCATTGTTGAAACATCCATTGTGGTATTGGTTTCATAGGAGGCCATTGTAAAAATCCTTACCTATAGCTTCATCGATGGATTGATAGAAGACTATTGTAAAAAACTATATCCTTTAGCTTCGTCACTAGTTTGATAGTAGGTTGTTCACAAACCGTTTTATGCCAGATTGAAAAATCTTGTGCTCTAGAATCTATAAGTCCTTTTACATGGGTAGTTTACATAGATGGTTCATTTATTGTTGATGCCTTCTCATTATATGTTTGTATCTTTGGTGTTATTCCCATTTTGGAGTTTTTAAAGAGATTTTTGTTCTCTATGGATGGATAAATTTCACAAAAATCTTCTTTCTTCAAAAAATATGGTTAGGGTTAGTTATTTGTTTTCTCTTGGTCGATTGTTTTGGTTGTCTGTGTGTATACCCATTTTTGAGATTTGAAAGAGATTATCATTCTTTTTCTTTCTTCCATTAAAAATATGGTTGGGCTTGGTTATTTGCACGCTGTTGATCTATTGTTTTAGTTGTTAATGTGTATCTTTGGCATTCTAGCCATTATCATGGGAGCAATTATATTTATCTGTGTGTAGGGTTTAGGGTTGTATGAAAGCATTAACATATTGGAGATAAAATTACTTTGGTGGTTGTCTAGTATTATTCTAGCAAGCCTTTTACAATTTCTCTATTTGTGGTGATGTAGCTTGAATTTTCAATGAAGATTCTGGGGTTATACTGACTTTTACATGGGTGCTTTGTATAGATTATTAATGTATTGTCAACATCTTCTTGTTTTATGTTTCTATCTTTTGTGTTATACCCATTTTCGCGACTTGAAGGAGATTATCGACCTTTGGGGGTGGAGAGACTATAGTTAAATCTTCTTTGTTTCATGAAAAAAATATGGATAGGGCTACTAATTTTTGGTTGTTGAGTGCTATTCCAATACCTCTTTTACAATTTCTCGATTTCTGTATAATATTTAGTGAAGTGGAGGTTGTACTCATTTTGCAAAGATTATTGCTACATATTGGGTTTAGGAGCTATATTTAATGTGGCTTCAGGGAAATTGCAGCAAAATCTTCTTCCTATCATCAAAAATATATGGTTAGGTTGAGTGATTTTAGCGGCCCTTGTTTATATTCATACATATGTAGACACATATATATACTTCGTGCATCTTTGTTGCCATACACATGGTTTGGTTTTCATTTTCAATGAAGCTTGTGGGGTTGTACTCTGTTATGCATGGGTGTTTTGAATAAATGATTAATTTATTCTTAATGTCTTCTTGTTATATGTTTCTTTGGCTTTATACTTGTTACCATAGGAGCAATTGTAGTTAAATCTACTTTCTATCACTGTTGGTCTACTATATTGATTATCTATGTATATCTTTGGTGTTGTAGCTATTAGCATAGGAGGAATTGTAGCTATCTATTTGTAGGGTCTAGGTATGTATGAAACCATTAAAATATTGGAGATAAAATTGTGTTGGTGGGTGTTTACTATTATCCTAATAGCTCTTTTTACAATTTCTCTATTTTTATATGATATTTAGTGTCAGCTGATGTAGCTCAAATTTTCAATGGATGTTGTGGCGTTATACTGATGTTTGGATGGGTGTTTTGCATACATGATTAATTTATTATTAATTTTTTTCTTCTAATAAGTTTCTATCTTTGGTGTTATAGTGATTTTTGAGACTTGGAAGAGACTACTTCTCTTCGTAGGTGGAGAAGTTGTAGTTAAATGTTCTTCCTTTCGTGCAAAAAATATGGGTAGGGTTACTAATATTTGGTTGTTTAGTATTATGCTAATAGGTCTTTTACAATTTATGTATTTCTTCCTATTGTCAAAGAGATATGGTTGGGCTGAGTGATTTTTGTGGCCCTTGTTTATTCTTTGTACTTATTGTTGTGCAACTTTGGCTTTTTGTAGTTAAATCTTATTTCTCTCATTGTTGGTCTACTATTTAGATTATTTGTGTATATCTTTGGCATTGGGAGCTCTATTTACTATGGTTTTAGGGAAATTGTAGTTAAATATTTTTTCCTTCTGTGAAAAAAATATGGTTGGGGTGAGTAATTTTTGTGGCCCTTATTTATTGTTTGTAGTTATCGCTATGCATTTTTGGCTTGATACCCATTGCTATAGGGGCAACTGTAGTTAAATCTTCTTAATTTTATCAAAAATTTGAGCTACATTGCCTCACACTAAATATTATAGAGAAATAGAGAAATTATAAAAGAGGTATTAGAATAACATTAATGTAGCTTGGAGTCTCAATTAAGTGTGTATATGTATAAATATATATAGATATAAGAAGGCTCTTTCGACAATGTGATTTAATCAATATAATTTCTCACACATTTTGCAATAGCTCAATGTTAAAACTGTCAAGCCTGCTATCAAAATGAACAATTAGCAGAGGTTGGGTCACATGAATAATAAATGAATCATTTATGGAAAATACCCATGTAGACATACATATATATATACATGTAAACATATAGACATATATATACATGTATTCATATATATGTATATATGCATGTATATATACATGTATATATAAATTTCTATATATGCATACATATATACGTGTAAAGATATACATAGTTATATACATGTATATATATGCATATATATACATGTAAACATATAGATACACATATACATGTAAAAATAGAGATATATATATACACATGTATAATAAATAATCATTGAAACAAAATTACCAGGTAAAACCTCTTACAGATTATGTGGCACAATAGCTTTAACTCCCCCCAAGATGCTATAGGATAGAGCAAAGCGCAATGATTTTAACAATGGTCTACTACTAAATCAACACCACAGTTGCTATTTGCATAATGCATCTTAATCAAAAGCAACAATTAACAGAGAACCAAATACATGAATAATAAATTAATCATTTATGTAAAATACCCATGTAAACATAGAGATATATATATACATGTAAACATATAGACATATATATACATGTATACATATATACGTATGTATACATGTAGATATACATGTGTATATGCATGTCTACGTATGCATACATATATACATGTAAACATATACATAGATATATACATGTATACATATACATACATATACATATACACACACACACATGTGTATATACATATACTTTCTCACAGTTTTTGCAACACACTAGTGTTAAAACCCTCCAACCTACTATCAAAAGGAACAATAAGTAGAGCCTGAAATGCATGAACAATAAATTAATCATTTATGCAAAAATACCCATGTAAAACATGCACATATATATATATATATATATACATGTAAACATATGGACATATATATACATGTTTAAATATATACGTATATATACATGTACAAATATCCATGCATATATACATGTAAACATATACATACAAATATGTGCACATATGCATACATATATACATGTAAACATATACATACATATACATAAAAAACTATATATAGATGAAATTAGTTTGCCCGGTGTTACATAGTAAATGTATTTTTGATAGATTTTTTATCCTTTTCGTATTTTCCTATAATATTGAGGGTCGAATAATGCTGCTTGGATTCTAAATTGGCAAGTGAACTGTTATATAGATTTCTCTAGGTATGATATAATTTTATCTCTCTCCTACCTTTATATTTATTAGCGCTAGAAGCATATCTATATTTATTTTTTTGTTAAACAAGTGAAATCAAGGAAAATGTACATCATCACAACACATGGATAGAATGATTAAGGAAAGTATATTTTCAAGTCTTTGAAAAGATCAGTGCATGTCTACTTCCACCTCTATATATATGTATGTATGGATAAATATATTTGCGTATGTTTTACTAATAGTTATGTTACAATTTCCCTAATTTTTCTATAATACTCAATGGGAGATAATCCAGCTATTGTTATACAATTCCTCTATTTGTTAGCATAATACAAAGAAGGTGGGCATCGAAGTAAAATGAAAACCATGACAGCTCAATGAATCTGCAAATCTATATAGGAAAAGGGAAGAATAAATTATGTGGCCTTTCACAATCTATAGTGTCCTCTTTGTAAGGATTTGAAGTGAAATCAATTAGAGGGATTCGAAGGGGCTAATTGTACGAAATGTGTATAGCACTAAAGATGCACAGAGTGTAGATATGTGTATATATGTGTATATATGTATGTATGTATGTATGTATGCATATATATGTGTGTTTGTCTATGTGTATATATGTATGTATGCATGTGTGTGTATATATGTATCTATATATATATATATTGACCTTGATACATGGAAGGTGAATGGTAAGTGTTTGCTTCTGTGGGGGTTAATACATTCTACTATTGTTTTCCAATGGGGGTCAATGAAGTGCATGCAATATTTGATGTTGTAGTGTGGAAAAGTATACTTTGATTAAGTTGCATTGTTCAAAAATCCATTGTATTGTTATATATATATATATATATATATATATATATTCTTTCTTTCTCATCTGTTTCAACTCCTCCCATAAGAAACTCTTGATTATGGTAGCTTGCACCTTTTGTTATTCATTTGAAAAAAGTTTTTTGATGATAATATATTGACTAGGTTGCATTGTTGAAAGTTGCATTGTTGTGTTGGTTTTGTAGTAGAGCAATGCCTCAAATGTATGGTCCCTGGTAGTTTAATAGGATATTGCAGCCACAATGGCTCTTTCAACAATGCAACTTAATCAACGTACTTCCTTGCACATTATGCAAAAAATGAGACCTGCATAGGGTGGAATTAAATATTATAGAGAAACAGAGAAATTGTGGAACAACTATTGTACAACAAATCCTATTCATGGTTTGGCTGACGAAAATCACATTGGAAACTTCAAAAAAATAAGAAACCCTCTACATATCCATATATATGCAATCCCTCCTATCTTAATTTGTGTGGTTCTTCACTGTTTCCCTAATAATCCTATTAGAATTTATGTTTTTTTCTATAATATGTATATATGTATATATACGTGTATATGTATGAATTTATATATATATACATATATGTGTGTATGGGAAAGTATACTACAAAATGTGTGGAAAAATATATTGGTTGGGTTGGTTTGTGGAAATAGCCATTGTGGTGTTGGTTTGATAGCAGACTATTGTAAAATTCTTCAAACATAGAAAAGTTTCCCATAGTTGATAATGACAATGTGGAGCTTGTCTCTTCAACAAAAGATATTCATAAATGTTGCTCATTGGTGAATAAGTATTGCACAAAAAATTATGGAAATAGAATTTACAAGGTAACTGTTACATAGACTGGTTGTCTTCTATTAACATGTTTCATGATATTCTTTTTCCCTCATCTATTTAACTATCAATAACTTTCATGATATTGTTTTCCACTCATCTATTTGAAGCTACCTCTGGCATAGTATTTTATTATTCTTGTAACAAGGATTGTTTTATAATCTTTAAAAAAGTTTAATCTTTAACGTTCTTAATTTGTCTGGATGAAAAATGTTATCATTCAAATATATTGTTGTATATATAGATAAATAGATACATGTGTACATATGGATATATATATCTACTTATTTATTTTTTCCAAAATGTCTAAATAGAGGAAAAATTGAACCCATATATATATTTAAGGGTTTCTATTCTTGTTTTTCTATATTCCATTGTTTCTATTAAGAAGGATGAAGCAACAAGTAGCAATATATACAAATTCCAACTTATAATTTGTCCAATGTATTGTTTTTCTTCTTTTTCAGGGCCTTAATCATATCCAACTTAGTTGTAATTATGCCTGATTGTCAAATTATTGGGACCCCTAGGTATTTTTTCAAGTAGCAAGAAGAGAAAATATTGGCACCTGACTCACCTTCTCCTTCTAAATGGGCCCCTAAATTTGGTCTGTAGGTGTCCCCTAAAAAACAAAACAACACTCCAAAGGTTAGCCCTATTAAATAAATCTTTGAACATTTAACAAAATGTTTGGATAGTGAAAGGGTGTGTAACACATATTAGGGATATGCATCATTTCTAGATACAAAGATGTGAAGGGAAACTATTTAGTTTTGAAATTATAGATGTGGAGGGGATAGAAATACGTATTACTTGTTTTGATGATATTGCTAAATTGCATTATGGTCGAGTTGAGGTGGGGTTTACTTATTTAATATCGAGGGGATTGGTTAAGGAAGCCAATAAAAGATTAAATAAATTAAATAGTAATGTTAAGATTGTTTTGGATCAAAAATCAACAATAAAATGATCTGAAAATGAGATTCCTATCCCAAAAAAGAAAAACTACTTTTGTTCTAGTTAGTGAAATAATCAACTATAGTGATAACAACTTCATTGATATTATTGGAATTGTAGTGCATGTTGGGTACATTTCAACTATTTGTAGGAGAAATGGATTTGAAACAATCTGACGAACCATTAAAATATATGATGTATCTACTTCTTTCATTGATGTTAATTTTGGGGGCACAAGATATTAAGAAAAAGGTGATACCTTGCACCAGACGTACCTTTCTGGTGAAATAGTTATTGTTGAGTTGTCCATAGTGGTCGTGTAGGATACTTTAATGGAAAAGTTATCAATACATTAGTAGGAATAGTCCTTGAGATTAATCCTTCTATTCCTGAGGAAAACACTCTTAGATCCAAGGGGACAATTAAAGTAGACGAAGTAGCTTCAACTTCTTCTACACCTCAGAGGTTGCATCCTTCAAATGTTAGAGAACTACTATTGAATTTACCTTAAACAACTTCCTTTGTTTAGGAGAAACTGTTGAAGCCATTTTTAAGGAAACCATTCAAATTGCAAAAACTAAGTCTTTTTGTTACCCTACTTGTCCCTTGTTAGTTAATGGTAAAGAATGCAAAAGGAAATGCACACACCCCCGTGTTGATGTTTGGTTTTGTGATCATTACCAGATGGAAATTGAGGAATGCAACTATCGCTATCTTCTATAGTTAAATTTGTAGGACCATTTAGGCAACCTTTGGTGAGTTTCTTTTGATGTAGCTACCACTACTTTGTTGCAAATGCTAGTAAAAGACCTCTATGCATTGTAGGACAGCTCTAACTCTACAATAGATCTTGTTGTTGTTATTAAAGGCCTTATTTGTAAAGCATATATCTTTATTGCTTTGATTAGAACAAAAACATATAATTTAGAGGAATGACTAAAAACAATGATTGCCAAAGCAACAAAATTTTATTCCAAAGAAGAGTGTAAACTATTGCTTGCAAACATAATGAAGATGTCTACTCTTGCTCCAGAAAAATGCTCCCTCTTTTGCACTTCTGATCATTTCTCATAGCTTTGACTTTTAAATGTTGACTACGGCATGCTAGGACATCTGTTTAAGAAATATGGACATAATTTATACCTATGTTTGCATCTACATATTTGCATGTTTATTGACTTGCCATCCTTTTGATTATAGCATGGTGCATCAACTTTGTTGTCATTCTTGCTTTTGAATATTTCAAATCAGTTGGATCGTTATATGGTATGTTTACACAAATTACAATTTGAAAGAGAACTGAACAATTAATTTCCACATATATTTGAAACATTTTCTATATAGGCAATACTTGACCATATATTTTAATGTTTTAAATATTTTGTATATGGCTAATCATTGAGATTAAACTTCTTTATGTCACATTTAAAATATGCATGAATCGTATAAGTTTTTGCATTATGCTAAAATTAGGAGTCATAAATTATTTATTCCATCAGTCTAATGACATTGTATTTGATTTAAAGTTTCTTTGAATGCTAATCACTCTTGGTTCTTGGTTGCCATTGACATACAAATTTAATGAAAAAAATGTATAAATGTGCTTCCAGGTCTAATGAATATGAAAAGTAGGCTAGAGATAAACTTATCTCATGCCTGGACCAATCTATATAACAATTCACTTCCCAATTGAATATTCAAGCTATTATAAAGACATTTACTATTTGAGAAAGGAAAGTGTGAAAAACCTATAAAAAATACATTTAGTATATAACAACTACCTTCACAATTGTAAATTTATAATTTCTTTGCAAAGCTTATTCACCAATGAGGAACATTTAGGGAGATTGTTTGTTTAATAGGTAAGGTCCAGGCTATGAGTAAAAGCCCTCGAGAAGTGTTCTCTATTTGTCTATAATATTTAGTGCCAGGTACATGAAGAATGGAAGAGGTGAAAAGATTCATGACCCTAACCATATTTTTTTGAAGAAACAAAGAACATTTAACTAGAACTAGTCATATTGTAATAACTATAATGCCAATGCTATATAGAGATAACTAGAAGTGATAAACAAATGGAAAAATTATGTTTGTAGGTATATGTATATGTATATGTATATTTATGTATATGTATATGTATATGTATATGTATATGTATATGTATATGTATATGTATATGTATATGTATGTGTATATCTATATGTATAATGTTAATATATAGAATTATCTATTTGTATTCCTTTTAGACATATATAGTCTTCTTTATATTCCATTGTTTCCTTTGGTTGCATTGGTTAATGGGTGCACAATCATCAAAACCTCCCATGCACTTCCATTGGTTCGCCGATTGGATGTTCAACAAGTGTTGTGTTCTAAAATCTTCACTACATTGTAGACGTATTGTTGTTGTAAGTTGTTTTTCCTTTGCCTTTTTGGCCATTCCATACACACATAACCACATATATTATATTGTGATAGTTTGGTTTTGTACAAATTTATAATTTCCTAGCTTATGGATTTAACCCTTCTCTTATTGTAGGGCTAGACATCCTTCAGTGCAAAGCAAATTTGTACACTTGCCCCTTTTATTTTTCCATGGTTACATACATTGGAAAACATACCAAAATCAGGTATTTCTATACAATAATTCCTATACATTGTATGCTTTGAAACAAAACCTTTTTTGTTTCTTTTTTCTCTTCTTTAGGGTATGTGCAAGATCATCATGGAAAAAATAGGCCCTTGAGTGACAAAAAAATCAGAAAAATCAAAGTTAGGAAACTTGATGTATAAATTTGAATAAGTTGTCTATATTATTTCAAAAATAATGAAGAATAGAATCTGTACCAAATTGATTTTTTTTTTTAAACTACTAGGTTTGTTTAAAAAAAAAGAAAATATATTTGGTGAAAATTTGAAATTTCAATGCAGTAGTACTTGAATTTCAAGGGAAAAATAAGTAGGTGTCTATCTGACCACCCTAACCACAATAAAATGATAATATTTTAGATATAAGTAGAAGACTCATGTCTTGATGTGATGCACATTTTTTGTATTTTTTTTCCACGTAAATAATTAATTATGATTTTTTTATTACAACTTTTAAAAAATATAAAAAACTCGTATGTCTGACCACCTTAACTTGGTCAAAATTTCATGAAAGTCAATTTTTATTTTTTTAATCCTATAGTATGTCAAGCATAGAATGTGACACATGTTTTGGATTGAAAAAATCTGATATTGTTTGAAAGCTATAGATGTTTTTCAATCAATCTATCAATCAGGACTTTAGTCATAATTTGAATAAAAAATGAATAATAATTACTTATTACATTGAAATTAAAACATAATTTATATTGGTGGAATGCTGAGAATATCCTTTAAAAAACCTTTTCATTTCATCAATGTTGGGTAAAAAAAGGTCATCAGCCATGATGAGCTTAGGATATGCTTATAATTTGAGTATGATGATGTACTTTTAATATCTCTACTTTTGTTGCTAATGGATGTTTTAACTCTTTTATTAAAGACTCTTTATCTAAAATGGGTAGTATCCTCGAGCAATATATTCCTACATTCCTGCAGCCTAAACATTTCCATGTGTCTTATTAATTACCCTGTTTTGACTTCCCAAGCGACTGATACAATGCATATGGTTTTTGAATAATGGGATAGATTTAATATGTGATTAATGAATGGATCGTGTTGTTTTCCACACATGCTTTCTTTTTCCTCTGTCACCTTGTGCATCGCAGGTTGTTGAAGGGAGCATGAACGAGTCAAGCACAATAGATCTCGGCCCTACAGTAAAGTCCATTTGTAGCACGGTGTCGAGGAAGTTGTTCCAGTGAAGACTCTTTGTTCGGGTCGTTGGGAAGAAACTTAATGATCATTAATCTAGAAAGAGTGGAATTCTAAATTCTCTAGATCATGTTGAATGGATATGTTTTCATTTATGAGAAGTCTATTCCTTGATTTCAGGATTCATTTATGTCCACGTCTTTCTTCGTTAAGTTAGGTAGTTAGTTGTTTTTCTGGTTTAAATAAGTGTTCCTCCTGCGCGAGTGAGAATGAAGAATGAGCATAGCAAGCATAGCATGTAAGAGTTAGTATGATAATAAGAGGCAAAATATGTAAGATTTAGTATTACGATAAAAGATAGAGTTTTGTGTTAGTTCTCATATGAGCAAACAATGTATATCATTCTGAGTTGTGAATAAAAGAAGATGAAGTTATGAGTTTAATCCTTGCATAATTAGTTGATGCTTGCTAAGGGGGCACACTTAGTAAGTATCTATAGTTAGTTAGTCATTTATTTTCTGTTGATCATAAGTTAGATTTTGTTCTTGAAGTTTCGGTGCAAACCCAGTCTTATATTGTTCCTGCAGCATTGGGAATCCATCCCTGTGTTTGTTCCTGTAGCATAAGGCCAGTTCATAGTTTGTTTCTCAGTTATAGTTGTTATGGTTTCTGCTTTGATTAAGTTTAGAAGGTTTTGCATTACATTCTTGTAGCATGAGTAGAATTCCTTTCATGTATTTATTTCTAGTAAATCCTGACTAAAACCAGTTCTTAGTGCACATACAGTGCTGCTCCATTTCAAGTATACATTCCCTAATTTGACAAAGTAAATGAACGACCATAAGAAGATGTTAGTTGCCTGCTGGAATGTCCAATTCTCAAGTTAGGATTTGTCGTGACTTTTATATACTTTTGTGGGCGTGACCATTTTTGGCACCGTTGTCGGGGATGGTGTCAATCTAAGAACCTGTCATAAGTCATTGTTAGAAGTAGTTTAGCTTGTTATTCAAGCATTTTCAAATTTTCTTCAATTCACCATTCATTCTATTGCATGCATAGAAGAAGAGACGTGATGGGAAGATTCCTCCCTGACCTTCCATTCATTGATAACAATCCTGAACCAGCTTATAATCTATTTGAGGAAGAAGAAGACCAAGATATCAATCCATTTGCTAAAAACCTATTTGTTGAATTTCCATTTGACCCAGCTGATGAAGAACTAGAAGAAAATCCATTTGCTCTGATACTCCATTAAGCAAATATGGCACGAAATCCACCTAATCAACCTCCTACTTTTGAGTTTCCCATCATTGCTCAGCAAGATAATGATAACCTTAAAAATATTCCTTCTTCATTGCTTCCCAAGTTCTATGGACTACTTACAGAGGACCTAGACACTTTCTTGTTTGAGTTTGATATCCTCTGTCGCAGCTATGATTACACTTTAGATGATCACAGGCTGAAGTTGTTTCCTTCTACTTTGAAGGAAGGAGCTCTTAGATGGTTTATGATTTTGGAAAGAGGTGTTGTTGATAGTTGGGCAGTCATGCAAACAAAATTTCTTGAGAAATACAAGGAATATTGTAAGAGTGGCAGTAAGGGAGATGATATATTCAGAATTCAACAAAAGAAGGATGGAAGCCTGGAAGACTACTATTTCTAAGGGGAATCAGTGATACATGTATAAATGCTCTGGACCTGATGGGAGGAGGTGATATAACTCAACTGCCTTGGGATGATATCAAGAAGATATGTCTCAACTACTCTTGAGAAATTGTTAAGAAGGGTAGAGGTCATCAAGCCATAGTGGGAAAGTCCTCTACTAGTGGAGTTTGATGGATGTAAATCACAAATTTTCTATTTGATTTCAAGCAGGATATCATAAACAACATGGCTACATAGTTAGATACTATGCAAGCTCGGAAGAAAAATGAGGAAGCTAAAGCAATTTTGTCTGAGTTTTTTCCACATTACAGACAGAAGAAACATGACTATATATGCAAGATGGTGGCTAACCTGGAGGCTAAGCAGTTACCTACTGACTTTAAGGTGGTAGAAAGTGATGATGACCAAGTATTCTTCATTGCACAAAGGTGACCATGGGCTCAAAGACAAGGTATCCTCAAGATCCTTTGACTTTTGGTAATCCTTATTCTAATTATAATAACCTATGGAAACCTACATATGGCCCATCACCACCTTGGAATACCCCTCAATCACATTGGCCTAACTATCAGAGTCCTCAATGGCAATCTCCTCAAGGAGGTTGGAAGCAGCCACAAGGACAATGGACTCCACCTCCAAGTAACTGGTAGCAGAACCCTCAATGGAGAATTCCACAGCAATGGCAGAGCCAATCCCCTGCCTTCCTGCAGCCTTAGTAGCCACAACCTTCGGCTCTCATGCCACCTCCTACATCACCTACAGCAAATACTAGCCCTCCAAAACAAACACCTATGCCTGCTCAACCATTTCCAAATCCTAACAATAAGCAGCAACAACAACAACAGCCTATGTATTTTGCAGAGGCCAATCAGTATCTCGCTTATGCCCTGAATGTTCATGATATCCATCTCAAATCTGGAACCACTCTCCCTACTCCACACCCGCCTGTCATTATAGAGATTCCAGACTCTGCCTCTGAACAACAGACTAATCCTATAGAACATATACCTGTGTCAGATACTTTCTCTAAGGAGCATGTTCTGCAGCATTAGGCTAAGCCGCCTTTTCCTTAGAGATTGCAAATCACTACATCAAATTCTATGGAGGAGCCTACCTTTAATATTTTGGATCAGTTAAAAAATGTACACATTTAAATCCCCCTCTTTCAAGCAATTAAAGATGTTCCAATTTATGGAAAAGCCATTAAAGAGGCTTGTTTAAAGAAACCAAGGAGAAAGAAAAAGGATCCCCAAACTATCCATGTTCTAGGACAATTAGTAGAGATTATGTTGGGGAAGATAATCATTCCAAAATATACTAACCCTGGGAGTTCTGTGGTGCAAATAAATATTAATGGCCAGATAGTAAAGAATGTCTTAATTGACCTTAGTGCAACCATTAACGTAATGAACAAGAATATAATGGAGTATTTGAATATCCTAAACATTCGGTCTACACCTACCGTCCTACAGCTTGCTGATAGTTGCACAGTAAAGCCTGATGGAATGGTAGAAGATGTTATTGTCATCCTAGAGTCTTGGGAATACCCAGCAGACTTCACCATATTGTCCACTAAGGCAACTTTGGGAGGATATCCTATTATCCTAGGTAGACCATGGTTAGCTACAGTTGATACTTTTATAGGATGTCGTTCAGGAGACATGACAATTTTTGATGGTCAGTCAAGAAAGAAATTGGTTTTATATCCACTTGCCAAGCCTCAACTAGACTTGTCTCAGCCAATTTGGCCAAATTTGGGAGAGGAAACTGAAGAAGTCAATTCATTGGCTCAGCTAATGATGCTGCAAACTAATCCGTTTTCCCAGCTTCAGAGTGAGGATGACCCGCTTTTACACATTTTGCAATCCAACCCTAATTCGAGTAATTCATCTGCTGCAGATAGCAGTCTTCAGTAGTGTTTCCTGCAACAACTGAATTCTGAGAACCTATCACCTAAATCTCTTGCAGTTTATCATAATTTGTTTCCATATGAAATATAGACAACACCTTTATCACCATCCTCCATGAATGATCTTACCAAGCAAGTAGAAGTGTCTTCAGGCCGATGTCTGAACATCAATAATAAGCTACCTCAACCTCAACAAGTTGCCCTTGTCACGATGCTACAAGATCAATACAGAGCTTTTGCATGGGACTATGGGGATATGAAGGGAATAGATCCTCAACTTTGTACTCATAGGATCTATATTAAGGAAGATTGTTCACCTGTTAGGCAGCCTCAAAGGAGGATAAATCCAACACTTAGGGAAATAGTTAAAACAAAGCTTCAAAAATTGCTTGATGTTGGTTTCATCTACCCAATTTCAGACAGTCAATGGGTATCCCCAATGGTGATTTTCCCTAAAAAAGGTGGAAAATGGAGAGTTTGTGTAGATTACAGGGAGCTGAACACAACAACTAAAAAGGATCATTTTCCATTGCCATTTGTTGACCAAGTACTAGACTCATTGTCTGGGAAAAAATATTTCTCCTTTTTGGATGGATATAGTGGCTATAATCAAATTAGAATCACCCCTGAAGATCAAGACAAAACAACTTTTACCAGTCCATAGGGTACTTTTTCCTACTCTGTTTTACCTTTTGGACTGTGTAATGCACCTGCAACATTTCAAAGGGCAGTGATAAGTATTTTTGTTGACATTTCTCATGATTCTATGGAGATCTACATGGATGACTTCACTACTTATGGAGTTACTTATGAAGAAGCATTAGCTAATTTGAAAAAAGTGTTGAAAAGATGTCAGGAGCAAAATTTGTCTTTGAATAGTGAGAAATACTTTATGATAATGCAAAAGGGAATTATTTTAGGCCATCATGTCTCTCAAGTAGGAATTCAGGTTGATCCTACAAAAATAGAAGTTATTCTAACTTTGCCAACAACTATGAAACAAAAAGATGTTAGAAGCTTCCTAGGGCATGCTAGATATTATAGAAGATTCATCAAAGATTTCAGCAAGATAGCCAGTCCACTATATGCCTTATTGACTAAGGATTCTGAATTTACTTGGACTGAGGACTATGACAAGTCTTTCCTATAGCTAAAGAACCTACTTACTCAGGCACCTGTTCTTCAAGGACCGAAGTGAAGTCTACCCTTTCATATACACACAGATGCTTCTGATTATGCTATAGGGGCAGTTCTAGGACAAAAAGATAATTCTATTGAGCATGCCATATATTTCATTAGTAAAAATCTTCAAGGCCCTTAATTAAACTATATTGTCAAGAGGAAAGAATTGTTAGTAGTCGTGTATGCCTTGAACAAGTTTCAACATTATGTCACTGGTTACCAAATATTTGTTCATACAGATCATGCAGCAATAAGGTACCTCATGAATAAGCTTGTCATATCTAACATATTAGTAAGATGGCTCCTATTGTTGTAGAAATTTGATATCACAATTATTGATAAGCCAGGTTGACCTAATGTGGTGGCTGATTTCCTATCAAGACTTCAAACACCTACACCTGACATTCCTGAGGTAATTGATGATAGCTTCCCTAATGAACATCTATTTTTTATTGCTGCTCAAACCCCATGGTATGCAGATATTGCAAATTATTTAGTAGCCAATAGAATTCCAGCACACTTCTCACCAAAGGAAAGGCAATTGCTAGTTGAGAAAAGTTTTAACTTTTCATGGATTGCAGACTGTTTATTTTATACAGGACTTGACCAAGTCATGAGAAGATGTGTGAGGGAAGATGAGACCTATGAAATTTTGTATGCCTATCATGATGAACCCTGTGGTGGACACTTTGTAGCTAAGAAAAAAGCTATGAAAGTGCTTAATACATGATACTATTGGCCTACACTACATAAAGATGTAGCAGCCTACACCAGGAAATGTGACAAATGTCAACGCATGGGGAGACCAATAAGGTCTGATGAAATGCCCCTGCATCCACAAGTGGTAGTCAGTCCCTTTGACAAATGGGGCATGAATTTTTTTGGGCCTATTGATCCTCCATCCAATGGGAAATCATATATTTTGGTGTGTACTGATTATGTAACCAAGTGGGTGGAAGTGAAAGCAATGATACATGCCTGTGACAATAAAGTTGTTGAGTTCCTATATGAGCAGATTTTTACAAGGTTTGGAGTCCCAAGGGAACTTGTTACTAATCAAGGAGCTCAGTTTATATCCAACTTAATCACTGCATTGATGAATGATTACAAGTTCAGGCACAAAAAGTCTAGCCCTTATCACCCTCAAGCCAATGGTTAGGCAGAGGTTACCAACAGAGAAATTGAGACAATCCTTACAAAAATAGTCCAATTACACAAGAAGGATTGGAGCAGCCATCTTCCTGAAGCAGTTTGGGCCTATAGGACAACATGAAAAACAACTACAGGATTTACTCCTTTTGAGTTACTCTATATTAAGACTGCCATGTTGCCAATTGAATTTGAACATAAGACCTTAAGAAATGCTCTCCAGCTTAACATTGATATTTCTGAGGCTCAAAAGGAATGCCTCCTGCAGCTGAATGCATTGGATGAGATGAGGAAAGCTTCCCTACAACATACTAAAACTATCCAACAACAAAGAAAGAAATGGCATGACAGTCATATTCAAACTAAGCAATTCTCTGTCAGTGATTAGGCCCTGCTCTATGACTCCAGATACAAAGAAAATCAAGGTAAACTAAACACACGCTGGCTTGGTCCTTATTAAATAGAAAATGTGTTTTATAATGGCTTAGTGTAGTTGGCTACAATAGACCCAGTTCGATTTAAGCTACTGGTCAATGGACACCGTCTTTGGTTGTATCATAAGCCAGCATCTAAAGATGAGTTTCTACAACAGTTTCTTTCAAATATGGCCACTGATCTTCCTGTAGCAAAAGGCTTCGGTCTTTCTCCTGCAGCATCTCTTTAAATTCCACGATTGCATGCACATAATAAAGGTTTCCTTTTTAAGGATGCCACATTCTCAATTTTCCATCCATCACCACCATTCATTATCTTTTCTTCCACGTCATCCATCATGCCGTACCACCTCATTCATGGTTTCTATTCTAGCCGTCATTTCATGGTGCACTGTGATTTTCCCAATACATACGAGCATTAATTAAAAGGTACACGATATCTTCTCTTAATCACATTATTTATTTATTTTATTTATTCAACAACTACTATGTGTATATCAGTCTTTATCGCCCTTGCTTCGCCTATCCTTTCACCCATGTGTGGACACATGTCAACCTTTAAGTAGGGGGTGGGATAATCCATTGCAAACCCTTTCTTATGTCGCTGTCACAACTAATAAGATTTTTTTTATTCTTCTTGTACTTTCCAAATATGGCTGTGTGTTTTATCTAAACAACATTAACTGCTTGATATGAGTAGTTCCTAATAATCATTACATGCAATTATCTTTTGAGTCATTTTTGGAAAAGAAGAGAAAGTGATGGCAGAACTGAAAGAAGCAGAACAAAGTAGAAAAGTTTTTGAAAAGGTTTGAGTTTCTAGAATCTCAACAGAGGTAATTTACAAATATGGGTGGTCAATTGGTAAGACATGAGCCTATAGCTCATGAGCTCTTAACACAAAATCCTCAAATAGTGCAGGCATTCAGTAATTGTGGTTGGCTAAACTATTTTCTGAGGTTAGATTTTTTCAATGAGGAAGCTGCTGGTGAATTTTTAAGAACTCTCTTAGAAGGGGAAGCTTCAGTATGGGGTTTGACAGTGACTGTAACGGAAGAAAAATTTGCTGAAGTAGTAGGGCTTCCTGCAACAGGGGAAAATTTTTCTTCAGATGTTGTTTCTGCAAGGGCGGAGTTTACAGTACCAACTGATAGACCTTTAGAGGTCTCTAAACAAGGTTGCAAACGAGTGTCGCTGCCTTTCCCATATTCAGAGTATGTTGCATTCATAATTAGGTATTTAACCTATGAGGGACACTTCTCATATTTACATTCTTACCATTTTATGTTATTGAGCCATATGAGGCATGTGTTAGCTATTAATGTCCCAAACTTTTTGTTAAATCTTTTAAAGAAAAGTGCCCATGAAACCCAGAGAGGAAGGGGCAACTCTATTGCCCATCATGCCCTCATAAAACTGTTGATTGAGTGTTTCCTGAGGTATGTCTCTCCCCTTTCTTGGCAATACTTTGTTTCCCTAAAGGGTTTGCAACTTCCACAGCTGCCTAGAGCAATCCCTGTAGCACCTACCGCTGCAGCACCTATTCATGTGGTCTCCACACCAGAACCCTCTACCAGAGTACAAACCAGGTCTACTAGTAGAAGAGAAAAAGGAAAAATGAAGGTAGGAGAGTCATCTAGGGTAGAACAAACCCCAGAGTCTAACCCTCATGCTCAAAGACAACAGTGTCACTCTCCTGCAACACCTTCTCCTATAGCAGTTCCTCATGTAACAACACTTGTTGCCACTGCAGTTACTCTATCATCCTCTTCTATTGAATCGAAACCTTCTAGGAAAACCAGAAAGAGAAAAGCCATGAGAGTGCCTCCTGTAGCCGCAACATTGCCAAAAAGAGCCTTAGCAAGGAAACAATGTAAAGTCACCTCAACCTCTGCTCAACCTTCAAAAATTATAATAATTTCTGAGGAATCTAAGGAACACAGTCATGATGATTCTCAGAATGTACCTGAGAATGTTTCACATAGCCCACCTGTTGAACCAATGGAAGTCGATGAAGAACAATATGATAGTAATGAAAGGGGAATGTCAGGTCTTGATGACTTGGCTGAGGCAGCTCGGAAAATTTCTGAGGAAGTACAATCTCCTCCTCCTTAGCAATAGGAATTCATCCTACAGCAAGAAGAAGAACAACCTAAACAATTGGAAGTGGCCAATGGAGCTTCATTAAACCCTGCAACTTGTCAAGCCATGGTTGTCTACAAAAAGACATTTTTTATTAAATTTTTGGAATACCTTAGGACCACTTGGAGGCTGGTCACATTTCAAACCCTGAGTTTCTGCCACTTAGCCAAGACTAAAATTCAACAAAGTATTTGGGAGGAAGAGAAGAAGAAACTGAAAAGAGAAATTGAAAGGCAGAAACAGGAAATCCAGGAGATAAAAAAGAAAATGGAAGAAATGATTAAAATAACTAGTAAGATTGTGGAGTGTAGACCACCGCCTCAAGTCTATGCCATGTGCCTAAAGGGACAATTTCTTTGGTTTCAGTTAATAAGAATTTCAAGGAATCTAGATCATGTTATTCATACATCCAGAGAATTTTATAATGCATACCAAGTGGCTCCTAATTGGCTAAAGAATTCTTTATGTGAATTTTATTTGCATGAATTGATAATTCCCTCTGAAATAGAGTGGAACCCACTTCTTTACGTTGGTGATATTCATTTGAGGTAACTTATGTCATGGGCGGCCAATGAAACCAATTATGGCAAACAACTAGAAGCCTATGAAGAAGTTGAAAGGGATGAGCCCATACCGCTGTGATCAGAAAGCACAGATCTTTACACAATGCTAAAAACTTGGCTCACTGTTGCATATGGTTTCAACAATCACGCAGAAAGAGTAAAAATATTTGATGTTAGAAAGCAAGTGTATGAGGAATTCAAAATCCAACCGTATCTATTTTGGAAGCTTGCCTCTTCCAGAATTGAAAACAAATAGGAGAAATTGACTATTGGGTTAAAGAAATCCAAGCCACATAGTCCCCTGAATTTTGAAGCAACCCTTGGCAGGACAAAGAGGTATATACAGCTTGGTCTTCAGAAGAGGTTTGAATTATGGTTGCCAATAACATTTCGACCTCTAGTTTTAATGTGGCCACTCTATCCCTATCATGTTACAAATGTTAATAAGGATACATAGAACCTTAGATATGATAGATGGCAAAATTTTAGAGGTTTCTATTATAAATTTGGGACTGTGCCAAAAAGTCATACTGCTCCTATGGATTTCAGGGAAACAACCATAAAGCTTAATGTTGGTGGACCATCATTAGGTTAAGTACGGGGCAGATGATGAGCTCAGGATATGCTCATAATTTGAGTATCATGATGTACTTTTAATATCTCTACTTTTGCTGCTAATGGATGTTTTAACTCTTTTATTAAAGACTCTTTATCTAAAATGCGTAGTATCCTATAGCAATATATTCCTACATTCGTCCAGCCTAAAAATTTCCATGTGTCTTATTAATTACCCTGTTTTGACTTCCCAAGCAACTGATACAATGCATATTGTTTTTGAATAATGGGATATATTTAATATGTGATTAATGAATGGATCGTGTTGTTTGCCACACATGATTTCTTTCGCCTCTGTCACCTTGTCCATCACAGGTTGTTGAAGGGAGCATGAACGAGTCAAGCGCATCAGATCTCGGCCCTACAGTAAAGTCCATTTGCAGCACATTGTTGAGGAAGTTGTTCTGGCGAAGACTCTCTGTCTAGGTCGGTGGGAAGAAACTTAATGATCATTAATCTGGAAAGATTGGAATGCTGAATTCGCTGGATCATGTTGAACAGATATGTTTTCATTTATGAGAAGTCTGTTCCTCGGTTTCAAGATTCATTTATGTCCACGTCTTTCTTTGTTAAGTTAGGTAGTTAGTTGTTTTTCTGGTTTAAATAAGTGTTCCTCCTGCGCGAGTGAGCAAGTAGAATGAGCATAGCAAGTATACCATGTAAGAGTTAATATGATAATAAGAGGCAAAATATGTAAGAGTTAGTATTATGATAAAAGATAGAGTTTTGTGTTAGTTCTCATATGAGCAAACAATGTATATCATTCTGAATTATGAATAAAAGCAGCTGAAGTTCTAAGTTTAATCCTTGCATAATTAGTTGATGCTTGCTAAGGGGGCCCACTTAGTAAGTATTTGTAGTTAGTTAGTCATTTATTTTTTGTTGATCATAAGTTAGATTTTGTTCTTGAAGTTTTGGTGCAAACCCAGTCTTATATTGTTCCTGCAGCATCGGGAATCCATCCCTTTGTTTGTTCCTGCAGCATAAGGCCAGTTCATAGTTTGTTTCTCAGTTATAGTTTTAATGGTTTCTGCATTGATTAAGTTTAGAAGACTTTGCATTACATTCCTGTAGCATGATTAGAATTCCTTTCATGCATCTATTTCTGGTAAATCGTGATTGAAACCAGTTCTTAGTGCACATACAGTTCCGCTCCATTTCAAGTATACATTCCCTAGTTTGACAAAGTAAATGAACGACCATAAGAAGATGTTAGTCACCTGCTGGAATGTCCAATTCCTAGGTTAGGATTTTCTGTGACTTTAATATCCTTTTGTGGGCGCGACCAAGCCACATACCCATCATATTGCCACTTTTTGGCCCATCATGATCCTGCACATACCCTTTAAACAAACTTTTTGGTAATTCATCTACAAAATTCCATTTTCTATAGTTCTTTATGAGGCATTCTCTTTTCCTAAAATTTTATTGGAGCGAAAAGAGCTCTAAGCAAATGAATACATGTATCAGAACATAATTTTTTTTTAGCAACTTCACTATTCTCTGATATATAATGAAATACCATCACATTTGTGGTCAGAGTTTCATGCTTTACCTGGCTCATAGTTTTTGAGGAGTGAATGAGGCTTCATGATGCCAAGATCGTGGGTAAGTGAGGAACCATGCAATTTTCACTTCTTACACATATATATATTCAACTATAATAGAGGAATTGTATGAAAAGTATTAGAATAACACTTATTTGTTACTAAATATTATACAAAAGAATTTAGTTCCTCTATATTGAGTCAACCAGCTGCACCATTGCCAACAGACATTTTTGCCAAGCTCCATGTCACCTCAAAAAAGAAAAAACCACACAAGTTCCCATCAGCTACAACATTCCTGGCATCAACAAATCCAATTCACCCACACCACAATGGCTCTTTTGACAATACGACTTAATGAAAGTGTTTTTTCCCACATGGAAACATTGAATATAGCATTTACTTTTTCCTCCACCCCCATACATTGATGAGGAGATGCATTCACACTCATGCCAACAAACACTTGTCATTCACCTTCCCTATTACAATGACTCCATTCTCCACTACCCCCAACCCATGTACCTACGAGTTCCCACATCACTAAAAAGGAAAGAAACAGTTCCCTCCCCATTGGAAAATTTGCACTTGCATTCTTGGCCACGAAACCCATATTTCCTTAATTATAAATTCAAGCTACATTGCCTAGGAGTAGATTTAGTACTCAAATAGAGAATTTTCAAAAGAGTTATTCCAGAACATTTCCAGTAGGTACAATAAAAAAGCATGGCCCATAGATTGCTCTCCACAGTGCATTTGTGCATGTTCCCACAATTGTCTTCTCATCTTTCTGGGGACAGATAGTGTTTAGGTGAAAGAAACAAAATTTAACTAGTATTTCTTCATCCATATAGAAGCATAGCGCAAGCCACCTATGCAAAAATTATTTTACAAAATACCCATGTGAAATCACATACAGATTCTACACCACCACACTTTTGAAGCCCTCCAATCTATTGAAAAATGGATCCATATGCGATAATTTTAACAATATTTTGCTACCAAACTAGCACCACGATGGCCCTTTCAATAGGATAACTTCATCAAAGTATACTTTCCCACATGCCAGCATTCAATATTGCATTTACTTCATCTATTGCCATCGTGCAATGACATGGAACATTGGGCCTTGCATGAAAAAATGCTTGCCATTCACATTCCCCATATCCAGCACACCATTCTTGACCGCCACCAGCCCATGTAGTCTAAATAGAAAGAAAGAAGGCCTGCTCTCCACCTTGCAGTATTGGACTATACTGTAATTTCCCTAAACCCATAGTAAATAGAGCTCCCAATGCCAAATATATACATAGATAATCTAAACAATAGACCAACAGCGAGAGAAACAAGATTTAATTACAAAAATCCAAAGTTGCACAACCATAACTACAAAGAATAAACAAGGGCCACAAAAATAACTTAGCCCAACCATATCTCTTTAACAATAAGAAGAAATACATAAATTGTAAAAGACCTATTAGCATAATACTGAGCAACCAAATGTTAGTAACGCTAGTTCCATATTTTTCCCATGAAAGGAAGAACATTTAACTATAATTTATCCACCCACAAAGAGCAGTAATCTCTTCCATTTTCTCTATGTTATGCAAAAATTATATGATGCAATGATCTATGCAAAATTCATATAGACCACAAGCTTAATTGGAAATTTAAGCTGCATTGTTTGGTATTCAATATGATGAACAAAATATTTATACAAAATACCCATCTAAAATGACTTACATAGTACATAGCATAGCAGTTTCAAAACTCTCAGATCTATTATAAAAGGGAGTCAAGGATGACTATTCTTACAATAGCCTCATACACAAGCAATACCACAATGGCTCTTTTGACAATGCAACTTAACCAATACATTTTCTTTCCTTACAAAGAAAAAGAACAATGAAAAATAATAGTTTGTTATAGGAAGCTTTGAACAAATGATGGAATACGAGTATCATGTAACAATCACAAGATGTATTAAGATGATACTTAAGATTCAGATGTATGTCGCTCTCCAGTGTTTCCCTATTAGTTCTTGTATAATTCACCTATTTATCTATATATATATGCGTAGATACATGTATAAATATGTACATGTATATATATGTTTCCATATATTTATATATATGTGTGTGTGTGTGTGTGTGTGTGTGTGTGTGTGTGTGTGTGTGTGTGTGTGTGTGTGTGTGTGTGTGTGTGTGTGTGTTGTGGTGTAGTCATGCAGCAAAAAGTAAATGCAATATTAAATGTTACAGTGTAGGGAAGTGTACTACAAAATATGTAAGAAAATATATTGATTCAGTTGCATTGTGAGAAGAGACATTTTGGAATTATCAATATATTACACATACTACACAATTAAATGCTTTGTTCGTATCAACATGTCAATACTACATGACTCAATGCTATAATTGTATAGTCGTGATTTTTACAAAGCATAGACAACACTTATACATGCTACTTTAAACTCTACTTATAATCATGCAGTCTACATAATTACACATAAACATAATATACAAACCTGTTTAGATATACATATGTATGTATATCTTTGTCTACATATATGCATATATATATATATATATATATCTACCTATATGGATATTTTTATATATCAATCAGGGAATTGAGTACATATATCTATGTGCATATGTATCTGTCTATCTGCCAAGGCATTCAATACAATGTTCCTCTTTGTGTGTGATATTTACTATCAAACAAGTATTATTCTAATACCTATTATATAATTCCTCTATTTGTTTTTAATATGTAATATGAAATAATGTAGCTTGAATATTATATCAATATGTTTCATGATATCCTTTTCCCCTCATCTATTTCAGGCTTTACAAATACTACACCATTAAATGTTGTCTTCTTAGGAACTAACAACTTCAAACAAATAATGTATTAGCTAAAGATATAAAGTTCAACAGATAAGAGACAATACAACTATTTATATCTTTTGCAGTTAAAGCTGCAAGTGCATTTAGTCAATTGCTACATATATTACTTGTGTTGTGTGAATATGTTTTATTATAGTCTTTCCTTTATTGTCCATTCTTCTATATATTCCACTCACCAATCTTGGTCTAACCATCTTCAAATCATATTATGCTTTTTCTTTACTAGGATATCTCTTTTCCCTATACTTCTTAACCCACAAAAAATGGTACAATGTTATAGAATTTTCTTCAAAACACCCATCTTTCTGCACCTTCTAGTCACTGCACATATATATTGCGACGATTGTGGGTTTAGAGCTTTTGGATTCTATCATCATATATTAGTTGTTGCTTATATAGATAGACACAAATTCTCACACGCACTTTCCCATAAAAAAAATACTCTATTCTATTCATTATATTTGTCATTATTTCCACAACTCTCTTTTCAACATTTTTAGTGCAATACTTATACACAGTTGTTTGCCAAATTCCCATCTATTCAAAATCTCCCATTTTCTCTCTTTTTATTTACAACAAAAAATGGTAACATGTTTTATTCTATATGTATTTTTTTCCTTTCTAATGTTGCACAAAAGAAATATGCATTGATCTATGTGGTTATGAATACCAACAAGACACCGCTCTCATGTGCTTCTGAGTGGGCAAAAAAATTGTTCATAGCATCACACTGTTTATCCCCGAAAGCACATGAGAGTGGTGTTTGTTGTTCCATTCCACTAAAGCAAGCGATTTTTACAATACTTTGTATTGAACCAGCACCACACCACCAACAACCCGTGTAATTCCCATGCTCCATGTTGCCACTAAAGAATGCAGGTCAAGTCATCACCCATATAAGTCAACAAGGACAAGATTTAACTATGATAAAACCAAGCATAGAGAATGATTATGTCTTTCAAGTCTCCAAAATGGGTATAACAGAAAAAATTACAAATAAATAGCAATGAAGATTTATTACACACAATTGTTCGCCAACATTCCATTTATTCAAAATGTTTCTCTTTCTTTTTTTAACAAATATTGCTAACCTCTTTTACTCTATATCTATATTATTTACTTTATAATGTTGGACAAATACAATAGAGATTCCAAAAAATTATTGTGCTAGAAATTCTCTATTCCACATCCTTTCATGCTCCAACAACTTGGCCTAACTATCTTTCACTTCTAATTCTTAAGTGTTTTTCCAATAGTTGTTTCTAAATGTCTCTACTTTTCTTATTGTGTGATATATGGTAAGAGTCATTGAGATTTTCCATAGACCTTACCTGATTTTCTTGCTCAAGGGTTTGGCTAGAGCCCATGAGGCTTCATGATTCCAATATGGTAGGGAGGACAACGAGTGTGGGTTTACTAGTTTTGAATTTTATCGTCAATATATTTATTGCTCTTTATATACATGGACAAATAATGCTAACCTATTTTATTCTATATTTATATTTTCCCCTTTCTAATGTTGCACAAATACAATAGACATTGAAGCAAATTAGTCTATTGTAAATTGTGTATGTCAAGTTACTTGTGATTCTTAAGTGCTCTTCCAATAGTTGTTTTATAATTTCTTTATTTTTGTATTTGTGTCATATATGCTAAGAGTCCTTGAAATTTTCCATGGACCTTACTTGTGTTTTTGCTCAAGGGTTTGGCTAGAGCCTATGAGGCTTCATGATGCCAATATGGTAGGGAGCACAACGAGTGTGGGTTTAGTGCTTTTGGATTCTATCATCATATATTTATTGTTGCTTATATACATAGATACACAAATTCTCACACACACTTTCCCATAAAAAAACATAATCTATTCTATTAATTGTATTTGTCATTGTTTCCACAACTCTCTTTTCAACATTTTTAGTAGATTAATTATACACAATTATTTGTCAATATCCCATGTATTCAAAATCTCCTATTTTATCTCTTTTTAATTTAGAACAAACAATGTTAAGGGTATTTGCAGGATCGTCATGGAAAAAATAGGCCCTTAAGTGGCAAAATATTTAGAAAAATCAGAGCTAGGCAACTTGACATAAAAATTTGAATAAGTTATCTATATTATTTCAAAAATATTTAAGTATAGAATTTGTAGAAATTGAATGTGGTTTCTAAACTACTAGGTTTATTTTTTTTAAATAAAATCTATTTGGTGAAAATTTGAAATTTCAATGCAGTAGTACTTAAATTTCAGGGGAAAAATAAGAAGTAGTTGTCTGTCTGACCACCCTAGCCACAATAAAATGATAATATTTTTTTATAATATTTTAGATATAAATAGAGGACTCATGTCCCGATGTGATGCATATTATTTTGTATTTTTTTCCAAGTAAATAATTAAATATTATTTTTTATTACAACTTTTAAAAAATATAAAAACTCGTACGTCTAACCACCTTAACTTGGTCAAAACTTCATGAAATTCAATCTTTTTAAAAATCCTATAGCATACAAAGCATAGAATGTGACACATGTCTCAGATTCAAAAAAGGTGATACTTTTTGAAAGCTATAGATGTTTTTCAATCAGCCTATCAATCAGGACTTTAGTCGTAATTCAAATAAAAAATGAATAATATTTATTTATTAAATTCAAAGTAAAACATAATTTATATTGGTGGAAAGCTAAGAATATCCTTTAAAAACCCTTTTCATTTCATTAATTTTGGTTAAAAAAAAAGTCATCAGCCACATAACCTACAAATACCCATCATATCACCACTTTGTTGGCCCATCATGATCCTGCACATACTCCTAACCTGTTTTATTCTATGTCTATATCTTTTTCTTTATAATGTTGCACAAAAGCAATAGGCATACAACAAAATTACTATATTGTAAACTGTCTATTTCATATTCTTTCCTACTCCAACAAGTTGATCCAATGTTGCTCACTCTTTTTGAATGCCACCAACATGACATGTAAGTGCACAAATTTCCTATTATCAAGAAATAGATTTCATTAACCAACTGCAAATATTGTTAATTATTCTACTTACTTTTTTTGCAATGAAATGTGATTCTTCCAAGAATATTACATTCCACTTAGGCAATTAAGTGTACTCAATGAAATGCTATGTGATTCAAAAACATGAAACTATTCTTTGCTAATGACCATCTTCCTTTTGTAGGTACAAATATGCATAATTATAATCATCAGATATGTTGTTCATTGGATAGATATTTGCGTGACACATATTTCCTTTAAAATGGTGGATATGAAGAACCAAAAGCAGCAATCTTGCCCTACAAGGTATGCAGGGAAATGTTATAAAATCTATGGCATTTTCCATGTCTTTAAAATTCATGACATTCATCATGAAATTATAACTTATGGAATTTTCCATGGGTTTTGTAACATTTCTGACTGCATACCCTATAGGCCAAAAGTGTTCTAGTGTGTACATGTCAGATTTTCCACATGGCGATTCTTTCAACTCAATGCTATGTATATATTCACTTCAACACGGGTGCTCCACAAATAAAAGTTTTCCTCTCCCACCTATATAATGCTAGCATCTTAATAAATAGATTCAATCGACAGACCATAAATAGCATTAATATTTTTTGCTTTTCCATTGTCTTCGATTGTTCTGCACATATACTTAGTTACTTTTAATGCTTCCTTTTCTATTCCAACAGGTTGAGTACAATATCTTTTTGGAAGTCAAATAAATCATTATTTAATTAATTTATTGTCCATGCCTTTGGTTTTGTATTTATTGTTGCTTTTGATACTAGGTTGAAGGGGTTTAACACTGATGCATTGCGAAATGTGTGAGAAAGTTTATTGATTAAGTTGGATTGTCGAGAGAGCCATTGTGGTGTTGGTTTGATATCACATTATTTATTGTTCATCCCTTTCGCTTGGTGCTTATTGTTCTTGTTGATAGCAGGCCGTAGGGTTTTATATTGATTAAGATTCATTATGCAAATAGTGAGTGTGGTGTTGCTTTAACAACAAACCATTGTTAAAATCATCGCATTCTCCTCCGGTTTCCCATTTCACATCATTCATTTTTTTTCATAAATACATATATGTATATGCATAAATTCTTGTATAGATTTACTACTATGTTTTCCATATTGCCTCAAAACAAGGCCTTCCTTCTAATTCAATTAAAATAATAATGTATGATGAATTTCCATGGTATCTCTCGTGCATGTTTTATTCTTCTCTTGCTTGGGGCTCTTGATATAGACCATGCACCCTCATTATGCCACTATGATAGGAAGAAAAAAAAGCATGGGTTTTGTAGTTCTACATTTAACGCCATACATTTGTTCTTACATATATATATTGTTGTATACATTTGATGGAATCTTTCTAATGTTCCTTGCAAATAATGTGTACCTTCTAATTCAATTAAAATACCTTGAAAAAGTATGCATGTCATTCAAATCCTAAAATTACAGAGTTGATACTACTTATAACATTTTCACTTTTTGCAAAAGCCACTTTTGATGACCATTATAACTAAACTAATGAAATCACTTTTCCAAAAGACATAACTATACTAATTGAATCACTTTTTCAAAAGCATACTTGTTAATTTGATCTTAGGAAGATAGCACATAATGTACAATTTGGTAGCCACTTTGTAACTGGTAAATCCTATTCCCAAACACAAGAAACATTTTCCCATTTTAATGAATCAAACAATTGATTTACCTATACAAAAACATCAAATATACACTCTATTAACACAAAATATATAATACCTTAAATTTTGGACAAAAATTATAATTATTAAGAAAACTAATACTTTACAAATTTCAATTGTATTCAATTGAGAAAATGTGATTTATAAAGAAAAAGGAAACAATAAACAAACAACGAAAGACATGAACAATAAATTACTGGTTTCAACAAAATACCCATCGAAAATCACTTACAAAATTTGTGCCACAATAGTTTTACAACTCTCCAACCTACTAATAAATGGAGTCTAGACCGATGATTTTAACAGTGCTCTAGTGTCAAACCCACACCACAATGGTTGTTTCAACAATACAACTTAATCAAAGTATGCCACACAAAATGGTAGGTGTTTGCTGATATGCCAATTGAGCATATTCATTGTTCTAATATAATGATGTCATCTGTTTTGGCTGCCTTGTGAAATGAGAAACTTTGGTGTTTATGTTATTTAATCCACAACTTCAAGTTTGCCATGTATTAGTATTCATATCTACCTTACGATAATTAAATCATAATCAATCAATTGATTCATCAACTAGAAAAAAAATCAAATATAGATGTGCATCTAGGCCTAACAACTATTACAGTATAATACATATAAAATTATATGATAGCTTACATTTTTGACAAAAATGATTATTAGTAACAAAACTAATTATTTAAAAATTTCAATTCTATTTAATTTTCCAAAACTAATTTGTTAAGAATTTTTTTATTAAAAAATCATTCTCCTAAGATTATTTTAATAATCAATTTCAAACTAAGAAATATTGATGTATAAATCCAAAGATCAATTTCCCGCACTATGCAAATAGTTCTTAATCTCCCATGGACTGCATTATTTAAAGACAATTAAATAATAATCAATCGATTTACTGATTAATGTACAAAAGCATATCAAACATGAATTTCCTCTTTTATGCATATCATTCTTAGTCTTTGAATGCATTGCCTTTTCTTATGAAAATTAAATAATAATTAATCAATTGATTGATTTACCTAGAGAAAAATGTTAAATATACATGTGCATCTAGGCCTGCCAACTATTAAACTAAAATACACATAAAATTATATCATATTTTAAATTTTGGAGAGAACTTATTATTACTACGAAAAACTAATTATTTGAAAATTTAAATTGTATTTAATTTACCAAATGTAATTAATTAAAATCACTTTAAAAGAATTATTGTGATTAAAAATATTCATAATTAATTGCTTCAGATTTTAACTATAGAGGAACTTTCTTATTCATAATGATTACTAAATACGTTATTTTCCATTAAGATGAGCTCAATAAATAAACAACTAGATGCTTTAATATCAGATACTTCCGCATATCGATAGGGCTCGGTAAACCATGCGTCTGTAATATGTTACTCTGAAGTTAATTATTAAAGTCGAATACAGAATTATTTCCACATAATGTCTTCTTAATTATTATGGATAAATTATGAATGAAAATATTCTCCCTTATATTCTAACTATTTAAAGTTGAAAGAAACTTTTATTCATGATCATATTACGTGATTTTCCATTTTGTAGATTGTACTTTTTGGTGAAGGATTTATCGTTCTAGTTGTGGTAGTTTAGTCTTGAAGACTTTTAGTATAGAATGTAGGCTGACTCAGAATGGAATATTAAGAGAGAGAGACGCTTATATTTCTGACTGGTTATCATTTTAAAGAAATCAAGAATAGACTCTGTAACATTTTTGTTCTAAAAACTAAGGAAACTAATAAATTTGACTTGTAGTTACATGTGATTCTGAGAGCAGCATCCTTTCCAAGGAAACCAAATTATTAATTGGAAGATTGGATGCTGCTGTCACAGAAATAAACTAAACTAAACTTAGTTGGCATCTCTTTAGGAATCATGAAAGATTTCCAAATGATTTGGTTTGCATGTTGGCCGTTTGTTCTCTCCCTTGATTAAAAAATCAAAGCAGGCGGAAAAAAGGCATTCCATTGGACAAATGAAAAGAGAATTTGATAGAATATTGTGGAAGAAGACGAAGGATGAATACATACAAGTTAGAGTGCCTGCAATTCGACGTGTGGTGAAATTAGGCAGAGTATGATGTCAAGAGGGACCAGCAGAGTATGTTTTAAATGTTTAAATGCACATTGTCTTATTCGATTTGATCTGGTGGAAACTCTGGACATTTCTAAAGTAGATTCGGCTGTCAGCGTTATAGGGGTCAGTGGTCTGTGCATGTGGGGGAGTTGATTTGATTTTGATGTTGAGATGGCGTGGTGCAGAGCTCAAAAGATAGCCCAGTTTCTGGGTTCTCAAATTTCATGAGCTATACAAAATCTCTATATAGAGTCTACTAACAGTCATACAGACTAGACTATGCTAGTGATCCCAAGATCTAACCTAATCAGAGGAGTAGTCTCCGCATGGTTGTGCCGCCAGTCTCCGATTTCCAACCGGGTAGATGAACCCTAGGTTTAAGAGAGCTGGAGTTGGACCCTAGTGGCAGCTGCCTATTCTTGCAGGATACCTGTTTTAATGATTCGATCTCTCCAGGGTTGTGCTACAGGGCTTAGATTATGATCTGGTTCTGGAAGAACATTAGGTTTATGATAGTTTAAGTTATATCGATCTAAGAATAATGTCACCCGCTCCCTCAGCCTAGGCCATTCTCCTAATAGTATTCTTAAATTTCACAGTGAAAATATTATGCTTCTAACATTGGTTTTGTATGAGTGCTTCTCATATTACTTAGATGATTATGAATATTTGGTTGTATTCTCTTAGTTAGCTGTTTTGAGAAATTCCCTCATTGTTTGAGTAACTTCTCTTTATGCTTTATAGCTTACTAATCAATTGTTTTATCTATTCTACTGGAGTTAAACTATCCATCCTCCCTTTGAAGTTCATTTGTATACATCAATATATTTTCTCAATCTTTATTTCTTGGTAAATTTTCTGCATCATATCTATTAGTCTCTGTTTGAGATCCTTTGCCAAATATGCTATAACTTTGGGATTATATTATATCTAGTAAAAGGATTAGCCCTATCAAATTATCTAAGTTTTTAAGAGCTAGGAAAGAATTTAATTGAAAACTTCTGCAAAGAACTTCTTCAGAAAGGCATCTCCGATTCGTTAAATAGTCCAGTATTGAGCGCTTCGAAAGATTTCTGCTATCTGTTGAGCCCTAGTATTAGTGATGGGGAAAGGAGGTGGAAATGCAGATAGGAGGGGAACAAAACATCCTATATATATAGGTGTGAGAAAGAGGAAGTGGGGACTGTGGGTGTCAGAAATAAGAGAGCCAAGGAAGGAGAAGAGGATATGGCTGGGTTCATTTCCCACACCAGAGATGGCAGCTCATGCACATGATGCAGCTACTTTAGCCTTAAGAGGGGAATC
The DNA here is from genome assembly GCA_007258455.2 of Sequoia sempervirens. Lineage (NCBI taxonomy): Eukaryota > Viridiplantae > Streptophyta > Pinopsida > Cupressales > Cupressaceae > Sequoia > Sequoia sempervirens. Next base: position 1,017,677,634 of record VDFB02281492.1, on the reverse strand, counting down.
TGCCAATTTCAATTTCCCTAAATCGATTCAATCCCTTCCTCGCCCTGCAACTTCCTCTGCAGAAGATATTCAGGCTGCTGCTGTCCAAGCTGCATATTCTTTTCAACAGCCAGAAGAGGAACAAGTACCCCATTTTAGCCCCAGCAGCAACAATGATGATGATAACAATGATCTCCGAGACTTAGACCTCCTTTTACACAATCCAAGTAATGAGGCTGAACCAGGTGATATTGCAGGACCTGATAACAACAGTGAGTTGGCGGAGTCATGGCTGGACTGGCCAAACTTGCTAATGAACATTGCAGATGGAGTGTCAGTTGGGTCTTCTCTCCTGTTTCATAGCCAATTCTCTGGAGAACAGGAACAAGATCACCAGTTCACCTCTCTTTGGGATTTCACATAAGCTAATGTGTAACTAATTATCATTATTTAGCCATGGTTACTTTGGGCAGACCCTGCCTATTATAGAATGGGAAGAAGCAATGGGGACCAGCATGGGCAGCTCAGGTTATGAATGGATTGGCAAGGTCGGCTTTATCACGTTAATAGGAGAATAAGGCGTACAAAATTTAAAAAGTATATATGGAACTCAAAATTACGCCTCCTGGCAGAAGATTGTATCAAGTTGGCCTAATTGGATTGAAAAACTAGGGATTTATTTTTACTAGGAATTTCCGTCGATCCGTCAAATGCAGAATATAACATATTCACTTAAGAACTGTACTCCCTGCTGTAAGAGTGTTCTTTTCCCAACTGTATATACATGTTTTCTTCCTTTTGTTTGTAGGACACAATGAATCTTCAACTACGTAGTGTTAGCATTTTAATGGAGATGAATGCATTTATGGATTCAGGAAACTGGATGCGTTGGTCTGAAGTATTCAAGGCCATCTTTTCCTTTGTTTTCTAGTGTTCTTTTTCTAGCTTTTGCTCACAACAGTCGTATAGTAACACTGTATTAAATGACCAGAACAAAATATTCAAACATACTAGATTACTTTTGTCTACATCTGTTTAGACAGTTTGGCAAATTGATTCAATTACCAATACTAATTTTAGTAAGCATGCTCCGAAGGTGGGAACAAAAGTCACGTGAAACTTTGTCATTCTTTCCAAGCATAACATTTGAATACATGAACAGCAGTTTACTAACTAAACATCTAAAAACTTATTGGCTATGAAATGTGTCTTTATGGAAAAAGGTTAAGCTACCAACAACGTTAAAACTGGCTATGTAGGCTTTTTCGGCCTCCCTATCTAGGTAATTTTTCAAGGAAGGGAGTAAGAATGAAACCCTGGTATGTTCAATAATTTTGTCCATTTCTAGTTAGAGAATTTCAATGTGTTTTATTATTTTTCATAATCGAAAGTAAAGATGATAGTAATTATTTAAATGATCAACAAATACTGATTGGTCATGTAATCTATTTCTAATTTAAACATATAAAATAAAAAAACTTAATAAAATAATTTAATTTTTTTTCTTTGATAAATTTGATCTTTCAAATATTGACATTTTAAGAAAAATCAATGCATTTGATTATTTAGTAAAAATAAAATGACATTTATTTATGTTATTGTATAGTTATAGTGTACTACAATATGAAAGTCGGGAAATAATGCATATACTCTGCTACTTATAATAGTAAATGAATTTGTCCCTTTTGTATAATGATGGCTCATAATGATCCACAAGAAAATTGATATAGTAAAGTGAAAATAACAATGAATATATATTTAAATTTACACTAAGTAATAAATATTTTTTTTTCCTACATAAGAACCAAACAACAATGAATATGTCAAACCACTTGGATAACAATCATATATAAAATGTGTTGCCTTGCATTCCTCATATAGTCTTTTCAACTTTAAAATATTTGTATTGTGAAAAAATATTTGATAATATATGAAAATAATATGACATACCTAAGAAAATGAACATAATTACAAATTATTTAAGAACATCACACTAAACAAGAGATACATTATATTCACTCAACTAGATTTAGAGTTCAAGATAGGTTTAATTGGTGTGTATGACAAAAATATATTACATGTAAATACCATACAAATTAATTTAATCTAATAACCTTGTTTATGGATTTTGAAATTTGAAGGTTAATATAAAGGGATCTAACATGATTGACAAGGTTTCACTAAAACTAGTTTATATTGACAAAACCTTAACCAAATTGTAGGTAGAGATTTTGGTCCAATTATTGGTAGTCCATACTCACATGATTTAGTTGATTTTATTTATTATTGTATTCAAATAGACTATTCATGTATTCCCTCCCCTTTAATTAGAATTTGAGTATAGCTTTAACATAAAGGAGGGGTAAAAATTTATTAAAACAAGAAAAAATTACAAAGCAAATCCATTATATAGGCTTATCAAGCTCCACCAAATGGTCCAACTGTTGAGACAAATCTGGGGGTAATTGACCTTGATCCACCAAGTTCCAATCCTGAATATGATCAGAAGCCCATTTAGCCAAACAATCAACAACACCATTCCACTCTCTAGGAATATGAGTGAAAGTAACAAACTGTAGAGAAGTGCAAAGGTTGAGAATATGTTCAACAACCAAATCCATATGCCAACTAACATCATCTAACTACCACCTATTCAACAAGTTCACCACAACCTAGGAACTATATTCACATATGATCCTACACCAGCCCAACTGACTACCATGCTCCACAGCCAATAAAATTGCCTAAGCCTCCATTAGATTATTAGTATGAAGACCCTTATAAACAAAGAAGATAAACTACACATCTCCAGAGCTATCCTGACCAAGACCACCAATGCCAGCATGACCAGGGTTTCCACGAGAAGACCCATCTGTGTTAATTTTAAGAACTCCCTAAGGAGGAGGGGACCATCTTCCCTCTCTATTCACCTTTGGGGTAGGATATCTACATCTATTGTGCATGAGTTGCCATTGTGGAGGAGGGAGATGAAGATTATTAAAATAGCCAACATTCGAAGGAGCCACTGAATGAGTCAAATCACACATAGCCGCAACTATTTCTCCCAAAGAATGCAAAATATTCCACCACACATGAGGGGCCACCAACAACACATCCTAAAAAATCAAACGATTCCTCTCCAACCAAAGATTCCAAATAATGAAGGATGGGCCAATAGCCCAAGCAACTGGAAAAAAGGAGGTAGAAATAGGAGCCATTCCCCACCGATCCACAAACTCAACCAATGAGAAAACATGCCCATAGGGCATATTCAATACCCTCCACCAAAAATGTCAAATCTCTCGAGCATAAGAAAATTGGAAGAAGACATGAGAGACACTCTCCTTCACATCATGATACAACACACAAATTGAGGGGCATTGGAAACCATGCTTGCATAAATTGTACCAAGTAAGATACTAATTTTGAGCCACTAACCACATGAAGAAATTACACTTGGGCCATGACAACTTGTGCCAAACTTGTTTCCACCAAGGGACCTCAATATCCCTAAATAGTTGCCTACCCAACTACTATAACTAGCAGACACAGAGTACTTCCTAGACATATTAGAACCATCACAAGCCAAAATATCCAGTCCCCTCAGAGAATTACAAGCATGGGAAGCCAAAAGCTGAGCAAGCTCACCCCTATCCCCATAAGACCCCCAGGTGGCCACTCAGAAGGGTGATTCTAGCAAAAGGTAACAACAAAGCCACAATACTTAGTGATCTTGTAATGCTCAATGGTATCCCAACCACTAGTACTAAAAACATCACAAAGGGGCTGAAGATGAGGAAAAGTAGAAAGAATAGGAGGGTGACCATCCCAAGAATCCAACCAAAAGAGACCCTGTGACCCTGAGTGAAAATCTAGAAAAGTGCACACTTAATCAACCGAGCCCCCACTTTCAAAGTATGCCAAATCATAGAACCACTCCCCTTTAGAGGATAGCGAGAAACCTCAAAAGAAGAAACACCTCTAAGATACTTATAGTTGAGAATATGTGCCCATAATTGGTGTTGATTGGTACACCAACACTAGTAAAGGTTAGCAGCAAGAACTTGCCTGTTCAAAATAGTAGTGTAGACCAAGACCACCCTCTTGCTTTAGTCTAAACATAGATTCCCAATTAACAAGGCTCCACCTAGAAGACATTAGGTTGCCACTCCAAAGAAATTGATGAGAGTGAGCATCAAATTCCTTAAGGAAATACATAGGGGCTGATTGAACAAAGCACATGTAGATGAGAAGGGCCTGGATAACGGACTTAAGGAGAGAAACTCTAGCAACTATAGATAACCATCGATGAGTCCAATGCGTTACCTTCTTTCTCAACTTATCGAGCAACATCTGACAGGAGGACCGAGGCTGATAACTAATAGCCAGAGGAATCCCCAAATAGGCAAAGGGTAGAGACCCAATTTGAAAACATAGAATAGCTGTAATCCTCTGCTTGATAGCCTGAGGAGTATTAGAAAAGAAAATAGAAGACTAATGCTCATTGACTTTCTGACTTGAAGTAGCAAGGTAGATATCCAAAGCTCGCCTAAATGATTCAGCTTCCCGAATATGAGCCAACCCCATAAGAGAGGTGTTGTCCACAAACTGGAGATGAGAAAGTGTTCGCAGACCCAACCCCCATTGCCAACCATGAATCAATCCTTGAGAGATCCAGAATTTAAGAAAGTAACCTAGCCCCTCTTCCATAATAATAAATAGATAGGGAGAGAGCGGATCCCCCTGACGAAGGCCCCTGGTTGCCCTAAATAGCTTTGAAGGTTCCCCATTCACAATAACTAAAAAAGAGGAAGAAGTCACACAACTCATAGTCCAACTCACACACTCAAAAGAAAACCCAAAGGCTAACAAAATCTTCTGAAGAAAACTCCATTTAACTATGTCATACGCTTTAACCATAACCAGCTTGATGAACATAGACCTATCCTCAGAGGTCGCAATGGAATGAATGACCTCAGATGAAACCACCACCCCATCCAAAATTTGATGACCATTGAACATAGCTTTAGATTGAGGATATTGATTTTAGTAATAAATACAAACTTAACATTTGTAAGTGTGAAAGGCTTGATTAATGACATTCTATAAAATTAAGCATTTATACAATAGTCAAATCCAAGATGGTTTGGTGATATCAATTGAGTTTAACATAAACTTATATTTAGTTGGATTGACAAGTGTAAAAACCAAATTTGTATGATTTTTAGATATCACCCTTATGTAAATTTAGCTATCTCCTTTTAAATACCATTAATATACTAATTAATGGGTATGATTTGATTCTATATATTTTTAACTAATTGTTTGAATTTTTATAAGAATCATTGAACTTAAAAATAACATTAGCCATGGTCAATTATGTTTCTTTAAAATATATCGATAGATTTAATACTAAGATTGTTATTTTTCTTGATAATGGCATATCTTTTACATAACATTGAATTATTACTAACATAAATGGGTAAAAGTACAAAACTGTGTCACAGTTTCAATCAACTTAAACATGAATGAATTTAATTATTTCTATCTAAAAATCAATTTTGGTCAAACATATGGTCTATTAAGATTCATTCTAGCTAATTTAGATACTTCCACAATGTTTTCTACTAAAATTGTTACCTAAAAATTATGGAGCACCACTTTGTGGCCAATTTACCAAAAAGTAAAATTATTTGAAAATTTTGATGTTTCCATAACTTTTTCTTATGTAAGTAATATTTTAAAAAAAATATAAAAAATACCTTTTTGTAGATCTCTAAGTGTAGTTTTCAAAAATATATTTATTTTAATAGATTAATTATTATTTATATTTTATATTTTATTTTTACTAAAAGTAGGCTATCTAATTTATAAATGCACATTTTAATATTTATTTAAACATATATGTATCAAAATTGGAATAAAAAATTGTATGCACTAAAATTTCAAGTTATAAATACACACAAAAAAAATTGAAAGAAAAAAAAAATTATTATAAATTTTTTTGGCGCCTCATGCAACTTCATTTTTTAGCATTTTATCAGCAACTAACTTAGAGTGTTAATTTATTAAAATCTATTTTAAAATAGCTTTTTAATTTTATTTTTTAAATAAAAACATAAAATATACTAAAAAATGCACATTTTACTAGTTTACATCATTTGAAAACTCAAAACATATATGTCGCTTTCTAGTGATTCAAGTTTAAAAGTTGGATCAATGTTGGTTTTTTCATTTATAAGGTGTGACACAACTTTGTACTTTTACCCAAATATTATACTATAGAAAAAATTTCCTTCCTAGGTTTCTAGAACTTTGCATCCTTCTGTCCCATTCCATGAATTATTAGAGGCCCCAATCCTACTTGTAGATGTACTCTTGAATGGGTGAATCTTGAGACTCCTAGTGCCTCTTACAAATTTATCACTTTGATTGTGAATCCCCATAATATTAGTCCCTCCTATAAATGAACCATTTGGCATGTGTATCTTTAAAACATAATTCCCCTTTCAAATATAACTGTTAGCATGTGAATCATAAAACCACTAACATATAGAATGTAATATATAGGAGAAACAAGAGTGTATGGAGATGATTAAATTTTTGAATTGAAGTTAAATATTTGAGTGTGTTAAATATCCATATTTTTAGGAGATTGTGGAGATATGTGTGAAAATAAGGGGTAGATATACGTTTGGATTTTAATAATTGGTTAGAATTGAAAGGTGATTTAGCACAAGGAAAATGGTTTAATTATTTCTAATTTGGATGAGATTAAGGGAATGGATTCTCTTAATTGTCATTTAGTTAATTAATAAAAAATTGAATACTAGGCCAATTAAGTAAATTTAATTTATTTAATTAAATAGTAGAAAATATTAGATTGAAAAAAAAAAACTTAAAAATAAGAAGACATTTCATTGGTTTAGAGATGTTGTTACTCCCTTTTGTTTCATAAGTTAGGATTTTAGAAAATAATTATTATAGTTTTCTATCTAAGGTGGATGTTAACTTGGAGTTTAGGGATTATGGAATTGAACTATTATGACTGGCTTAGGTAGGGATCCTCCTATCCTATCTACCAATCATACAAGGTTTATCTTGGTGGCTAGTTAAATTGTCACCCAAGGAAGGATTTTCATGTTACCATAGTTTAGGAAATAATTCTTATCAGTACCTTAGATAGGGCTAGTTCAAGGCCTGAGGTATAATTAGAAGAAATATTAGATAGGAACAAATCCCAAATAAATCTCCAAAAGCTCTACAATCATCCTAAATTTGGGAATTTCATTCAATGTTCTAGTAATTCACTCAAAATAAATTTAGGTGATGTAGCTAAAAGGGAAACAGTTGAAAATGAAGAGTTCTTCATATAGCATGGGTTGATTGGTAGGTTCAATAATTAATGGACCAGCCTTCCTAATTAGTACATGTGAATCACTAAGTCTTGGAAACCTATTATGAAAGATGAAATTAAAATTTATCCATGTGCAAGTGGTTTCTTTGTACTAGTGTTTAAGTGTTTCTATGAGTGTAGAAATATCAATCTCAATCTTTGGATTCATGGAGTATTTGGGCATCATTGAAGCAATTTTTTTTTCCTTGCAGCTATAAGAAGGTAATTTTTGAAGTGATTGTATCATTGTAAATGGTCATCCATGAAAATTTCACCCTATGTTTTGCTACCCCTTAAGTCATTGGACTTAATTGAACACCTATTTCCCTAATTTACGAATTTTGTGGCCAACTTAAACAATTACCAACAAATTGTAAGTTGAATTTAAACTAATGAATTTACTTAGTATATCACTTGTGACACCTTAAATTCCATAAAATAGGTATGGAACACTCGTGCCTAGGGTGCCTATGTACCTTATTTTGCATTCAAAATTAAATATGTCAGTGTCAATATTTTATTATTTGAATTGCAAATGTCGAAAGTTGGATATCAGGATTTAATTTTTGAGAAATTCAAATAATTGCATATAAATACCTAGTTATTAAATCATTTGAAAGCAACTAGGAAATTTTTGGATAAACTATTTTCAACAACACGATTTCAAAGATTTATTGTAGCAATTCAAAATCCAAGCACCATGTCAAAGTGTGTATGGGTTTATTCATGTTTATGTTATCATTATGTTTGTGAGATCTAACTCTTTTAGGTCTTCAATAAATTCAAGCAAGAAATGCTCAAGCTTTGAGGATATTTATGTGACTTCAGTCCTTCAAGGAAGCCATTGGAGGGTGGTGATTTAAATTTCATTGTTGATTGATCATTCATTTTTATCATTTAGCCCTATCCCTCAAAAGGATAGATTTTCTATCATTGAAATTCCCATTATGGAAGTGGAAACACTAACATATGGTTTGAATAACGTAAGCCCCTCAATGGAACAACCCTTCCTCTCTCTTTTAATATACAAGTTCCATTTAAAAAGGATTGGAAGAAGTTTGAAGATCAATTATTCATTGTTGCAATAAATCCCTCCATCTTGACAATTAACAGAAACTCATAGACTTATCTGACAAAGATTTGACTATGCAAAAAGTGAGAAATGGAAGATCTGATTTGGCTCTAGAGGACTGTGAAAAGATATTTAAATTTTCTCAACAAGGATATTGGCATCCCCAACATCAAATTCCTACAAAATAAGGGTCAAATTTACACCAATGGTGCATAGTTTCCCTCTTAGTCTATTTTTGAAGACTAAACTTCTCTATGACATCTTAGATCTATTATTTTCCATAAAAATAGTCATTTACATCACTAGGATAGTTAGATAATTACATTTAAATCTAAATTTTTTTAAAATTGGTAAGGTGCTATCATATGGTTTTACGACATAGAGCACACCCACTTATCCAATTTCATTCAAGGATAACCCTAGTGATCTCAATCTAAAGGAGAAAGAGATATTGCAATAAGGTTGTCCTAGGGGTTGAATGAAAACTAATAAGGGGTTATACAATGCAAAATATAATGCAAGATGAAATGCAAAACCCTAGTATGATGCAAAGTTTCACTAAATGATCTAGAAATGCAAATGAAACAACATAAAAAACTACAAACAGGACTATGTGCACCTAGGAATCTAGAAATGATTGGAAGGAGATATGAAAAAATGGAAATTTTTCCTTTGAAGATGAGTGGGACTCATTCTCCAAGCTAGGTGAATCAATCTAGAATCTAGGATTTTGTGCAAAAACAAGAATATGCCAAATGGGTATCCAAATGTACAAAAATCTAAATTTTGACTAAACCTAGGATTCATTTGCTAGAAGTGGTGAATCTATCTAGTTAGGTTTTTTTGAAGCTTCAAAGGTCTAATTGTACTCTTCTATGTCTACTCTATCCCTCCTGATTAAGTTTGGGATGTCTAAAACCCTAATTTGTAACCTACAGTAGGTGCTCTCCAATGTTCTCCAAGGCTTGATGACAACTTTGACTACTTTGAATGATTTGAAAAATTTTCTTCAATATTTCTCCTTAGGAAATATGAAACCTAGACCTAGAAAACATACAAAAAGATGAGAGAAAAAATGTCGTTGGGTTAGTGGATAGGGGTTTTCCTTGGTCAAACCCCATTTTGGTAAACAAACCTTGAAATAGAATGTAATAGAAATGGAGAATGATGAATGAACAAGATAATATGTTACAACTCACCAAACCTATAAATGAAGTGCTAAAAACATGTTTGAGATGGCTCCAATGGATGTAGTTCTTGACTCTTTCTTGAAGGTGATAGATCTTGAATGAAATGCTTGCTTGAATCATAAAACCCTACATCACAATTGTTAGCTCAAAAACAAACCTGATGCATGAAGTCCTTAGCATGATGATTGATGCTTGAATGCTGCTCTAAAATTCTTGATAATATTCCCTTGACTACTCTTGTAAAAACTTATGAACTCAACTTTTCTATAAGGATGAATACTTGAATTCTTTGGGTTAAAATGAGTGAAAAAACCTTATATTTATACTCAACTATGCAAGAATTCCTAAAATTACAACACTACAAGCCAATATTAGATCTAGGAGGATAAAATCCCACCAAAAATAATTTTTATTTTAGGCCACATGGGACTCATTTTCCCAAGATGGTGAATGAGTCCCACCAAGCATGATTTTTTGGACTATTTTTTCAAAATGCTTAAAAAGGTGTGAAACCAGGTTTAGGACCAAAAAATCTAGGTGGGACTCATTTTCCCAAGGTGGAAAATGAGTCCTAGATAATTAAATCTAGGCCATTCAAGCGAGTATGTGCAGGATCATCATGGAAAAAATAGGCCCTTAAGTGGCAAAAAATTCAGAAAAATTAGTGTTAGGAAACTTGGCGTAAAAATTTGAATAAGTTATCTATATTATTTCAAAAATATGTAACAATAGAATTTGTAGAAAATTTAATTTAGTTTCTAAACTACTAGGTTTATTTAAAATAAATAAAATCTATTTGGTGAAAATTTGAAATTTCAATGCAAGCGATTACTTAAATTTTAGGGAAAAATAAAAGTAGGTGTCTTGACCACCTAACCATAATAAAATGATAATATATTTTTATAAGATTTTATATATAAGTAGAGGACTTGTGTTTGGATGTGATGCATATTTTTTTGTAATTTTTTTTGAAGTAAATAATTAATTATGAGTTTTTTATTACAACTTTTAAAAAATATAAAAACTTGTATGTCTGACCACCTTAACTAGGTCAAAAATTCATGAAATTTAATTTTTCTTTTTTTAATTCTATAGTATGTGAAGCATAGAATATGATGCATGTTTTGGATTCAAAAAATGTGATACCATTTGAAATTTATAGATGTTTTTCCATCAGCCTATCAATCAGGACTTTAGTCGTAATTCTAATAGAAAATTAATAATAATTATTCATTAAATTCAAATTAAAAAATAATTTATATTGGTGGAAATCTAAGAATCTCCTTTAAAAACCCTTTTCGTTTCATCAATTTTGGGTAAAAAAAATTCGTCAGCCACATACCCTACAAATACCCATAATATTGCCACTTTTTGGCCCATCATGATCCTACACATACCCAAGCCTCACACACCTAAATTATGTTTGGATATTGATTTTTGGTTATATTATCCTCAAAAATATGCATTAAATGGGGCTTGTGGATGCAAAATAAGGCTAATTAAAGCATAAGAAATCCCAATTATTAATGAGAAAACTATAAAAATGTGAAAGTGTGTTACAAAACTTTACAATAATTCAAATAAGGCACCAATAAGCTCATTTATCTCACAAGGGCCCAAGAGCTAATGTGAATATATTAGGCATATTGGAATGCTAAACCAAGGGAAAGTTAAGGGGGCCTTTTTTCACCATTACATCTAGCCCCCACTTTAGTGAGAGGAGGAACTTGCTTCCAACTCACACTAAAGTAGACCAAATGTGGCAATGATCAAGAGGGGTTCAAGTGAATTGATGCTCATAAGATAGGAAAACTATGATCAAGAGGGTTGTGCAAGCCCCTAGGACCAAGTTCCTATGGAAAACCAACATAAGCACAAAAGAACACACATGAAAATGATATAAAGAGCAATAATAAGGCACAATCATACATTGTCAAAGACATAGAGAAAATGAAATAAAATGAAAAGGAAAAGAGGTGGATCAAGATTTGACCATTTGTCCAACACGATGTGGATTAGATCTAGGCTATTTTCCCAAAAAAATGCATAATAACTCTGAGGAAATGGAACTCTCGGCTGTCCGTTGGGTGAGAAGTCCATGAAGTGAGACACATACACTCATGGCTAGTAGGCAGTCGCACACACATGCAAGTGGCTAAGGGGAATTTATGCCCTGGTTCGGCTTCCCATCAAACCATACCAGAGTTATACCTCCTAATAAATTTAATAAGGAACCATGCAAAAATTATTTTCAAGCTTCATGAGACAAGAAAAGCTTCATATGCTTAAAACTCATGAACAAACATGATGGAGATTGATATTCATGCAATTTTTTTTATGCAAGGTGGGCACATAACTACAAAATGCAAAATGAAAAATGTAAAGAATGTTCAAAGGATTCTTGCTTAGTTCATGTGAGGTCTTTAACTTAGGGAACATTGTGCCTAAATATGTTTCCAAGAGAGGACCAATGAAATAATAAAAGATTCACAACTTAGGGGATATATTGTTTCATATCAAACCACTAAGAGGAATATGATATGCTAAGGGGGATCATGCTCTTGAAAGACATCACACCCAATGCCATCAACAAAGTGAAAAATACATCATATAAAGTAAGAAGAATGCACTATGAACCATGAAAAAGAGAAATGCAAAAGAATAATGTCAATGGATGCCCCCACTTTAAAGAAATTTCTAAACACCATGCTATGAGAAAATACTTTAAAGTAGCAAATGATAAATGCAAACAATAAAGAATACATGAGAGACAACTTGGGAAGCCCTATGGCAAGTCATATGTTTTTGATTAAACTACATCATGCGAAGGAGAAGGAAAAGAGAGGGGTTTCTCACAAAATGAAAATCCAAACACATAAGGGATCTATGGATTTGGGGTCAGGATGTTCTTGTGAAAATGTTTTTAGAGAGCTTTAAATTGTCATAGAAGTAGAATAATGATACAAATGGAGTGAAAGAAAATAAAAACCTTTTGGGTTGACCAACATGGAAGATACATGAGTGTCTCAATTCCTTGAGTCATCCCCAAAAGGAAAACAAAAGACAAATGGAAAAAAGATAAAGGAAAAATATTTTGGGTCAACATGGAAGAGACATGAAGGTCTCAATGCCTCGTGTCATCCCCAAAAGAAAAACACAAAACAAATGAGAAATATAAAAGGTTTATGACATAGAGAAGGATGAAGGTATAAATAGAGGAATGCCATAAAGAGAGATACATCAAACATAACATCACGGGGGATCACATTACACAAATGCAATCATAAAAAAAATAATGAAAAGGAAATAAAAGACTAGTAAGGAACATGTGATTCAACCTAAAGTAGGTCATCCATATCCCAATCCTGTTCATTGTATACCAAAGGAAAGCAATTAGCCAAAGGGACAATAGTAAGTGTCAAACTAGGACAAGCACTAGGTCCAACACTCTTCTTAGGAGAATTATCATTTAAGCTCATGGAGGAGGAAATAAATGTATTCAATCCATTATGCACCTCTGTTTCAATTTTAGCAACCTTGTCATCATCATCTAAGTTAATTACAATAGGAGGTGGAATGACAATGTATATACAAGGCTTCAACTCTTGTTGTGGTTTCTGTATTGGATTGTTTTGTGTTGGGGTTAGAGTAAGGTCATCATGCATTGCTTCATTCAAGTTTGGATTCCAATTTTCTTTTTTTTATTTCTTCATGTAACCTACGAGGAAGGGCATGCCATCTACACCTATTCTCTCTAGCAACTTTGTTTCTCTTAGTCCTATTTTCAAATTGTGTTTGTGTAGGAGCAGGTTGATCTACCATAGGTTACTTTTCTTCCTTAAGGGGAGGAACAAAAGGAATAGTGAGAGGTTGTTCAACTGCTTTATCTTTTAATTTATAACTTTATTTATTCTAGGAGGTGTGACATGACTATATTTGTTATCTCTTGGTCATTTGTAGGAGGTAGGTGAAGTTTCTATTTAGGTTGGTCTTGGTTGTTTGAAATTTCTTTACATTCCATCATGGTTTCATTTAGGATGATAGGCTTGATGGTGGATGGGGACATATTTCAGAGGGATAGCTCTATTATTTTCTTTTTCTTGTGATGGCACCTTCAAATTTCACATAATTTTAAGCGCCCATGTTGAAAAAGTTGATTTACACACTCAAAAATGCACATGAAAAATCTGCCCCAATGACCTACTTTGGAGCACCATAAATCAGATCCAATTGATTTTCATGTCAAATCATTTGGTAGGAGTACTCATGTGACATATGTGAACATGTATGTCAATTTTCAGCTCCTTGTGATAAGTTTTTATAAGGTTTTAAAGTGTAAAGCTGGAAGGTTATGGGATTGTTTTGCTATTTGTGGACTCTCAAATCTATGAAGTGGCCTCTTGTTCAAGTTAATATTTTTCAACTAGATGATCATCATGAAAAATGGGTTGATTTATTGCATTTCCCTCACATTCATATGTTCCCTAGTTTTATTTCAGAGCCTCAAGGTCTGATTTGATATTTTTACTAGGCCAAAAGCAAATGTAGTTTCCTTTGATTTTACATCTACATGTTCAAAATGTTTCAAGGTGGTCAAGTTTGACCCATACTATTGAGTGATAAATATGGATTGAAGGAAATCCCTCTTGCACATATACTCAATGGGCCTAAATGATCTAATGTCTCTAGTGGTAGCTTCCCAAGAGGTGATTTCATATTTTTTGAAGGAGGTGACTTGGTGTGCTCAAGTTGGTTTCTAATAGGTTCAAATTGTGGAAAAGTTTGAGTGAGCCACTTTGGAATTTAATATTTTGCACCTTAAGATGAATTTTGCATTATTATTTATTGTATTAAATTCTTGGGTCAAATTTATGCATGCCTACTCAGTTTCAAGCTCCTAGGATAAGTTTTGATGGGCTATTTAATCATTTTCTAATCGTGACAACACTGAAAATGGTGTTCTAGAAAGTTTCAAATTTTGCAATTCTAAGAACAAGTTATTTATTTTTTTCCTCTCAAACCTCTATAGCTCCATTTTTAGCAAAAACATAGGTCATTTGATACATTATTTTAATGTATTTCGAGTGTAATGAACACGTCCCGAGGGCCAGTTTACAAAGGAGGTACTTGAATTTTAAAGGTGGGAAAATTTTGAGGAAATGGGTTTTCTCTAAATAATTGATAATTTCCCTACACAATTTTTTTCAGCTCCAGGTGTCCCAATTTTGCCATAGTGAATTTTCTCCAAATGGGTCACAAGCATAATTAGAAGTCACAAATTTTTATAATGTTTCAAATGTTCATTTATTTAAAATATTTTGAATATTTTAAATATTGTGATGAGCTCTCATGCCACCTCTTGTAGCAACTGCCACAAATCATGTCCCTCCAAAGCAAATGCCTATGCCTGCCCAGCCCTTGCCGAAACAAACCAATATCAAGCTTATGCCTTAAATGTTAATGACATCCATTTGAGGTCTGGAACTACTTTACCTGCTCCTAAACCACCTCTGATTACTGAAATACCAGATTCTCCCCTTGAAGAATCTACTGCACCTGCTGTCCCTACTGAGCATATGCCTATAACAAATACAGTTTCTAAGGGACCTATTTTGCAAAATTAAGACAACCCACATTTTCCTCAAAGGTTGCAAAGTACTGCATTTAAATCCATGGAAGAACCCACTTTTGACATTCTGGATCAGCTCAAGAATGTACAAATTCAAATTCCCTTATTTCAGGCTATTAAAGATGTTCCCATTTTTGGAAAAGCTATTAAAGAAGCCTGCTTGAAGAAGCCTAGACGGAAGAAAAAGGATGCCCAAAAAATTCATGTCTTAGGGAAATTAGCTGATATAATGTTGGGAAATGTAGTCATTCCAAAGTATATTGACCTTGGAAGTCCTGTAGTGCAGATACATATAAATGGCCAAGTTGTAAAAAATGTTTTGATTGATTTAGGTGCTGCTATTAATGTCATGACAAAGCATACTATGGACTCCTTGAACATTTCAAATATTAGGTGTACACCCACAGTTCTGCAGCTTGTAGATAGCTCCACAGTTAAACCTGATGGGATGGTAGAAGATGTAATTGTCACTCTTGAATCTTGGGAGTACCCTACTGATTTCACAATATTATCGGTTAAGAAAACTTTAGGAGGGTACCCGGTTATCCTTGGTAGACCATGGTTAGCAACTGTTGATGCTTTTATAGGATGTTTTTCTGGAGATATGACCATTTCTGATGGACAATCCACAAAGAAATTGGCCTTGTATCCACCTGCTAGACCTCAATCAGATTTGTCCCAACATGTTTGGCTAGATGTGGAGGAAGAAACTAAAGAAGCCAATTCCTTGGCTCAATTAATGATGCTTCAAAATGATCCATTCTCACAACTCCAGAGTGAGGATGCTCTGCTTTTTCAAATTCTACAGTTTAATTCTGATATGGGTAGTTCATCTGATCCAAGTGGTAGCCATCTACAATGTTTCCTGCAGCAACCAGATTCTGAGAGTTCACTGCCTAAACTTCCTACAATTTTTCATAACCTGCTTCCACAAGGGGTACAAACATCACTTGTGGATTCTATGAGTAATCTCACGAAGCAAATAGAATTGTCTCTAGGTCATTGCTTGAATGCCAATAGCAAGTTGTCACAATCTCAAGAGGCTGACATATTAAAAATGTTACAAGAACAACATAAAGCTTTTACATGGGAATATGGGGACATGCAAGGAATAAATCCTCGAGTTTGTACTCATAGGATATATATCAAAGAAGATTGCTCACCAATTAGACAACGTCAAAGAAGAGTAAATCCAGCACTTAGAGAAATAGTGAAAAATGAACTTCAAAAGTTGCTTGATGCTGGTTTTATTTACCCAATCTCTGATAGTCAATGGGTTTCTCCACTAGTCATTATCCCCAAGAAAGGAGGAAAATGGAGAGTGTGTGTAGATTACAGAGAATTGAACAATGCCACTAAAAAATATCACTTTCCACTACCTTTTGTAGACCAAGTACTAGACTCACTATCTGGCAAAAGATATTTTTCCTTTTTGGATGGTTACAGTGGGTACAATCAGATAAAAATTGCCCCTGAGGATCAAGATAAGACCACTTTTACCTGTCCATGGGGAACATTTGCTTATTCAGTCTTACCTTTTGGTCTATGCAATGTGCTAGCAGCATTTCAGAGAGCAGTAATTAGTATCTTTGCTGATATATCTCATGAATGTATGGAGATTTATATGGATGATTTCACTACCTATGGAGTCACATTTGAAGAAGCACTGGTGAATTTAGAAAAGGTATTGAAAAGGTGCAGAGAGCAAAATTTGTCTCTAAACAGTGAAAAATGTTTTCTAATGATGGAAGAAGGTATTGTTCTAGGTCATCATATTTCAAAGAATGGAATTTAGGTTGACCCTACTAAAATTGAAGTAATTCAGAATTTGCAAACTCCTGCAAAACAAAAAGATGTCAGAAGTTTCCTTGGCCACGTAGGGTATTATAGGAGGTTTATAAAAGATTTCAATAAAATTGCCAGCCCACTTTATGCTTTGTTAACTAAGGATTCTCAATTTGAGTGGACAGAGGCCTGTGAAAAATCCTTCCTGCAACTAAAAGACTTGCTTACTCAAGCCCCTGTTCTTCAAGGTCCAAAATGGAATTTGCCTTTTCACATACATGCTGATGCATCTGATTTCGGTATAGGAGCAATTTTAAGTCAAAAAGAAAATTCAATTGAGCATGCTATTTATTTTATCAGCAAAAACCTTCAAGGTGCTGAGCTCAATTACACTGTTACAGAAAAGGAATTGCTTGTAGTAGTGTATGCTTTAAATAAATTTAGGCATTATGTCACAGGTTATCAGATATTCATCCATACTGACCATGCAGCAATCAAGTATCTGATGAACAAACTTTCCATTTCTGGTAGATTGGCACGATGGCTCTTGTTGTTACAAGAATTTGACATTACAATAATTGACAAACTAGGAAGAGCTAATGTTGTAACTGACTTTTTATCAAGACTTCAATTAGTTGCACTTGTTGAATAGGAGGTCATTGATGATAGGTTTCCAAATGAACACTTGTTCTCCATTGTTGCACATACACCATGGTATGCAGACATTGCCAATTATCTAGCAGCAAATAGAATACCAGTTCACTTTTCCCCAAAACAAAAGTTGTTAATAGAGAAAAATTTTAATTTTTCATGGATTGCAAATTGTCTGTTTTATACTAGACTTGATCAAGTGATGCAAAGATGTGTAAGAGAAGATGAGACTTATGATATCTTGCATGCTTGCCATGATGAACCATGTGGGGGACATTCTGCAGCAAAAAGAACATCAATGAAGATTCTTACAACAGGGTACTATTGGCCAACCTTACACAAGAATGCTATAGCCTATACAAGAAAATATGACAGATGTCAGTGTATGGGAAGACCAACTAAGTCAGATGAATTGCCACTATATCCCCAGGTAATAGTCACCCCTTTTGATAAATGGGGGATGGATTTTGTGGAACCAATTGATCCACCATCAAATAGAAAATCATATATTCTAGTTTGCACAGACTATGTCACAAAATGGGTTGAGGTAAAAGCTATGACTCATGCTCGAGATAACAAAGTTGCTGAATTTCTGTATGAACAAATTTTCACTAGATTTGGAGTTCCCCGAGAGCTTGTAACTGATCAGGGAGCTCAGTTCACATCAAATCTGATAACTGCATTAATGAATGATTATAAGATAAAACATAGGAAGTCTAGCCCCTATCATCCTCAAGCCAATGGTCAGGCGAAGGTAACAAACAGAGAAATTGAGGCGATCCTCACAAAAATAGTACAGATTCATAGAAAATATTGGAGTAGTAGACTTCCTGAAGCAGTTTCGGCATATAGAACTACATGGAAGACAACAACTCGGTTTACACCTTTTGAGCTACTTTATGGGAAAACAGCCATGCTACCCATTGAATTTGAGCATAAAACTTTGAGGACAGCTCTTGAACTCAATATAGAAACATCTACAGCATAGAAGGACCATCTCCTGCAGCTAAACACTTTGGACGAGATGAGAAAAGCCGCCCTATAGCATACAGAAGCAATCCAACAGCAAAGGAAGAAATGGCATGATCAACACATAAAAATCAAGAAATTTTTTGCTAGTGATTGGGCTTTGTTATATGATTCCAGATACCAAGAATACCAGGGTAAGCTTACAACACGCTGGCTTGGCCCCTATGAAGTTGAAAATGTGTTCGACAACAGAGTTGTACAGTTGGTGACAATTGATCTAGTTCGCTTCAAATTGCTAGTTAATGGTCACCGACTCCGGTTGTACCAAAAACCAGTCTCAAAGGAAGAATTCATGCAGCAGTTCATTCAAGTTCCTCCCATTACTCTTCCTGCAGCCGAAGGATTTAGCCTTTTTCTAGCAGCTTCATCGCAATTTTAAAAAATGCATGCTCATAATAAAGGTTTTCTTTTTAAAAAGGAAACCCCTTTTTCTCCATACTCATTTATCGCCCCTATCTCACTTCTTTATCTTCTATCCATCCATCCCATCAACCCATCCACGTCACCCATCCACTTCACCCATCCACATCACCCTTAATTAAGATATTTTTCCCA
>VDFB02281492.1:1017638469-1017658248 GCA_007258455.2 Sequoia sempervirens | reverse complement strand
CTTTGTGTTGGTAACTCATCATCCAATTGGTCCCATATCAATCATTTGAAAGAACGCTTTGGATAAATGAAATGACGTGCCGCCATCCACTAACATGTCCTAGGATGAATCCTTCCTACAATGGGCATTATCTTTTGGCAATAGTTTCGGTCCTTATCCTTAAAAACACATCCCCTTTTGGTTAGCAGTATTCAAGAACATCAGCTTGTTTGTTTACTTTGTCTTTATCTTTTGACTTATCTTATTATGCTCATTCCATGGACTTCTCCATGATATCCAAACAAGAGGATTTAGAGAAATAGGAATGGGGCAACGATCATTATCTTTTGTCTGTTGTGCTTGTTGGACGTTCTTGTAATATAACCTTGGCGAATACTTGCTTTGTTAGGTATGTATGGAGGAGGTTTTGGGCAACTTGTTGACTATTGCATCGATAGGTTATACCTTTCCGTGTTTTGGTCCGAGGTGTTTGAAACTTCTAAAGTGCATCCTAACAAGGTTTTTGTATGTCAGGTGTGAACAAGGATACTCCTATCTGCTTGTCAAGTCAAAGTTCATCACACTAGGTACAACGCCATCCTAGTTTTCTATACCTTGATGCATCGTACCACGTGTGTTATCAAACATAAGAAAATTTGGCCCTTCAAAAATCCCAATTCCTCGGCAAGTAATCATCATCATTTTGCATTTTCATCATCTTGTGTCTTGTTGAAATGACTTCGTCTTTCCTTTTTACTCATCACGCTAACCAAGGTACTATGACAGTTGATCATCATCATAATCGTCATCGATCCTGCATCCACAAATCATTTGCATATTGAATAAACATATCATATAGAAAACACATGCATGACATTCCCACCATCATATAAACATGTTATTATAAGCATTTTTTATAGATAAGCACATCCATTTTTATTACATTGCATCACATTGCATTCATCACGTAAATCATTGCATAACATTCATTTGCATAAACATTTCATAACCATTTCACATTACCACATACTGCATAATCATACATAATAAGTACATAAGCATTATAGATAGTCCATTGCATACATATTTGCATAACATCATAAAGTCATCTCACGCATTACGTTCATTTTGCATAAAAAATCATCACACCACTTTATATTAACATATCATTTCATATCATTACATCACATCGCATTAAATGTATCACATACATTACATACATTTAACATGTTTAGGATAATATAGATTTGTTATTCTAAGCATCTTAGAAAACAATCTCATTTGCATCATATCATATAAAACACAACCATCGCATTCACATTGCATAATATCGTCCACTAATCATCCATGTCATCTCATAAATAGCATCATAATCACTCATTGCATAAGTCATTCCACATAACTATAAGCATAAATAGAAACATACAAAATCCATTACATGCAAAACGTACATTCATCCATAAACATTTTATAAGCATAGTCCACATAACATTTCACATATACACCATAGATCATTTCAATATCATTTTGCATATTCAATATAGCATATTACATATCATATCATTTTTCATCATTACACATCACATAAATACATTTGCATATCATAAATCAACATAATATAGATTTGTTAGTCATAATCAATACATAATACATATATCATCAGAAATAAATGCATCCATAAAAGCATCAGATAACATCATTGCACAACATATAGAAATAAAATCATTCATACATGCATAAATAAATGGTACACATCGCATCGCATCATATCAAAATCATCGCCTCATATATATATATATCATCAATAATGTAACTGTCATAATACAAAATAATCGGATCACTGTACATGTATGCCAATTAGTACAAAAGGCCCATCGGGCTATCAAAAAGGAGCCCATAAGGCACAAAAAGTATCATCTCGATCAAGGTCTACCCCCCTGTATGCTACCATCACCCCTGTCACCGTGACCCTCTGCTGGTCTATGGCTGGTCCGTTGCGAGTACTCTAGGACCCATGTTGATCTAGGTACGACCTCATGCTAATGCATCTGATAGTACTCGGCCTCTCAAACGACATCCCTATAGGACCGAACGGACACTGTACTCTGAGAGGAGGAGGTTGCCATGCTCTCCAACTGCTGTCTCCGGCCTAGCTCTGTGGTTGCCTATAGCTCTGCGACCTGTCTCTGTTGTATGGCCTGATCCCTCTCGGCCTTGAGTTGATCTCTCTCAGTCCTAGCCTGATCTCTCTCCCCTATCAAAGTCTGCACCTAGGCCTGCAGCTGTGCAATCAAAGTATCTTGGGGATCCACCTGCCTTGTTGGCTGCACTGCTGGCTGTGCCCATGGAGGTTGTACCTGAGGCTGATTCTTAGCCCATGGTGGTACACCTAGCAGCACCTACTGCTAATCTTGCATCTGTACGTCAACCTGATATGGCTAAACTAGGGGCACAACTGGCTGGTCCTATCGTGCACCATCTCTTCGTCCTTGTCCTCCCCCTCTGCCTCTCATCCTTCGCCGATCGGGGACTGACCTGGAATAGTCAAATGAAGGGGAGGCCGGAACCAATCCCTGTATGCATGTGTCATGCCTGGGTCTGCAGGCCCCTGATCATAAGCCCAAGGTCGGGCCACCAACTGTCTAAAAGTATTGATGACCTTTGAGGCAGGAATGTATCGACCCCATGAAACTTGTGACATGGTGCAGGCAAAGATGACCACATAATCGTCATCGGGACGATCCTAGGGCTCACCAAACTAACGTTGCACACGCCCGGGCATATATCTCTCGATCATGGTATGCTCTTGCCCCTACATGAAGCGGTCCTGGTGGGCGTAGAAGATCTAATGAGCATCGTCGGCCCATCCAGACCAACCAAGGTATGAATGCCATATGAATACTTGCATCTCATCAAGGACTCTCATCCAATAGGGGATCTCGTGCTCACCTGTGTGTGTAAAGGACACACCACCTTTGTAGCGCCATACGAGGGGATCATCAGCCCCCATCAAAATTATAACAATCTGTGGCCGAAGGACAACAATGTGCTCCCACGCCCACACGTGGAGGAGTGTCACGCCTGCTTTGAGTGCTCTGCCATCGAAGTAGACGTACTCATGGAGATCTCTGTATAAAGATGCAAGAAGAAGTGACCCCTAAGCAAAACAGACTGGTCTGTCGCGAATCATGCACTCCTAGCAAAGTCCCCAACTAGGACTGAAATACTGGCCTTGTCGGTCTAGGGCAACGAGACCCGAAATAATTGCTACAACAACCAAGCGAAAAGGGAGGTGCCAGGGCCCTGTGTTGCCCGAGCTCGATTTTCCCCTCATAAATGATGATATCCTATGTGGCAAGGATTCTGTGGCAGGCATCTCGCCCCTCATCTATGTCAAAAATGACACGCCGACCATGAATCGACAATCGTAAGATGCGCCAAATGTCCTCCAAAGTGATAGTGGCCTCGTCGGTGGGAAGGTGGAACGAAGAGGTCTCACTATGCCATCTCTCAGAAAGTGCTGAAATCATGCCAAGGTGGGTGCGAATGGGCGTTGCATAGGCGATGTACCACAACCCCATGTCCCGAAGTCGATCCTGATCCCTGTCACTCAGGTCCCGCAAGTAGTCGAACAGATCCCGCAACCTGTGCTCTCGGGAGTAGAGCTCCCTTGCCGCATCCTGCATAAGGAAGGGTCATCATGTTAAAAAAATTGAAAAATGTTTTGCCGAGTGTCCAAGAAACCACTCTAGCGTCGCAATCCATGAAGGCGTTGCAGTTTGATTTTTAATCAAACTCTGAAGCTAGGGCATAAAAGGCCGAAAGTGCACCGCTGCGGTGCACTTTCCTTCCCAACGCACAGTTTGCAAAGATAGGGGACTACTGCGTCGCAGTTTAGAAATCACCCTACCGACCAGGAGCTCAGCAACAGAGTTTGGAAATTGTTTTCAAACTCCAAATTCCACCGCCACGACGCAATTTGACATTGAGCGACACAGTTTCATTTCTAAGCGGCGCTATATAGCACCGCTGCAGAAGGACTGACTTTGAAAGCATTAAATGAAGGCTAAAAATAAAAAAATGAAGCTCAACTAAGGATCACTTACCGGTGCCCCAGACTCGATCAAAAATATGCATCGGAAGCTGTCGTTGTGCCATATCGTTAGGAGGTCAGAGCTCAAATCTCAAAGTTGCTAATGGCTGTGTGTGAAAATGAATTGAAAGTGACCCCTCGAGCCCCTTTTAAGCTTGAAAATTAGGGTTTTTTCGCCCTAATTGGCTATCTTGCTAGGGTTTTGGACCCTTGAAGCTGATTTTGTCCAGTTGAGGCCTGTTTTACATCGTTTTATTGCGTTTAGATACATTTTTGGCCTCCTGGAGCTTTTTCGGGCTTGTTGGGCACCTTGTCCTCTTTTTTCGCAAGATCACCCAAAAATTGAAATTTTCGTCCAATCTCTTGAGGGGGCAATATATTGGCATTTTTTCTCTCGCCAGGAAGCAGTGGGGCAAGATTTTAGAAAGTGATTTTTTTTGGCTTTGATCGAGATCGTTTATTCTTTGAACCAACGCAATAAGTGTGTTGCTTCAAAGAGGGGCAAAATGTAGACATGTAAAATGTATCAATTGACATTGTGCATCTGATCCCGACTACTAACATTGTTTCATCTTGAATCATCCTTCAGTCTAACCATTTAATCAAAACCTCCTATTTGATTAAATTCATCAATTTCCTTCCCTTAATTAAATAAATCACTTTATCTAATTAAGTCTCTCTCTCTTTTGTTAATTAAATCAATCATTTTGATCTAATTATCCCTATTTAATTAAATAATTAATTTTATTTGATTAAATCTCTAAAGTCTATCTATTAAATAAAATAAATTAAAACCTTATTTAGTTTAATCCAACATCATCTCTTTTAATTAAATAAATCAAAATCTTTATTTAATTAATCTCTTATCACCTTCCTCTCATATTTGATTTAAATAAATCCACAAATCTAAGTCAAATTTGTCACATCATCCTAATCTCTCATTAAATTAATTAACTTGGATTAATTTAATCTCATTTCATGTCCCATCCTCCAACTTTTACCACTTGCACATGAAAATACATTTAATTGATTTATTAAATCTCTATTTTCCTCAACAAAGCATCTTTTTGGAATATTTTCCAAGTTTGAATTCAAAAATCCAAGTTGACATCCAACAAGGCATTTACTCCATCTTACATGTCCTTTTCCTTGAGCCAAGTGGCATTTAATGCTTTTTTTCTTCCCTCTTGCATGTCATTTCAACAAAATTCAAATTCAAAAATAGGCATTTATTGGCACAATCCTCAAAACTTGCACATCCTCCATCCACTCATAGGTTGACAAGTGGCATCTTGCCATTGGATGAATGTTAGTCCCACATTGCTCAATTTTGGACTTTCATCCTTCAATCTCATCTATAAATAAGAGGCTTCATTCCTCATTTGATCATCCACAAATTATGCAAAGTTACCATGCTCAAATATCTATCAAATTCCATCCATCGTCATTGAATCTTAGCTAGGTTATGCAGGTTTTTAGCTTGGAACATTCACCATCCTTCATCAAAGTGGATCAATTATCATCAACACATCAATTTTGCATCATAGGAATTGGGAAAAAGGGCCAATTTTCACATCAAATTGGCACCAATTCCCCCATGGGATCATAAGTTTGCTAGTTTAATTAGGATTCAATCTCTTTTCTTGTATTTCATTATGTTCTTCATTGCTTTTTTCCTAATTTGAGCTATGTTAATGGATTTCATGGGGAATTCTTGTTCTTACTTGCAATCTCTAATCTAATGTGTTTTTTCATGTTGTTTTGCAGGTATTTGGATTGGGGTTCACACAAGAGGATTATCCTGGATGGAGTAAGAGATCTTTTAATTCCTCATCTATCGGGGAAAGACACTGCCAAGGAGATGTGGGATACACTCACAAAACTTTATCAGAGCGACTATTAGAGTCGTAATATGATGCTCAAGGACAAATTACATAATACCAAGATGTCCAAAGGCGAGAGTGTGACCTCTTGTCCAAGCTTACATAGGTCAGGGATGAGCTTGCTGCTGTTGGAGAGATGATTGATGAAGATGAGTTGGTGCGTATAGCCTTGAATGGTTTTTCAAAGCACTGGGAAGTGTTTGTCAAGTGTGTTGTCGGCATAGATTGGCTACCTGATTGGGAAAGACTTTGGGATGATTTTGTTCAGGAGGAGATTCGTGAAGGTGCTCAATGAAGAGATGAAACGAAGAAGGGTCAAGACGAAGAAAATATTGCTCTTGCAAGCAAGGGTAAGAAGAAGTCCAATAAAGAGCAATCAGAAGGTTCTTCTTTCAAGAGTGGGAAGAAGAAAGATCTGAGAAAAATAAAATGTTTTTGTTGCCATCAGATGGGTCACTATGTCAATCAATGTCCGAATAAGAAAAATAAGGACAAGCAGAAGAAGCAAGTTGCTGCTACAACAAAGGTGGATGAGTTTGCATCACGATTTGAGAATGATTTTTCACTCATTGCCTGTCTCTCAAGTTCAATTGCCAATAGGGTATGGTATATTGACAGTGGGGCTTCTCGCCACATGACGGGAGTCATAGAATGTTTCACCAAGTTGGAGGAGAAGAAGCTAGATTTCTATATTGAGCTTAGAGATAATGCCAAGTACCATGTAACCGGTATTGGCACCATCAAGTTTTAGAGGGAGTCTAGAAAAACTTTGTTGGTGGAGGATGTGTTGTATGTCCTTGGCATGACAAAGAATTTAATCTCAGTTTCTACTTTGGAAGACAAGGGTTACATCGTGACCTTTGAGAGGGGAAAAGTCTATATTCGTCCCAAAGATTCCAAGGTTGCAAAAATGATTGGAGTCAGGCATGGCAGCTTGTTTCATTTACAATTTGAGCCAACACATGCGTTGGTTAGTAGTTGTAAAGGGATAGGAGAATTTTGGCATAGGAGGATGGCTCACCTTCACCATGGAGCACTTAATATTCTCAAGGAAATAGTGATGGGGCTGCCTGAGATGAAAACAAAAAAGCATGAGGTGTGCAAAGGCTATGCACTTGGGAAATATGCCAAGACTAGTTTTCCAAATAGCGACACTAGATCTGAAGGGATTTTGGATCTTGTACACTTAGATGTGTGTGGGCCCATGTCAACAACATCCTTGAATGGGTACGAGTATTTTGTTACTTTCATTGATGACTTCTCCAGGAAGACCTGGATATATTTTCTGAAGAATAAAGATGAGGTCTCCAGTAGGTTCAAAGAGTTTAAGGCTCTCGTGGAGAACCAAATGGGGAGGAAGATAAAGATAGTAAGGTTTGATAATGGAGACGAGTATACCTCAAATGCCTTCAAAGAATTTTGTGCTCAAGAAGGTATCAAGAAAGAGTTGACAGTTTCGTACAACCCACAGTAGAATGGGGATGCTGAATGGAAGAATAGGGCTATAGTTGGAGCAACCAAGGCCATGCTTCATGATCAGGATCTTCCTTGGTTCTTATGGGAAGAAGCTTGCAATACAACTATGTATTTGTAGAATAGGAGCCCTCACAAAGTGTTGGGCAAGTTAACTCCAGAAGAGGCGTTCACTAGTAAGAAACTAGATTTGGGGCACATTCCCATCTTTGGATGCCTTGTGTATTGTCACATTCCTATGGAGAAGAGAAACAAGTTGGAACCTACTGCAGAGAAGGGTATCCTTGTTGGGTATAGTGAAACTTCTAAGGCTTATCGGGTTTACATTCCTGTTCTCAAGAAAACAATTGTTCGCAGAGATGTGAAGTTCGAGGAAGAGAGGCCTTTTCAAAAGTCAAGCAACTTGATGAATGAGGAGGAGCAATCACCCACGGTTGAGATAGCACAAATTCCTCAAACTTCATTCACGCAAGTTGGAGAGCAGAGAAAGCAGGCCGAGCAAGGTGATCAGACGGAGGAACAAATAATTCCTCAGCCTCAAATTCCTATTACCGAGAAGAGGAGAAACAGGGTAGCTAGGCAGACATTGAGAGAGGCTCAAGAATATATAGGTGATCCTCAAGATTTAGTCAGACAGAGAAGGGCTCCTAGACGTTATTTTGAGTATGTGGCACTTATGAGTGAATTAATTGAAGTAGAGCCTTCCATCTTTCAGGAGGCATCCAAGCATCAAGTGTGGAGAGATGCCATGGTGGAAGAGTATTCTTCCATCACAAAGAATAGTGTGTGGGAGGTAGTACCACGACCAAAAGATAAGTTTGTGGTGGGCTCAAGATGGTTGTATAAGATTAAGCATGTTGTAGATGGTAGTGTGGAAAAGTTCAAAGCCCAGTTTGTGGCTAAGGGGTTTTCTCAGAAGGAAGGAGTCGACTATGATGAGACTTTCACTCCAATAGCCAGGTACTCATCCATAAGAGCTATCATTTCTATAGTAGCACAAATGGGTTGGAGGATTCACCAGATGGATGTAAAAACGACCTTCCTCAATGGAGTGATTAAGGAAGAGATTTACATAGAGCAGCCAAAAGGATTTGAAGCACATGGGAGGGATTCTCATGTATGCAGGTTGAAAAGAGCACTGCATGGACTCAAGCAGGCTCCCAGGGCATGGTATTCACGTATTGACAGTTGCTTGCAAAGCGTGGGCTTCATCAAGAGTGAGGCAGATCCGAACCTGTACTATGTTCACGTGAAGGGCGAACTTCTCATATTGGTGTTATATGTTGATGACCTATTTCTCACAGGGTCAGAGGAGCTCATAACACACTGCAAGTAGGATCTTGCAGGAGAGTTTGAGATGAAGGACTTGGGGTTGATGCACTACTTTCTGGGATTAGAGTTGTGTCAGAAAGAGGGAGAGATCTTCCTTGGACAAGGGAAGTACTTAATTGATATCTTGAAACGATTCAGGATGGAAAACTGTAAGCCTATGTCAATGCCACTTGTGACCAATTAGAATAAGATTGATGCTTCTAGATCATAGGCAGTGGAATCGACTTTATACAGATAGTTGATAGGCTCTCTTATGTATCTGGTCAACACCAGGCTAGACATTTGTTTTGCAGTGAACTCATTCAGTTAGTTTATGGTGGAACCTAAACGTGTGCACTAGATAGCTGCCAAGCATGTTTTGAGATATCTTTGAGGCACAATTGATTATGGGCTTAAGTATGTTTAGCAGGATGGAGTGAAGCTCGAGGGGTTTACCGATGCAGATTGGGCAGGTAGTACAGCTGATTAGAAGAGCACTTCAGGGTACAGTTTCAATTTGGGATCAGGAGCAGTCTCTTGGTACAACAGGAAACATAAGCCAGTTGCGCTGAGTTCTGTAGAGGCCAAGTATATGGTAGCCAGTATGGCTACATGTGAGGCTATCTAGCTTCAGAAACTTCTAGCTGGGCTCTTTGATCAAGAGCTGGATCCTACAGTCATTTACTGTGATAATCAGAGTTGTATCAAACTCTCTGAGAATCCAATGTTTCATGACAAGTCAAAGCACATTGAGATCAAGTACCACTTCATCAGAGATTGTGTGGAGAAGGGGATAGTGAAGCTCAATTACATTCCTACGGACGAACAAATAGCATATATCCTGACAAAGGCCTTGATGAAGAGAAAGTTTAAATTCTTCAAGGACAAGTTGGGTGTGGTGCAGAACACCTTCCTCGCTAAGAGGGAGTGTTGATCTTTGTAGCTCGAAAGGTGGGATGTGGAGTTGTTTTAAAGCAACTGGAGTTGGATATGCTTTAAATCACTTTAAAGCAACTCGAGTTAGATATGCATTAAAGCAATTCGAGTTGGATTTTCAGCAACAATAGTTTTTTATTCTTTAATAGAATGTTTCTGAGTTTGTGAGGATAAGATAAATTCAAGAGTGATTTTATGTGTAATTAAAGCCGAAGAAAGCAAGGAAAGATTCTTTCCTTACACGCTAAGTAAAGCAACTAGGCCCTATAAATGTAAGATTGTTGTAGCAAACTCATATTGTATTTTCGAAAGAAAAGTTTGTTGTTAGGCTGAATAGAAGATCCAACATTTGCAGGTTTTTCCTCACATTGGGGTTTTCTAGGTATATCTGTGTTATTATCTTTTTGTGATTGGCTTCTTGTTATTTTTTCTTCCACTATTATTAGTTGTTAATTAACCCATTTGTGTTAATTGTTATAAATCAGATTTCTTTTTGTGAATTTATTGTGCAATTAATATGTTGTTGGGTTATAGAAATTAACAATTATCACTCACCATCCTTTCATCATTATTAATTAAATAATTTACAATTGTCTGATTAAATTAAGTCATTTCCCTCCATTAATTAAATAATTTTTAATTATTTGATTATTTTATCATTTTCCCTCCATCACCTTTAATTAAATATTTTTTAATTATTTAATTAAATAATCATGCATTCTTTTTCATCTCTTATAATTAAATAATTTTTTAATTTTTTAATTAGCTAATTATTCCTCCAAAATTAAATAATTTATTTAATTTGCACAGTCTTCTAAAAATAAATAAAATATTTATTTATTTATTTATTTTGCTAATTATATTATCTTTAGTCTTCTAATCTTATCTTTAGTCTTCTAACCCTAAATTTAGTTAACTCTTCTAAATTTAGTGACTTTGCTAAATTTAGTGAGTGAATTGAACTTCACTTCACTTCATCTTTCCATTCCTCCAAAATTAAATAAACTAGCAAGAAGGTTCAAAGATTATGCCATAGAAAACTATATGTATGTTTGTGCATAGAAATTTTAGTTGCATGTGGCTGGATTAAATAATTAATAATAAATGCAATGAAATGAAATAAACTTAGATAGATTACGATGAATAAAAACGAGGATGGCATTTGCATGCTCCCAAGTTTGTTAGGCTAATCGCGGCCTCTAGCCTGCTCTCCCGTGGTGTTGCCTCGCACGCTGTGGGGGGTTTTTGAAGCTATCGGGGCTGTGGTGGTGGGGTTTTTTCTTTTCTGGAGGCCTTCTTGCTACTGTTTGGGTGGCTTGTGGGTGGAAGGGTTTTGATCCTGCCCTTGGGGTCTTTTCTTTTTTCCATTTCTTGCTAAAGTGTCCTGGGGGTTTGCATGCCTGCTGGGGATCTTGTTTTTTGCTATGCCGGGTGGGGAAACATCTGGGGTTAGCCCCAAATTGGATTTCCGTTCAGCATTTGGTTTGAAGCCTTCGGCGCATGGAGTGAATGTTTTTGATAATACACTGTTTTCTTCAGAGATGGAGATGAATGATCTAGGATCGGTTAATGGTTCCCGAATTACGAAGATTAATGGGTGTTTGGAAAGATGCAAAGAGCGACCGAAGCTGATTATCCCGATGGAAATGCTTGCAGATGATATTGAATACTATTCAAGGCACTCTTTTTATTGCAAGTTCATGGGTTTGAGAGTCTCGCTGCATTTTTTGGAATCCTGGGCTCAACGGACTTGGATGCCGGAGGGGGAGATGGAGATTAGGCTCCTTGCGAACAACTTTTTTATGGTCTCTTTTGATTGCATGGCAGATCGGAATAAGGTCTTCGAGGGTGGCCCCTATTTTTATAACCAGGTGGGTTTGTTTATCAAGCCATGGCATGCTGGCTTCAACCCGACTGAGGCAATACCGAGTCGGATTCCAGTTTGGGTTCGGTTGCCGTGGTTTCCAGTTGAGTGTTGGCGGGATGACGTGTTGCATTTGGTGGCTTCAATGCTCGGTAAACCTATTGGGTCTTCACAACAGACGCAGTATAAAAAGGTAATGACTTTTGCTCGTATCTGTGTAGAAATTGATTTAAGCAAGCCACTACCAGATTCTGTTGAAGTGAGTGCTGGATCATATACTTGGGTTCAACAGCTAGATTACGAAACCCTACCTTTTCGGTGTCGTCTTTGTCATGAATATGGTCACTTGCAGCGTAGGTGCCCTAGGGCTAAGCCTGTGGTGCCCCAACCTTCTCAGCCTTCTCGTAATCCTCCTAGGACTGATAATGGTAAGGAGCCTATTCCGGGTGATGGTAATGGAGATGATGGTTATGTCCCTGTTAAGGCTCGCAATAGGAATCGGGGCCAGAAGCGGACCTTGAGGGAGAGGCAGGATGATGAAACTTTTAATAGGTTTGAGGTGCTGGATGATCTTAGCCAGGAGGAAGTGAATCTAGGGTTGTTGAACTTGGATTAGGGAACTTTGGGTACAGGACAGGATGGGCCACCATTGGAGGCCATGCAGGTGTGCAGGAGATTGGGGTTGGGCAGATGGATACGATCAACAATTGATTGTCCAGACTGAACAAGAATCTTCTATTGGAGCTTCGAAGAGTGGTGGAGGTGGTTCCCCATTGCCCCTGAAAGGAGGCAAGGATGTGGGGAAGAGCTCTTTGGCCTCCTCTCGTTTGGGTATTCAGCAAAATGAACTGAAGAAAGGGGTTGGTGACAGGACTTCCAAGCTGGGAAGGAAAAAGGATATGGAGAAGATTAAATTAACTGGGGAAACTTTGGTGGAGTCAGGGTCAGTCAAGACTCTTGATTCACATTTTTCATGCCCCCAGAAATGATTGTTCTCTCATGGAATGTAAGGGGCTTGAACAGTGGCCCTCGACAAAAAGCTGTTCGTGATTTGGTTAGGAATCATTCTCCGGATGTTCTTTTTCTTCAGGAGACTAAATTATCTGTAGATAATATGTTGGCCATGGCTCCTAAGCTGTGGAAATATGGTGAATGCCAGTGTGTGGGGGCTCTTGGTGCTTCTGGAGGGGTGGCTTGCTTTTGGAACCCTCGGAAGATTTTCCCCCTATGGTGGATGTCCTCTAGATCCTCTATATCCCTTGTCGCCTCTTGGTATGAGACTGGTGAGTGTATTCTCCTCTCTAATGTGTATGCTCCTGTTGAGTTTCTGGGTAAACAACTTCTATGGTCCCATCTTCGTTTTGTTCGTAGCTTAGCTCCTTACCATCCGTGGGTTATGGCTGGCGATTTTAATGCTATTGTGGAATTGTCTGAGAAAAGAGGTGGAATTCCTAGGTTGGAGCCTTCTGCTCTGTTATTCAGAGATAGCATTTCTGAATTAAATCTTATTGATGTTCTACCTAGTAATGGTCGCTTCACTTGGAATAATAGGAGAATTGGTGAGAGTTGTGTTGCTGAGAGGCTAGATCGTTTCTTGGTTTCCTGTTATTGGGTTGGAAACTTATGGTCCACTCGATCTGAAATTCTTGATTGGAGAGGTTCTGATCATTGGCCTATTAAGCTTAGTATTATCTCTGCACGGGGGCCTCGGTCTCCCTCATTCAAGTTCCAGCTTATGTGGTTACGGGATCCCACTCTTCATGATTATGTGGCTGAGTGGTGGCGGATTGGTAGACCAACTTTTGGTACGGCAATGTACACATTCTCCAAGCTTCTTCAGTTTGTCAAATATCAGCTTAAAAGGTGGAATCGGCGATGTTTTGGTAATATCTTTCATGCTAAGGTTGCCGCACAGGAGGAGTTGAATAATATTACGCGGTTGATTCGTGAGAATGGGGCCTCTGAGGATCTTCTAAGGGAGGAGGCTAAGACTTTGAAAGTGGTTGAGGAATTTGAATTGCGGGAAGAAATCTATTGGAAGCAAAAGGCCCGGGTTGAATGGTTACAGGAAGGTGATAAAAACACCGCCTTCTTCTTCAATTCTGTGAAGGATAGGAGGCATGGTAATTCCATTCCTTTTCTGGTGAATGATAGGGGTGAACGTCTTGCCTCGTTTCAAGAAATCTCTGCTGAGGCATCTCAGTATTTTGCTACTTTATTTAGGGAGGATTCACAAGGGGGCTCTGTTGAGGAAGCACAGGTTCTTTCTTGTATTCCTCAGTTGGTCTCCAGGGAGGCGAATGAGTATTTGATGAAAGATATCTCTCTTGATGAGCTGGAGGGGATTGTGTTTCAGATGAAGAAGGGTAAAGCTCCTGGTCCCGATGGTTTCCCGATTGAATTTTTTCAGGAATTCTGGGATATCATAAAGTTGGATCTTCTGGCTGTTGTCCTTGAGTCCCAAAGGAATAAACAGATGCTTCGTGCTCTGAACTCCACCTTCCTTGCTCTCATACCCAAGTGTGAAGGGGCTGATAGGTTATCTCAGTTCCGGCCTATCTCTCTTTGCAATGTGGCTTATAAAATCATCTCAAAGTTATTGGCTGAGAGACTGAAGAAGTGGCTTAAAGTGTTGATTTCGGAGGAACAGAGTGGATTTGTGGCAGGTCGACAGATTCTTGATGGGGTTGTCATTGCTACGGAGACCATCCACTCCATGGACAACTCCCATGAGAAGGCTATGTTCATTAAGCTGGATATGGCTAAGGCTTATGACAGGGTTAGATGGTCTTTTTTGCAGAAGATCCTTGTTGCTTTTGGTTTTGGTGAGGAGTGGATCCAATGGGTCATGAGCTGTGTCACATCTGTTTCCTTCTCAGTTTTGATAAATGGAGATCATTCTGAACTTTTTGGTGCCTCTAGGGGTTTGCGCCAAGGGGATCCTCTTTCTCCGTATCTTTTTCTGCTTCTTGTGGAAGGCCTTGGTCGTTTGTTGAAAAGAAGGGTGGAGCTTGGCATCATTCAAGGTTGGCGATGGGGTGGAGACTTGCCTCCGCAATCTCATTTGCAGTTTGTTGATGATACTGCCCTGATGGGGATGGCTACTGTTAGGGAAGCTACTAACTTGAGGCAGGTGTTGGACATATATCTTGTTGCTTCAGGACAATTGATTAATGAGGAGAAGTCTTCCATATTCTTCTTCAACACGCCGAGCCCCATACAGAGAAGAATTGCTAATATCTTAAGGTTTCAGATAGGGGTTCTCCCTTTGACTTATCTGGGTTTCCCAATTTCTGTTCGCCATCTTCCCAAGGGTTCTTGGCAGAATATTATTGATAAGCTCCGTGCAAAAGTTAATCATTGGACCCACAGATGGTTGTCTTTTGCGGGGCGGGTTCAGCTTCTCAAGTCGGTGGTGCAGGCTCTCCCTACCTACAGATGTATGCTTCAGGTGGCTCCGATGGGTTTTCTGAGGGAGTTGGATTCTCTTGAAAGGCAGTTCTTATGGGCGGGAAGTTTGGCTTCTTCCAAGTGGAGCCTGGTTAGGTGGGATGTTGTGTGCAGCCCAAAGCAATTTGGTGGTCTTGGTCTTCGACAGTCTGCGTTATCTGGAGTGGCTGTGGCTGCTAAGCTATTTTGGAGATGGTGTGTGGAACAGGATCAGCCGTGGGCCAGGATATTATCTCATAAGTATTTCCCGGGGATTCCACGGCAGGATCTTCCTCGTTACCCTCTTGAGGGGAAAGGTTCAGTGATTTGGAATACTCTTCAGAAGGGTGCAAAGCTTATTAAGGAAGGTTTATTTTGGATCTGTAGACGAGGAACTGAAGCTCTCTTCTGGTCGGATTCTTGGGATGGATTCCCTCCACTTACTTCTCAGTTCCCCAATCTACTTCCTTTGTGCCAAAGATTTCTCGAGGCTGGCTGGGCTAGGGTGAGTGACTTCAAGTCTGTTGCTTCTTTTGGTCAGTTGGAGGTTGCTCATTGGAAGGATCCCGCAGAGTGGCCAGATTTGGGACTTGCGGAAGAAAGTGCTGAGCTTCACAAGATTCTTCATAGTAGGAGTTGTAGTTCTCTTCTGGAAGAAGATATTCTTGCTTGGACCCATAATCCTAAGGGGGTTTACTCTGTTGCTTCTGGTTATCAGGTGTTATTGGCTCAGAAGCTAACTGGGGCAGAGGTTCATTGGTGGAAAAGGGTGTGGAATAAACTCTCGTGGCCTAAATGCAACTGCTTTGTTTGGACTTTGGCTTGGAATAGGTGCTTGACCTGGGATAACATTCGTAAACGGGGATTTCAAGGACCTTCAATTTGTGTTTTGTGTGGGGGAGCGGAAGAGGATTCTTCACATTTGTTCTTTCGGTGCCCCTTTGTTGTGCAACTTTGGCATTGGTGGTGGGAGGTGTGGAAGCTTCCCTGTATTCATGCGTGCTCTTTGGTTGAATTCTGGGATAGTATGGGAAGACCTCCTTCTATGGCTTCCTTTTTGCAGGAAGTTTGGTTCATGGGCCCTACCTTTCTGCTTTGGCAGATTTGGTTGGAGCGGAACCGCAGAATTTTTTGTGATCAGAAGTTGGTGGGTCGGCAAGTTTGGATGCGTATGCTTGGAATGGTGTAGGAGTCTGTTTTAGCTAAATGTGATGTGGTTTTCCCCTTGGAGAGAGGTGATGCTGAGTTGGTGGCCAGACTAGGTCTTCAAGAAATTCATTCATCTTTTGTCAGTTCTAGGAACTGTAGGCATGGGAAAAAGAGGGTCCAACGGGTTGGAAGGTGGTTACCTCCTCCCAATGGATTTTTAAAGATCAATACTGATGGTTCTTCTAGGGGAAATCCTGGGCCTGCTGGAATTGGTGGGGTTGGCAGGGACTCAGCTGGTTCGGTGATTTTTCTATTCTCTATACATGAGGGGGTGAAGACTGTTAACTTCATGGAGGGTCTAGCAATTCTTCATGCTATTGAGAGGGCCCTTGCTTTGGGATGGAGAAAGGTTATATGTGAAGCTGATTCACAGATTTTGATTAATCTATTGAATGAGCGAAAGATATCTGATATAAATTGGCAGTTGGCTTCGGTGGTTCAACGGATTCTTCAAGTTAGTTCTCGGATGGAGGAGGCATCCTTTGTTCACATCCCAAGGGAGTGGAATCGTGCTGCTGACTGCTTGGCCAAATGGGCCTCTGAGCAAGATAGTGGTTGGAAGGTTGAGGATTGGGATCAAGTTAACCCTGAGCTGCATCTGGATTTAGACCGGTTCTTGGAAGAGGATAGGAGGATACATGGGGATAGTTGATTTTGTTTTATGTTGTGGGTTTTCGCCTTGTTTTCTGGGACTGGGTCCCGTGGTTATTATTGTAATGCTCTTTTCTGATTTCTAATAAAGTTTTTACCCCTTTGTTTTCAAAAAAATAGGATTAGGTTTAAAGCTAGGGGTAAAGATTAAGGTTCTATGATAGGTTTTGGGGTTAGTGTTAGGTTCAATTGGGGCAAGGGTTAGTATTAGGGTTAGGTTATGGTTCAATTAGGCTCTTACAGTCGTTAGTTTTAGAATCATAGTTATGTTTAGGTAGGATATAAAATTAGATTTTAGGGTTTGAAGTTAATTAGTGCTAGGTTTTAGGGTTGTGCCATGGCGACTTATAGTTAATGTTAGTATTGGGATTAGATTCTACTACTTTTAATAAAAATAAATCTTCTATAAATCTATCTAATTTTTGAAATTATATAATTTAAAATATTTTCAAATTTACCTATGTTGATATATGAGATAGAGCAAATCTTAAACTCTATACAATTTTATAGTTAACTTGACATTCTCGTGGAGCAAAAAGTGCTTGCTATGAATGTTTAATATAAAGTAAAATGTGTTTTCTACCGTTTATTTTTCAGTTTAAAAAGATGCCAATAATGTTGCAACTACTAATGATTAATTTTTTCTTGATGGTTAAAATAGATTGGTAAGTAAATTTATCTATAATAAGTAAATTTATCATTGATTTTTCTTGATAAGTAAATCAATACTTCATAAATTTATCTATAATTCTTATTTAATTTTTCTTAATTATATTAAATTATATTTTATTAAATTGTTAAAAAATTTAAGTTGCTTATAAATAATTTTATGTGTTTTTTATAATTAACTTGATATTGTGTATAAACGGTTTAAGTTATGAATGTTATAATATTAAAAAAAAAATTGTTTTCAATGTTTATTTGCTAGTTTGATGTGAGAATAATGTTGCATAGTAATGATTAAATTTTTCTTGATTGGTTAAGTGATATTGTGAAATTATTCTATGTTAATTTAATCTTATGAATGCTATATAATATAAAGAAAAATATTTCTAATATATTTTTAATGCATCTTTATATTTTATAAACAAACATATAAAATAAAAATATGATTGTAAAAAGAGTACAACTTAATGAGTGAA
Organism: Sequoia sempervirens; assembly: GCA_007258455.2. Lineage (NCBI taxonomy): Eukaryota > Viridiplantae > Streptophyta > Pinopsida > Cupressales > Cupressaceae > Sequoia > Sequoia sempervirens. The sequence continues at coordinate 1,017,640,278 of VDFB02281492.1, read as the reverse complement.
CATACATTTAAAGTTAAAAGTGAAATTATAAAACAAATTGTAAATTTATTTTATTTTTCTTCTATAAATATAATTTTTTTATTTGTCATCCCCCTAGTAATGCCCACTTCTCATTTTAATGAATGTTTTATTTTGCAAGGGTTGATTTAGTGTTTCCATTGATCTATTTCTTGTAGATATCAACGGTGCCCGCCATCCCATGATCGGGAATTTAAGGATTGTGAAATCACGGGTGGGTGCCACATGTCCTATCCAGGGGATCAAATTTGAGCTATCGCTGACCAACTACCATTTGATTTGAGTCATTCCCCACCATCCCGTGATGGTGCTTGGGTTGATTGCGAAATCATGGATGGGCGCCACGTGTATCATCCGATGAAGCCTAAAGAGTAAAGGAAACACTAGCTGGCTTTAAATGTATTACGGGGTGGATTACTGAAGTGTTCTCGAGATGCACATGTTCTAAATCAACGGATATGTTATAATCTTGCTAGAAAAGCTGCTCAAAGGTTAACAACATGGCTAGCGACTGTGTTAAAGGAACGCGATCAACGATGCCCGCTATCCCATGATCAGGGATTATAGGGATCGCGATATCACAGGTGGGTGCCACGTGCCCTTCCTAAAGGATGAAATCTGTGTGACCATTGATGAGCTGTCTCTTCAAGATTGACGGTGCCTACCATCCTGTGATTGAGAATTTTGGGATCGCGATGTCGCAGGTGCCTGCTACGTGTCTCATCCAATGAAACCTAAGGAGTGAAGAAAGCATTCACCGGTTTTGAATGTATTATAGGGCAGATTACTAATGCGCTTGTAAGATGCACATGTTTTATTTCAACGTAGATGTTATGATTTTAAGGGAAAAGCTGCTCGATAGTTAAAGGAAAGGATGGTGACCATTTTTGAAGGAGTAGGATTTATGGTAAAAAGATCGACGATGCCTGCCATCCCGTGATGATAAATCAAAGGATTGTGATATTGCGAGCTATGACATAGTGGGCCCCTTTATTGCCATGTTGGCAATTATGTCAGCCTGTTTTGAAGATGGTCGTCAATGATTTGATCAAACTAAAGGATCAACGGCTAAAATTTAAATATGTATAAAATTATGGTTGGAGTCATTTGTGCCGCCTGTGAGTGAGATTTAATGGCGGATGAGACATCCACTGGCGGAATTTGATCAACATAAAATCAATTTACTCATCTCATTTGTATCACAAAGCATCCAAGTATTTTGTGAAAACAGTTTCAGAGCCAAAGGTGAAATTGCGAGCAATTGCTGCCAGAAATTGGAGTTTGTGTGAAAAAAGCTGAGTTAATTTGCTCTGTTTCCCAGTCATTCTGCAACTAAAATTTGGGAAAGGGGGGGTCTGCTATGCTTCTCACTGAGTTCATTAAAATCTTTTGTTAGGGCTATTTTTTAATCATAAATTGTGAGGAATTGTGGTATTTTTACTCTGTAATTTCCTATCTCTACTTAGTCATAGCCACTTGAAGTGTAACATTGTAGTGAGGCCCTAGTTTGTGTAAAATGGCTTCAACCAAGCAGCACTCCCAGCCACACTGAATGGAAAAGAAACTTGGTATGATGATTTCCTAGATCAATTTCCATTATAAACAAATGAGAGAAGGAAAGGTTTGGTGTTGATGCAAGGGAAAATCCTAGGGGAGGGGTTGGTGTGTACTAATTCCAACATTGTTGATGCTAGGGTTCCACTCATAGGCTTAGAAATGTTCAGATTATGGTATGGATAGAGGAGTTTTCCTCATCCTTTTTCAAATGGATGGATGTACAACATGGGAAAG
>VDFB02281492.1:1017296168-1017638369 GCA_007258455.2 Sequoia sempervirens | reverse complement strand
TTTAATGGCGGATGAGACATCCACTGGCGGAATTTGATCAACATAAAATCAATTTACTCATCTCATTTGTATCACAAAGCATCCAAGTATTTTGTGAAAACAGTTTCAGAGCCAAAGGTGAAATTGCGAGCAATTGCTGCCAGAAATTGGAGTTTGTGTGAAAAAAGCTGAGTTAATTTGCTCTGTTTCCCAGTCATTCTGCAACTAAAATTTGGGAAAGGGGGGGTCTGCTATGCTTCTCACTGAGTTCATTAAAATCTTTTGTTAGGGCTATTTTTTAATCATAAATTGTGAGGAATTGTGGTATTTTTACTCTGTAATTTCCTATCTCTACTTAGTCATAGCCACTTGAAGTGTAACATTGTAGTGAGGCCCTAGTTTGTGTAAAATGGCGCCAACCAAGTAGCACTCTGGCCACATTGAGCATTTGAAAAGAAACTTGTATGATGATTTCCTAGATCAATTTCCATTATCAACAAATGAGAGAAGGAAAGGTTTGGTGTTGATGCGAGGGAAAATCCTAGGGGAGGGCTTGGTGTGTACTAATTCCAACATTGTTGATGCTAGGGTTCCACTCATAGGCTTAGAAATGTTCAGATTATGGTATGGATAGAGGAATTTTCCTCATCATTTTTTAAATGGATGGATGTACAACATGGGAAAGATAGTTGTTCCAAATGTGTTCCTTAATGTGGACTTACTTAGAGTAGTGGCCAAAAGATATGACCCTATCACAAGGGTAATCAGAGATAATGATGGAGGGGTTCTATTAGAAATTAATAGAGATGTTATCCAACATACTTTTGATTTGAGTGAGCCAAGTGATGACTTGTTTCCTATTAATCTTGAAGAAATGAAGTAGGAGTATACAAAATTCCAATCTCTTTTTAGGGTTAAGTTGCTTCCACCTCATCTGGTTAAGGCAGGGGGTTCACAATTTCACATTAGCCCTAGTGACCAGGAACCCTTCAGATTGAATTGTTTTGGAAAGCTTTTCCTGGCTACTTTCTATTCACTATGTTAGATTTTGGGTTTCAGCCCTGGTGCAGTAATGCCGATTACATACATGTTCATGGGGGTGCAAATACAACAGCCTAACTTCTCTGTAACATATGACTTTGCTTCTTTTTTGGTGGAGAGGATAGATGGAGGACTGTCGAAGTTGTAGAATGGTGATACTAGTACTCAATTCTTTTGGTATTCCATGTTGATTCATATGTTCTTGTTTAGTAATGCTGATTTCTTTGCTGAGAAGATGAACTTAATACAATCAGTTAATGGAGAAAGATTGCCAGTACAGATATGGGTTGTAGATTTGTCTTGTAATAAGGAAAGCACTAATTATGTGCAATTTAATAATTTTGTTGCTGCAAGATTAAGGGCTAGATTGATGGTAAATGTACCTAGGATCCCTCAGGAACTGCATGATTTCCTTGGGCCAAAGGAGAGGAAACCAGAATTGAGGGTTTTACATAACTGGGGTGACATTATCCCATATCCAGTCAGCACTTTCCTGAGAATATATGGATTTCAAGGAACCCCTCACATACTACCATACAATGTGCCACCAAGACTAGGGTTTGCAAAAGTTATATGGTAGATGGGGTGTATTCATGAAGATAACCTAACTGGAAAGGGGAAGGGAACATTATTCCCTAATTATACGGTAGTGTCTGACTTTACATTTTCAAAGGGAGGCTGGACACATTTTGACAAATTCTTTGTTGATTACCATTTGAGATTTGGTCCAAGGTGACAACATGATCCTGAAGGTTTCTTTGCTCTTTTCAGACAAAGAATAAAAGGTGGAAAATTTGCATGGGTTCAATTTCCCGAGGACCTGTTCGAGGGAATGAATTTCATTTAAATGTAGACAAAATTGAACAAGGAAAGAGTGGGATAAGCTTAGTAGTAAGCTATTTGGATATGTGTGCATGAAATGGATCGATGTCTTATGATCCATTAGTAATTCCTCATACCACAAGAAATTTATTTTTTATTGGAAAATTTCAAGGAGATAATGGACACCTTGACAAAAAAAAAAAGAAATTTAATGCTAAGTCTGGATATGCAAGGACAAAGTGATATGCCAATTGAAACAAGGCTAGTATGTCAGCCTACAGAAAGGCGGCTCATCTATAGGAGGAAAAGGGATACTGGCAGTGATGAGGAAGAAGTAGACAGAAAAGGGGAGAAAATAATGAAGGAACCTTCACGACCAGGCCCAAAATTCAAAGTACTTGGGGCTATCAAAATCATTGAATTGAAATCTTCACCAGAGTGCAATCTCCCATCACCACCACCTGAGCCAAGCCCTAAGAGACAAAGAACTGATCACCTACCTAAGGATCTCACAGATGAAATTATTGTTACTAATAAAGACATGCAGGTTGGTATACCATCCCCTTCTAGGTTGGTATGAAGGGTAGGAGTGTGCAGGATGCAAGAATGGAGGCTTGCAAGGAGTTCTTAGATGACAATGAATTTGTAAATACTCATGTATTCTTGTAATTGGCATGGAGGATGAAATTTGAGGAATATCAAAATAAATGCAAGGAGAGAAGAGAACTAAGGCCTGATAGGTCAGATTAGGAGAATGATGAAGAAGTGAAAGCTGAACTAATGGAAGAGTTCAAAAACATCACTCTTGAAGAAGGAAGACAACTAGTGAATCAGGCTGGTGTTTTAATTTTTCCTGAATGAGACATCACAAATGCAGTGGCTTTCAATGCCATTATGAAGTCCAATAATCCTTTTCAAGATTTTGAAGAAGAAGTTAAGGCAACATTACAAAACTTTGCCTTCAGTGAAGAATATGAGACCTTGACAATTTGGGCATTGGCTCCACAAGGAAGAAAGCCAGACATTGCTGATACTAATCCAAATTTCAAAGGAGGATTAATAATAAAGAGGGCTTCAAAGACTACAACAATCGAAGCCACTAGTTTAACTATGAATGTGTCCAAGTTGGCCCAAAAGACTGCTGAAAGGGATGAGGCTAAAAGAAAGAGCCTAATGGAGAAGTATAACATTTTAATTGAAGAATATAGTAAAATGCAACAAACGAATGTTGAGCTGCAAACTGAAGTAGAAAGGTTCAAGTATAGACATACTGGGGAAACATCCAATGCTCCAGGGACTAGCACATCACCTCCCATAGTAGGGTCAATGCCTCATGCTTCTTCAAATGTTTCTACACTAGGGTCTCCCATTCAAAATCTTGCTCTTACCCCTCCTCTAGAACAACTTGATGAAAAAATAGAGTGCTCTGTTGATCCAATAAAGAGGCAGCTCATACAGGAAATTGATCAATTACAGACATCACTAAGGGTAAAAGAGGAGGGTTTTCTTTCAAAAGAAAAAGAAATTGTTACAATTGTTTTGGAGCATTTAAATTAAAAGGTGGATAATAAACTTCCCTCTATACATTCTTTGTATTCTTTGCTATTTTAAGCAATAAATAATATTGATAGGGATCAAGGGATAGTGATTCTCATAATTCAAAATTGGATCCCTAGGGAAAATAATCTAGATGTTATGAATAAAGCCTCAAGGTTTGATGTAAATAATAGGCCCCAATCATTGAAGCCTACTTATATATTAGTTAAATCATTACCGAGTTTGAGCTTACTAGATGATCTAAGTGGAAGATTAGGGGTGGTAGAACTTCAATGATTGAGGTAGCCTGCTGTTGCGATATAGCCCGGTGATGACAGGGAAATCAGAACACTCCAACAATGGGGATCAAGCAATTGAGTCATCGTAAAATCAAATTAAAATAATTTGTGATGACTCAGATTATGATTTGTTGGTAAATTGTATGGATAAGATTATTGGTACCAGCTCATTTTTGGAATCTTTTGAAAGAGATGCTAATCAAGTAGCGGTAAAGTATTTGCCTTATAGTACAAAGGTAAAAGAGGTGATTGATTTTGAATGGCCAACTGATGAAGAATACCAGAGGTGGGTGGCTAAGTATTTGAATGATGATGAATAAAAAGAGTGGGCTACTGACAGGTGGCAAATCAGATGTTGCGGTTATAGCATTTCTAGTTTTGTATGGATGAATTTCTTGGCATGGGTTTCACGTGGTTTTTTGTTATTGCATCAACCTTCCTCCGCCGATATGATGAATGAGAATATGCTCTAGGATCATTGCTATTGTAACAATTTTTGAACAAGAATATTTTTCAAGGAGGTGGCTATTGTAACAAATTTTGGAATATCACTAGGTGCTCCAATTGTTGGTAGTGAGTGTACTACAATTAGGTGCTTGTTTGCTCCTTCATTTTCTATAAGAAGGATTTCAAGGCTAGAAAGTATAGGTTATGAAGTTAGATAACTTTATGCAGTCTAGGTGAAGTTGGGAAATAATTATGGGTTGATAGTTTTGAGAAATTCAATTTGGAGTTTTGAGTCATTATGTAGCGAGGTTTTGAGTTCACTTAGAAATTTAATGTTGTAATAAGGTACTAGCATTTGATTGAAAATGAAAATTCGAGAGACTCATGTCTCTCCATTGTATACATATCAACTTTGAATGAAATAACTAAAGCGTTGTTTTATCCATCTCCTTGTTGTGGTGTGTATGGTCTATATTGTAGCTTAATTCAGGAATTAATCAAAAATACTTGAATGGGATTATAGGCAGAATGATATGTGCTATATAAGGATTTGATAAGTAGTCCTGGTTTAGAATGCACACTGATGAAATTGTAATGCAATATTGTGAGGGATCTTATATGTGATGTATTAAATCTGTTATAAACCTCTAGATGCTTATGAATTTGACTCCTGCAATGGATATATGGCACTGATCTAAGTTGTAATTATTCATGTAGTTCAGTATTTGTTTGTCTTTTCCTAGAGCTTGCTACAAATTTCAAATCATTGAATATTTATACAATAGATTGTGTTTAGTTATCTCATGCTCCAGATAGTTGATATTGTCTATGAACAGCCAATTCTAGTTGATATTATCTTATTGTGTTGAGCTATTAAGTGAGATCATTTGCTATTGTTAATTTTGTTTATAATAATGATGCAGAGGTTATAAACACATTAAGGGATCACCCTCTCGGGTCTTGCAGAGCCCGAAGTGTACGAGGATTTTAAAGTCCTCGTTAGTTGGTCTAGGTCCTTCGAGCAACCTTCGATTGGAATTGGAAATTCCATAGGTATATTAGAAGACAAACCTGGTTACATTGTAAAAAGAACCAACATACACGTCAACCACTAAGGATTTTTAATCTTTTATGATCACATGAAACATAAAAAACACTAATTTCAAGGTTGTTAACATCACTATTGAAATATTTTAATTTTTTGACCTTTCAAACATTAAAAAGTACATCATTAAATTAATCATGTAATGACATAAAAATTAAAAGCATCATGAATAAATTATGTAACCACATAAGTCAAATATAATTCTATCAAGAAATTAATATCAAATAGATAATATAATCGCATAACTTATACATTTCAATGTCATTGATCTTCTTCTTCATCCAACTCTTTGTTTGTATAATCCGATCTAGATTCGACATTGTAAGGATTGGTCATATCATCATCATCATCTTGGATATCAGTTTCGATAATGTCATCATCCACACAGACGTCATCTTCATGAACATTAACTCCTACATCATCATCATCTAGTTCCTCCTCTTTGACATCTTCGTCAGGGACATGATCAACTAACCGTTGATCCTGATCATCATCTACATCATCTTCTAGTTCTTTGGTATCTTCTTCTTCCACCTCATTATACTTTACTAGCCTTCTTCTTGGATCATGTCTAACAACAAATGACCAACCCGGTTTACCTAGAACCTCTATGTAAAATACACATTGGCTTGGAAGAACATAGGGCTCATTTCTAGCTCGCTCGATCAACCTTGTATTAACCATGGTAAATCCATTATCATGTTCAATAACAGCTCTCTTAGGATCATTTTCATTCAATCATAGCATGTACCATAGGATGAAAATTAAAATTAGTCTGAAGGACTTAAAGTCACACTCAAGTATATCATCCAAAATCCCATAGTATCAATTTTCTAAGACTTTTGGATGTATATCGCTTCTAGATGAAACATTAGTCACCTGAAAAATTGCAGTTATACCAGAATCACAAGTTTTCTTCATGTCATCCAACATTTTGATTCAAAATTTACAACCATTGCACCACATAGCCTTGTGGTGTTTTACCTGCAATATGTCAAACATATAAAAATTATTGCAATATCATTAGTTGATAAACATATTTATTCTTGGCCGAATGTATGCAAATAAAATAATCTCAAGATATATATACATCAATATTCTTGAAAATAATTAAATAATATGGGTGATTAATATATATATACATACCTGTTTATCTCTTAAACCATATGCTAAATCAATTTCCCTTTGTGTAACATTGGAATCTCCACTACGATGAGCTTCTTTAACCAATGAAGCCACACCTTCCCATGTTAATGCGCACCTAGATTGTTGATATCGTTCAATCCATACCATCATCCAATCATGATTGTTGGCAATGTACAAATGTAGTGCATCCCACTCTCGACCAACTATACCAAAATAAATTGAAATTCACAAACAATGTATAATTAGTTAAATACCACAGTATACGACCTTATTTTATAATTGATGTATATTGAAGATTAAAAATTAAATAAGTACAATATAGATAAAAACCATATGTAAAATGCATTCCAATTAATCTCTATGACCATCTTATAATTACCTCTCACTTTCATCAATCAACCTTTCCCCAACAGGTACTCACCTTTGAATTTGTTAATGGAGTTGGGATCCCAAATGCGATCTAAATGGATCTTTGCTGCAAACTTAGGAAGATATTCACTAATGTACACCATGGTCTGGTATACCATATACCCCTCCACCATAGAACCCTCAGGATGTGCTCTTTTTCTAACCAAAGCCTTCAAAAATTTTAAGTGCCTCTCAACCATCCACATTGACCTTGTGTGTACAGGTCCAGACAATTCAATCTCCTCAACTTGGTGTATGAGGTAGTGTTCTTGTGCATTGAAAAATGTTGAAGTAGACACTTTTCATTTCACACATTAGACGAGGAATTTTCTCTTCTAATAATTTATATCTTCTTTATGGATTTCTTTAGATGATAGCCATCTACAAGTGATTCAAGGCACAAACATATTAATGAGATTTAACAAAATATACAAGTATATTACATAACAAGTAAAACAAATGGCAATTATAAGATGTATACAACGAATTGAACAAATCTCCCTACTTACTTCATGTATTTTCTAAGATCATATATAACTTGTTTCACATTGTTGTCAAAGTTGTCTGGGAGAGATAGAGGTAGAACGTACTGCAACAATTATAAAATGATCTTTTCATTATTTTTCCAAAAGTAGTAAAACAATACACTAAAATTACATGCATTATACAAGTGTATATAATATTCTAGATTAATTACCTTAATGAAGGTATGACAATCATGTGTTTTCATCCTTGACCCAAATTCACCTTTCTTTGTTATTATATTGTTTATGTTCGCAGCAAATCTTGTGGGAAATTGAATTTTTTATATGACTTCTTTCATAGCATTGCTTTGTCATTCTGTATTAATTTGGTCTCCATCACTATTTAATTGAATGACATTTTTCATTGCATGATTGGCTTCTGAATGTCACTACAAATTTTGACAATTTTTTCTTTGTCATGCCTTCCATCCAATATTTTCCATAGCATTTCTGTTATATTCTTTCGATATGCATTGTATCAAACAAATGCACAATTTGTAGCTTCTCATAGTAGGGCAACCTACTAAATTGTTTGGGATAAATTTTTAGTCCTTGTGGAAGTCGACCATTAATTCCTTGATGAACTTCATGAAGCATATAAGTTAAACAAATTAACAACAACAATCATTGTCAATTACAACATGAGTAAACAGAACACAATATAAAAATATAAATTCAAAACATATCATATATGATAGATAAACAATTTGATCCGATGTATAACCTTGATAATTAATTCTATTATATTCCAACTTCCATAAGCGAGGTGACATTCTTCGTGGTTTTGATGTAGTCTCCTCTTTCCCATTGAAAAGATGTTTTTCAGTAGTTTGATACTTATGATTTCTATGGAGGAAGTTCTTATACTCATCAAACACCTGCTTTCCTAAACTTGTTGAACGAAAAGATTTCGTCTTTGGACCACAAATTGGGCATGCAAATTTTCCCTTTGTTTGAAGACCTGTAAGAGGATATATAATTGGATTAAATATGTCAAGTTTTATAATTATATATAATGAATAGATTATTCTAAAAAAATTCATGATATCTACTTCATCAAATTAAATATTGTTAAAGTGTAGTTGAACGTTATAACATACCACAAAAATGTGCTAGCCCTGGGGCATCATGAATTGTCCATACAAGCATTGCATGGAATTGAAATTGTCTATCCTATTGGTTTGGAGACGTCATACATAGTGACGCCAATCCATAACTTTAGTAACTTAGTATATACATTCAAATCTTTAACTTGGTACTTACCTAGTTGAATGAACATAAACATTACATAATTATTATAACCATTTTACTACAATATATATAAATTAATGTACATGACTATTGAATGAAAAAAATATGTCATTATGCAACAAATAAGACAAATGAGATGCTACTACGTTAAGAAAATTGATGTAAACAAATACTAAACAATCATTGAAACATTATGTGCTCCCTCTTTATTGACATCCATGAAGGAATGTTATTGTTGATAACAAAAATAGCCACACTGAGTAAATAGATCTCAGCTCTCCAAATGGATTGACACCGTCCGCTCCCAATGAAAGCCCGGAGATTATGAGGTTCTTCTTTAAAGTGTGGCCATTTTTCCTCCATGTCCCTAAATGCAATCCATCTATAAGAATTAAGAATGTCATCTCACTTCTATTCTATGCATGGTAATCCATCAATTGCTAAGCTTTCACGCCTAAATAATCGTTGCATACGTGGAATAATGGGAATATAATGAAGAACCTTGCGAGGCACCATTTTTTGTGTAGTTGATCTATTTGATATCTACTGATATGACATTTCAGGCATTCTGTTGCAAATTCCTGTTGTTTATGATATATAATATGATCATTGGGACATGCATATATTGCTTGATACTCCATTCCGATATCTTTCATAATGGCACATAAATCTCAGTATGAGCGAGGTAAAATATTTGATGGTGGTAACAAAAATTCACCAATCAATCTACAACAAAAAATAATTTGTTCATATAAAGAATATTAATGGTACATATTTAATCCTTTATTTACTAGTGATGAACTAACAACAATTAAAATAGATGAAAAAAGATGACATATATGACATACCTTAACATCCGTGAGATTGCTATGTTTGATAAACCATTCATAACCTTCAATTTCAACAACAATACAGTAGAGAGAAGAGTTGTTTCAGAGCCTTCATAAAGGGGCCCGTATGCCTTGTCAAGTATAGGTAAATCATGAACATCATCAAATTCATCTTGATCATCATGATCAGCTCTGCCACTAAATGTGGCATGGATTGATTTATTCATACCATCATCTTCAACTGTGTTTTCTGTCGCATGATCATCTTCTTCCATAGGATCATTAACTTCATCTTCAATATTCACAGCTCCATGTTTGTCCGCTTGCAAAACAACATTCTCTGGGCCATGATAATCCATATCATCTGCTAGGGCACCCCACCTTTATAATAATGATAGACACAAATAAACCATGATCATGATCAAGTGATTATATATATATATATATAATGTTAAAACAATATAAAATTTACAAATTCAATCAATATAAACACATATAATAAACAACTTACCAATGGGTGATAATCATGCCCCCCTTCAACATGACCATGCTTCCTACAATGTTTCTCAGTTGTTGTGATTAAAAGTCTTTTCATCTTTAAGCCCTTGCAATTATTGCAAGGACAATAACATTTCCCATCACCCTTTCTTTTCAATCTAGCCCACAATCTATCAAGTGTCTCTTATTTTTTTCTGGACTAATATTATCTGACATGATTTTTCTTTACCAAGCTTGACTATTTAGATCTTCAAAAAATATCAAACTCACACTCCAATAATTTTTTTCATAGATAGGCAACATAATCTTATAATTCCAATATTTTACACCAAAAATATCTGGCATGCAACCACCCTGGAAAAAGAGAAGATAGTCTGAAGTTAATGACCCCAAAAAACACTTTACAATGCTAATTCCAAAACTTATTAAATTCTGATTTTACTATGATTTCCAATTGTTAAGACGCCTAAAATCAGAATATTGAACTTGATCACAAAATTCCTACAACAATGGAGGTAGCGAGCTAGTAAGAGAAAGTGACCCATTCCTAAGGAGCAACAAGTCAGAATCATCATTACTAATGTCAATACAGATTTATCCTTTTAGTTAAAGATGCAATGTGTCACTTCTTATGACTAGCTTATCCCTAGGGCCCTCAACATTGAGAGAGCCCTAATAAAAATAATAGAAGCATTGGTAAGAGCATGATTAGGGTACAAACCCTAGGCCTCCGTAGAAACATAAACAATAACTATAGTGGATTAGTGAGGTTGCAATGCCAGAAAGATTGAGACATTGTAGGTAATAACAAAATCTTGCAATCTAAAGATTATAGCCAATAAAAAGCATACTATGTAGCTTAGTGATATTTGTAAATGCAATCTACGGTAAGAAGAATGATAGTCACTTGAGATGTGATAGTCAAAAACAGGTTAAGCAGTGACAAGATAATAAAGCTCAAACCTTGCATAGTAGAGTGGAGATTTTAACAGTGAGTTTCCTTACCCCCTTGCTGACCTTAAAGGTTTTTCAAATGCTTTTGGTAGTGTTAGACAAGGCAAATGCAATCAGGGAATGACTATCCAAATGAAGTAACAATGGTAATCATAGGTTCAATGTTTCTTCTTATCCATTAATATTGTATAATGGAGGTAGTGGATTGTATGTTTGAGCAGTGTTTTAAGACTCACCAAAGATGGGAGAATAGTGAATAATACCTTGTGGACTGTGAAGTAGTGTCAACAAGGTTGAAGGATCTTAAGAACTACAATACTATGAAACAATGAGTCCCCTATAGTAAGTAGGAATTCTATAGGGCATAGTTTGATTTTATAGAAGTATGCTCATGAAAGGAATCTTCAAGTGATAGTGAGTGAGCTATTTGAGATTGCAGCTGAGGGTGCAATACCCAGTCTTAAAGGAAGTTAGCAAAGCAGTAAATGTGCAAGAAAATCAAATTATACACAACAAACAATTCACAATGTTATCTTCAATAATGCCTTGAGTTTGAAGACAAAATCTCATTGTATCTTCATGATGAAAGTGGTGACTTTAATGGTTAATCATCAGCAACCATGATTTAAAAACATGCTATTGTGCTTATGGAGGCAACATTTTAAGCAAGGTAGTGAGTGGTGGTTTGGAACAATGGCAGGTATGAAAGACTTGCTTTATATGCATACTATGCAGTCTAGCTTAAGATAATGTTCTTAGAAGAGATTGAAGGTGGATTATGGAACTCAAGGGATACCATGAAAAGGATTAAAGCAAAGACTAAGATCTATTTAAAAGCCATGGTCATGAGATATTAAAGATGTCACATGCAAAAACCTAGTAGCTGGAGTAATGAATACAGTGCCAAATGCTAGAGTAATGAGTTATTCCACTTAATTAATTATATCATATTGGTAAATTAATTAAGTCACTTATTCCTTTAGTTGCTTAAGCTAAACTTAGGCACATTAATAATTGATTAATTATTAAGGTTGCACACTAGGGTTTCATTTAGGGTTTCCCTTTTAGGGTTTCTTGATCTCCTTCATAAGGATTGATCTCTTTGTAATAATTGATTCTCAATAATGAATTTTTACTTTGAGGTTTACAAAACATCTTCTTTGGTTCTGCATGTCTTTTGCATGTGATAGGTGATTGATTGCATACAAGTGATCTTGGTTTTTAACATGGTATCAGAGATCTAGACCTACAGCTGCTTGTTCGTGATATGAAGATATGGCCTTTGAGTGAGTTTCTAATGCAAGGGTTTCCACAAACATCTTTTTTACAAGATCTGGGGGTAACTGAATTTTTGGGGCAGTTTGAGCAGAAACGGAGGTCACTATCATGTTTGCAGCGGCCAAAAACCCTAAGATCACCCTTTGTTTTGTCCATTTTCGTGAAATTGGTCTGGAAGGAAAAAAAAAAATTCCTGGGAGGCCGTACGGCCTCCCCAACACTAACTCTGAGGCACAAAAATGAAATTTTTTTTTTTTAAAAGGGTTTTTGGGAAAGCACACTGGCACTTGCAGTTCAGAAGTTACCAACCCCCGCCACATCACCGGGCACCCATAGAGCAGCTGCCCATTCGCCACCGCTGCCGAGCTCCTCCACCAACCCACCGTCGATCTTCCCAAGCCCCGCGAGCCCCTTTCAGCCTCACCTGTGGTCCTATGCAGAACCAAACCCCGCGAGCTCGGCTACCGCAAGGCCCCTCCAGCTAGCCCTGGTCATATGGAGAACTGGGGCCAGTGCCCAGATCTACCAACCTATTGTGGAATATTCTTCCAAGATAGGGAATATTCCCTTTTGGAATATTCTGGGAGATACTCAAGAATATTCCGAAGGAATCAAGTATATACCGGCAATCTAAATTTTTTTTGGGGGGGCATTTTTCTACACCGACGGCTAGATGGTAGTCAAATTTAGGCTTGTGAACTGCTCACGTCAGCATGAATTCAACATCCGTACGACACTCTTTTGCCCCCTCCTAACCCCAGTTTTCTCTAAAGGAGCAGTGTTTTTCTTTTTGGCATAACTTGGGCATATGGTATTGAAATCGGGGAAACAAGTTATTGCCAGAAAGCTGGTTCCGAGCACTTTCTATTGGTGTAGTTTATTTTATAGTATTTTTTTTGTTTTACTTCATTTATTTCTGTTTGAATTCAGATGTTTATTTTGGACTTCCGAGCTCATAACTTTTTGCCACGATCTTCGATTTTCACTATCTTTGCGGTGTTGGAAAGGTATTAAGGAGCTCTATGTTACTATCCATGAACTTTTTCTGTATTTATCTTAGGTTGATCGCTTAGTCCATATTTGGCCTGGTGGGTTTTTTGGACATGACTTGGATGTTTTGGCAGTTAGGAGGGTGCATCTTGCATCTTTGCACTTGGTTTTCAGTAATACATCATTCAATAATCACTTGTTGCTTCATAGATTCTAGGGTTGTTCCCGTTTGGAGTTTTTGAGTGTTCCATGGCATCGGGTCTGCTGTTGCTTTATCATGATTCCTTGAGTCAATCAGTGACTCTCATCTGGTTTCAGTAGTAAACAGAAGTATCTTTGCTTGTTTTCCAGTTTCAGTTTCCAGTGTTACTCTATAGAGTTCTTCCAGTGCTTCTTTGCAGCATGTCATCTCATTGTAGGGGGGTTTTGTCCCACTGGGTTTTTCCTTCTCTACCTCATTCTTGCATTTGTAAATGGGTACCTGATCAGGCCTAGTTGTCGGGACCTATCTCTGCTTTCATGCAACTTATTCTAATGCTTTAGCTTCTTCCTAAGTTCATCTTAAGGGGGGTTGTTAGAGTAATAATTTATTCCACTTAATTAATTATATCATATTGGTAAATTAATTAAGTCACTTATTCCTTTAGTTGCTTAAGCTAAACTTAGGCACATTAATAATTGATTAATTATTAAGTGTGCACACTAGGGTTTCATTTAGGGTTTCCCTTTTAAGGTTTTTTGATCTCCTTCATAAGGATTGATCTCTTTGTAATAGTTGATTCTCAATAATTCATTTTTCCTTTGAGGTTTACAGAACATCTTCTTTGGTTATGCATGTCTTTTGCATGTGACAGGTGATTGATTGCATGCAGGTGATCTTGGTTTTTAACACCAAAGAGGGTAGTGTGCTAGGGCAGATTTAGGAGATCTCCACATTATCTAATTACAAGGAAATACATTATTTATTTATTTTTTAATTGAAAGAAATCATTCTAAACCCTATATAGGATACATTGATATTTCAAAAGCCTCTAAAAGAATTTGAGAATATGCAAATATATGTCAAGTAACATTCATAAGGTTTAGAAAATCTTGATCACTCTCTAGAATAGCCCATTAAACATGGGTTGTGTTTGAATGCACTACATAATTGATATAACACAACCACTCTGCATATCAACCAGAGTTATAGGCTCTTTATTGTAGCAAGAGGTAATCACTCTTTGATCATGCTATAATTACATCCTAACCTGTTAAAGTTGAGACAGCCTAAATGCACCCAATGATGATTGACACGTACATTATACAACCTGAATTAACTACATTATATGAGTGCCTCCATTTCTATCACAACATAGCCACATTAAACTTGGGTCACACATGAATGCATCCTATATTTTTTATACCACAATTGTGCCACATGGCCAATAAAGTTATGGATCACATAATTATAGTCACAAGAATCTATTCCTTGGTTGTGATCTTACGGTGATTCCACACAACAAAATCTCAACATGAAATTCTCAAAACCCTTAACATCTAAAAATGAAATCTGATGAGATGTTGCTTTAAAATATGATTTTCAAACCTGGAACTACAAATCTGACTTCACAACTAAATTTTGCAAAAAGACAATGACTACCCTCAACTTGGCAATATCTTCTTGAATATTTTTTGATTTTTCCCAAGAAAATCGTCCTTAGTTCTCCACAAACTGTCTCCAGTAGAGAAAAACACTATCGTAATAGATCAAGCATGAACTCACTTTTCTTTATGTCGGCCACAATTTGATTTTTTTTAATTTTTCATGTTTGTCAAAAATTCGATGAAATTGATAGCCAACATTTCGATGAACCCCAAGTTCATCGAAATTTCGACGAACATCGGGGATAAACTTTAAAAAAATTGGAAATTACACATCAAATTTTACAAGCACCCAACGAACATCGAATTTTACATATTTTGTTGGACAGTTTCATCGTATTTTGTAGTCAAATGTATTAGTGTTTCTCTATGCTCATAAAAACTTTACCAAAACAAATAACCATTTGAAATCCATAGTATCATTATGAATTGACAAAAATATAATTATGTTTGGCATCCACATCAAGTATTCCATATCACGGTGTCTATCTTAGTCCACGTGAGTTATCATCACCTTGTCCAAGTCAACCCACAATGATGATGTGTCTCCTACTCATCATTTTCAATGCTAATAAAACACAGTTACAAAACAAACACGTAGAAAATAGTAAGCCTAATGGTCTTTTGAACAAGACTTAAATCAATGAAAAGGCCGACAACATATACCATATGACTTTAAAATTTAACAAAGGATGATGTAATATGGTAAGCCTTTAGAAGCCGATGAATGTCAAGGCTCATGCAAAGAGGTCCATGTTAAAAACATAATCCTTAGGTTTTTTTCTTTAGAGCCTAATTTCTTTGCTTAAAAAAATATCACTTTAGTGCTCAACACCATGTATGGTGTACAATACAAATAATTTAATATCCTCATCAACCTTGAAGTCCTTCAATTGCTAATAGAGAAATGTATGCACTATGAACCAGATTTCATAATAATTTACAAATACATCATCCAATGCAAAAAGACCTAGTATCAAAGTGACCTCTTTTCTCTTATCTAACCATCAACTTGATAAATATCAATGAAGCCAAGATAAAACTGAAAAAGATCAACTAAAATAATATACCTAATAAATATACCATAATCTAAATCACCAAGAACATGAACAACCTAAAGCATAAAGATCTTGAGACTTGTCAAAATAATAATGACATATATCTGAAGCAAATACATACCATGTCAAAATTCAGTACCATCAAGTAAAGTACTAAAACTAAAAGAGCATGTCATGAACCAGGAGTATCATCATATGATCCAACAGTAAACACCAAGAGCCAATACAAACCACTGTCCATAAATCCACAAAATACTAAATATGCCAAACTAAATACAATGATAATCAATGCACCGAGTATCATAATGCCAATCAATTTTAACATCAAGGAAAAATATGCCACAAAGAGAAAGTCAACATCATCTTTCTCGTTATTTTGGTTATTCTATCATTTATCATTTTAGTCATCACAATAAACCTCAACCACTAAACTGTCAGTAGGTTTCTTGCACTTTTGACTATTATCTTCCACTGTTTGTCGATATGGAAACCAGTGCACCTATGAGATGCTAGTACGTAGTGCTATCCTCCCTATTCTATATTGTTGTCCTTTGGCAGAGAGCTTCTCGAGGTGATAGAAGCACTAGGAGTTCTCTTCAATTTCTATCTATAGCACTAGATGCTTGTTCAACTTGAGATACATATAGAAGAAGGGTATGTGCAGGATCATGATGGGTATGTGGCTGATGACGATTTTTTACCCAACATTGATGACACGAAAAGGGTTTTTAAATGAGATTCTCAGCTTTCCACCAATATAAATTATGCTTTACTTTGAATTTAATAATTAATTATTATTCATTTTCTATTCAAATTATGACTAAATTCCTGATTGATAGGCTGATTCAAAAACATCTATAGCTTTCAAACAATATCACATTTTTTGAATAAAAAATATGCATCACATTTTATGCTTCACATACTATAGGATTAAAAAAAGAAAAATTGAATTTCATGAATTTTTGACCAAGGTGGTCAGACATATGATTTTTTATATTTTTAAAAAAGTTGTAAGGGTATGTGTAGGATCATCATGGAAAAAACAGACCCTTAAGTGGCAAAAACTTTAGAAAAATCAGAGTTACGCAACTTAACATAAAAATTTGAATAAGTTATCTATATTATTTCAAAAATATGTAAGAATAGAATCTGTAGAAAATTGAATTTAGTTTCTAAACTACTAAGTTTATTTTAAAAAATTAAAAATCTATTTGGTGAAAATTTAAAATTTCAATGCAGTAGTACTTAAATTTCAGGGAAAAAATAAGAAGTAGGAGTTTGTCTACCACCCTAACCACAATAAAATGATCATATTTTTTTATAAAATTTTAGATATAAGTAGAGGACTCATGTCCAGATGTGATGCATATTTTTTGTATTTTATTTCCAAGTAAATAATTAATTATAATTTTTTATTACAACTTTTAAAAAATATAAAAACTTGTAATGTCCTAACCACCTTACTTGGTCAAAACTTCATGAAATTCATTTTTTATTTTTAATCCTATATTATGTGAAGCATAGAATGTGACGCATGTTTTAGATTCAAATAATGTGATATTGTTTGAAAGCTATAGATATTTTTCAATCAGCCTATCAATCAGACTTTAGTCGTAATTCAAATAGAAAATGAATAATAATAATTTATTAAATTCAAAGTAAAGAATAATTTATATTGATGGAAAGCTGAGAATCTCCTTTAAAAACCCTTTCGCTTTCATCAATTTTGGTAAAAAAAGTCCAACCACATACCCTACACATACCCATCATATTCCCACATTTTGGCCCATCATGATCCTACACATACCTATAATAAAAAATTCATAATTAATTACTTACTTGGAAAAAATTATAAAAAATATGCATCACATCGGGCATGAGTCCTCTACTTATATCTAAAATCTTATAAAAAATATTATCATTTTATTGTGTTTAGGTGGTCGACAAACACCTACTTCTTATTTTTTCCTTGAAATTTAAGTACCACTCCATTGAAATTTTAAATTTTCACCAAATAGATTTTTATTTTTTTTAAAATACCTAGTAATTTAGAAACTAAATTCAATTTTCTATAGATTCTCTTCTTACACATTTTTGAAATAATATAGATAACTTATTCAAATTTTTATGTCAAGTTGCATTACTCTAATTTTTCTGAATCTTTTGCCACTTAGGGGCTTGTTTTTTCCATGATGATCCTGCACATACCTAGAATGTATATACAAATAGGATAATGTCACAATATATTCACTTCCTTTGTATCCTTGTACTAATGGAGTGACAAGGGTCATCCAAATTAAGCTAACAAACAAATAAAGACATGCCAAGAAGCATTGTATAGGGGATCACATTGCACACATGCAATAAAAAATAGCACAAAGATAAGACGAGTATGGCACATGCAAGTCAACCTATAGTAGGCCACTTGCATCTCAATCTTGTTTATCATATGCAGAAGGACAATAACTAGCCAAAGGTACAATCACAAGTGTTGTAGTAGGAGTATCACTAGGTTCAACATGTGATAATACACTCTTGTTAGGAGGATCATCATGGTTGTTATCATCTAAGCTCATGGAAGAGGAAAATAATGAATTCAGCTCATTATTCACTTCCTCATCAATTTTAGTAATCTCATCATCATTATCCAAGTTAATCATAATAGGAGGTCTAATGACAATGTCCATTGATGTTTCTTGTTGTTTTTGTTGTTGTGGAGAAGATGGAGAATCATCATGCTTTGTTTCTATAGTGTAGGAAAAAGTATCCCTTTTTCACACTTAATTTGGAAACAATTAATAATAAAATGAGCTTAATTATGCCTTAATTTAGTGTTCTATTATGTTTTTCATATTCACATTAGGTTTAGGGCCCTTTTACTTAAATGGACTTAATTGTGCCTTTTTTCTGGTTTTGTAAGACCTCTACCTTTACACTTTCACACTAATCTATGGATTTATTAATTGATTGCGGTTAATTCTCCTTTATTGTCTCCATTAATTCAAATCCAAGCCTAATTAAATGCAATTTTTGAGGGATAAAACCCAACATTCATAAATTTCATTACATAAGACTTAACTTTGAAAGATTTGTGTGCTAGGTAAGTGACCTAGGACCCATTTTCCCTATGGAAAATGGGTCCTCACTTAGACCTAGGACCCCTCTATTAAATATGTTTTTGGAAATATTTTAATGATTTCAAATCCATAATTCAATGTTGTCTTGTGATATTTGAATTTTTTGAATCAACGTTAAGATATGTTTAAATACAAGGTTGTTTCACTAAGTTTCATCTAAAACTTTCTAGACAATTCAATTTATAATAAGAGTACTTTCACAAGAGAAATTCAAAGAGAATTTAAGAGCATTTTATGTTGGTGTAATTAATTATTAATTACACTTTGCATAAGTTTACTTAGGCTTTATTTAATTCCTAAGTTATAGGTTTTATCCTTATCTTGTTGAGCTATCTTGTTGCTCAAGATAAGATTAGGTTTATGCATCTTTGCTTTTATAAAGAAAACTATCTCTTGTAATATTTTGTACTTTGAATATATCAATTTGCACATCTCTTGCAAATCTCTTCTTTTTTGTTTTTCTCTTCTATGGAAGGTGATTTTTCTAGTTTGCAATTAGATCTTGGTTTCTAACATGGTATCTCTAGCGCTAGCCTCAATCACATGGGTGACCAGGGGATCCGACCCAGGAGCCAAATGCTTCAGCCCCTGGTCCACCCAGGCGACCAAGGGCCTTATTTTTTTAGCCCTTGAGGGCTTCACATGGCCAAATCGAACATTTTTGGACAACTTAAATGGAAACAGGCATCACTTGGGCATATGGCGTCCTTTTTTTGCAAACAAGATATCGTCAGAAAGTTGTTTTGATGTTGTACGCAATGTTGTAGGTGTAATTTTCTTTTTTTGCACCTTTGATGCCTTTTTTAGCCTCAGAAGTCAGATGTTGCCGTTTTCACTCTAGGAAGCATATCTTTTGACTCGCTTATCCGTTTTTCATGATTTTCATGGCGTTGGAAAGCTGGTTTTGACCTCTATGCAGATCTGAGGTCATCATCAACAAAATTTTAACTTATTTTATGTATGCATTCATTTTTGTTTCGTGCTCTAGGTTTTTATTTTCACTTATGTTTTTGTAGTTTTGCATTCTCTCCTTCTGCAATCATTGGGTATTGTAATAATGAACTGATATAAAGTTCCATTAAGGGGGGTTCTTGCATCCATTATATGTATTGGTGACAACTCGCATGAGTTTTTCTAGTTTCCAGTTGTTTCTCTTAGCTTCTTTCTTGCTTAGCTAGACACATCGTTGGTTTGCTTCGGTTCACACTTCAGTTGGGATTTTATGGTTCTTGATCCGAATTGATTCAAATCATTCTCATTTGA
This sequence comes from Sequoia sempervirens, assembly GCA_007258455.2. Taxonomy (NCBI): domain Eukaryota; kingdom Viridiplantae; phylum Streptophyta; class Pinopsida; order Cupressales; family Cupressaceae; genus Sequoia; species Sequoia sempervirens. Next base: position 1,017,618,159 of record VDFB02281492.1, on the reverse strand, counting down.
AGGCCATGTTTTTATGGTTAATGTTCTAGAATCTTGATGGTACTCATCCTATGGGAAGTTTTAGTTTCAGTTTAGCATTGGCTTCGAGAGACACAACTTCCAGATTTTTCATCATTATGGGTCCTTTCATTCTTTCATCTACTATTGCTTGCAGATTCTAGGGTTGATCTAGTATGTGATTTTCTAGTGTTCCTTGGAATCAGGTCTACTATTGTGTTTGTGATTCTGATATTGTTTTTTGCAAATAGAAGTATCTTTCCTTGCTTGTCGAATTTGGGGTTCCAGTGTTGCTTCTTCAGAGTTCTTCCAATGCTTCTTCGCAGCAGTTCATCTCTCCAAGGGGGAATTTTTCCCATTGGGCATTCTCTCTCTTTGCATTTTTAAATGAGTACCTGATCAAGCCTTGTTGTTAGGACTCATATTTGCATAATAATCGACTTCTCCCTAAGTTGCACTTATGGGGGGTGTTGGTGTAATTAATTATTAATTACACTTTGCATAAGTTTACTCAGGCTTTATTTAATTCCTAAGTTATAGGTTTTATCCTTATCTTGTTGAGCTATCTTGTTGCTCAAGATAAGATTAGGTTTATGCATCTTTTCTTTTATAAAGCAAACTATCTCTTGTAATATTTTGTACTTCGAATATATCAATTTGCACATCTTTTGCAAATCTCTACTTTTTCATTTTTCTCTTCTATGGAAGGTGATTTTTCTAGTTTGCAATCAGATCTTGGTTTCTAACATTTTTGAGCCCTTCAATGTTAGATTTATAGATGATTATTGCAGCAATCAAAATTCCTTTCATCATGTCAAAGTTTTGTTGCATCATGCAATTTGTTTGAGCTAATATGGTGATGTAGTGTTCAAGATCTATGCAAGTATTCAAGGACATTATTTTTAATCAAGTTTCATGATCAAGATCTACATCTGTTGAATCTGATTTATCCAAGTTTGTAGATCTACAATCCAAGGTTCAAATCAAGTTTGGTGAGTTGTTGCATATTTTTGTTCATTTATAATTCCATTATGCTATTCAACTATTTCATTACAAGTTTTAATTGCCAAAATAGGTTTGACCAAGGAAAACCCACATTCACCTAACAAACAAAATTTTTCTCTCTTTGATGTGTGATTGTAGATTTTAGGTTGAAGATCATTTGGAGGGAAAATTTGAAGAAAGCTACAAAGTTTTCAAATTTGTCGTCATTCTTGCAATTTCACTAAAATTGATCTATATAATTTATTTATGACTTTTTGACCGTGATATTCAAGAATCTAGGAGTGCAGAAACATGAGAACAAAACCTAGAAACTAATTTTTTAGGAGCCCTACCTAGGACCCATTTTCCATAGGGTGAATGAGTCCTTAATGATCCTTGAATTTTTTTTTTTGTTAAAGGTATGGAACATTTATCCCTCCCAATCTCTCCATAAAGTCTATAGGTTCCATCAATTTTATGTTTAAGCTTCTAAATGCATTCTATAGATCACAATTTGGAGTTTATTTTCTATTTTTAAAATTTCTCCCCAAAGTGTTGTTTGACTCATACCCCCATCATCGCATAAAAAGGGAAATCACTAGATTCACACATTGGGTTAACTCACCTAAGGGTTGTTGGTCAATTCCTGGTGTGGATCTTATTTCCTAATGAAATTAGAGAAATAGGACACTTTTTCCCTCTTTGGATTGACTTTACTATTTTGGGAAATTACCATATCATATTTTCCTTCATTTCAGTTTCACTTGGTGTTCGGCCTTGATTTTCTATTTTATTCTCTTCTTTTTGTCTACAAGCAATAGAATGATGTATATAACTATGCTCTTTATCATTTCTATTTCTTTTTGTATGGTTTCCAAGTTGTGGTTTTGTAGGAGCATGTTTGTAAACCATAGGTTTCTTTTCTTCTCACAAGGGAGGAACATAAGTGTTGATGGGAATTTTGTACACTTTCTCAACATAGGAAGTGTGTATGTACACTACCTCTCTTGAAAGGAAATCTCCAACAAGAAAGTTGTTGAAAATCTCCCCAAGGTCTCTCGGGTGCCAGGTCATGACTTGCATGCAGCTCCTCAGTTGATGTTTGATGTGATTTTGTTGGTAATCACAGGGTAGACTTACGTAGCTGGATGCAGAGTGGATCTTAAAATCTAAAGTTTTTGAGATGGGAGTTAAGGTACACTTTGCGATAGGTTCAAACAACAATCTAAAACTTTAGTGTTTTCTTTAAGTTTTTCCTTTACAATGTGAAATGAACCTTAGCATAGGTTGTTTCTTGAAAAAAATAAAAAGAGAAGGGAAGAGTGAAGGTTCTTGGATCTGCAACTAACTGTAAACAGTAATCATGGAGTTCCTGCCATGGACAACTTCCTTCAAACAAAATTTCACTTAACCAGAAAATTCACAGTCTCATGAAATTTGTGCTATCTTCTAAGGCCTGTGGATATTTCATCATTCATTCACCATATACATGGATGAACATAGATAAAAGTGTGGAGAAGATTTGAATTCAAGCCCAGACTAACTTTGCACAGCTATTTACCAGCAACAAACATCAAAAAGTATGGCCTAGGAAGGCATCTACACATCAGAAATCTTCATGAATACGGAACAACATTACCAAAATATATTTAAGAAGTTTAAATCTAACTTAAAACAACAATTTAAATCTAAATAAAGCATCTAAAAATGGAGATTGAATCATGAAACATGTGAAGAACTTAGAAAATGCACCAAGTCAATGTATTTTCATTATAAATTTCTCTAGCATGTCTTTACAACAACTCAACTCCCTTTGAAAATGAGAAGAGACCGCCTATTTATAGTGCCCAAAATGTAGAACGAATGGCCAATATTTAATCTCATTATGTGGCCAAGATTCACTACAAACTAGGGTTCTACCTATCCCCCAATTCTATTACAATTTAAAATGCAGTTTTGTCTTCATCCCTATTTCATTTTCTAGTGGCAGCATTGTAGCTTTTTGTCTTTTTTTGATTGATATTTTTACTGTAGCTACTCCTTTAGAAGTTCTTCACTAACAATAGGGTTTCCCTCCTACTTCTTCAAAGTTGCATATTCCATGCATTTCAAGATCACCGGCTAGAGTTTGTCAACTTCTATGATCTCAGACCGCAACACTTGATAACTCCATTCCTTGGAGTTTTCCTCAAGTCTTTTCTAGTCTTAATCATACTTGGTGGCGTGATATCTAAACAGCTCTAACTGGGCGAAGGCACGAACAAAAAAACTCATGAAATTCGTTGTTATCTTGTCTGACATCCCTTCCTCCATCTTTTTTTGGAAATGGGGCTTTATCTTTTCTGGATCAATTTGCACCACGGGCATGTCATATCCCATCATCAGCTTCAAATATCAGGTGTAATTTGTCCTAATTTCTTTGACCCATTCAATATCTGGATCCACTTTACTAATTATCTTCTCCAGCCTTTCTTTTCTATTATCAAAGTTCCGCTTCCACACATCCACTAGCCAATGATCATCCTTTTTGAGTGTGAGCTCATTTTCCCATGTGGCTTTTGGTAGCCAAAGGATGGCCTTGATCTTTGCATAGGTGGAATTATACGTTGCAGGGAAGTCAGTGCAGAGCTTCTTTGTGCCTTCCAGAGACTACTGTAAATCCAAGAACTTTTTGGTTGTTCGAACAACCCGACTGATACCCATGTTCCCAACGTATAGGACTTGTCAGAACCAGCTCTCTGTAGTTTTTTCCAAGTTCTTTCTCTTTTCTATTTTTTCAATTTGTTCCTTGGATAGTAGTTGGGGTGGAGCTGTAGATGTTGTAGGCATGTCTTCAACTGAAGACCATTATTGGATGTAATCTATCAAGGCAACTACATGTTCTTTAAGTTTGTCCTTTGAGACTTTATCCTATTGTACTAGGTGCACCACCGTAGCCAATGACTCCTCTAGATGCTCCACCTTCTGCTCTCTAGTAGTAGTTCCCAAGTTAATGGTGGAGACGTTATAGCTTACTCCCTCTTGGCCTACCACCGGTTTTGCTATTTGCACAGTTTAGGACCTAAAAGCATCCATAATTACCTTGGATCTAACTTTGGACTTCCTCTCCTTCCTGGTTGAGATCTGTCCCAGGGCCAAGATAGCCTCTAACCTTGCTCTTGGATCCTTTGGGGCAGGAGTCTTCTTTTCAAGCTGCCTCTCTAGCCATTCAGGCATAGTGGGTTTTCCCTTGGGTGATTCTTGATCACCCTCACCTTCCCTTGTTTGGATCTCTATTTTTTCACCTGTGGGAGCCCTTTCTTTCATTTTTGTGTTTTCTCCTTCTTCCTCATTGGAGTCTTGGGTGAATGTGAGACGTTTGATGGGAGGCTTAGTAGGAAATCATTCCCATGGGATTTCTTCTATCTTGATTCCTTTCTCTTTATTTTCTTCAACTTGTTTGTCCTCATGCACATGCTTCTTGGGCTTGTCCCTTTCTATATCTCCTTCTTCATAAGGAGGTGGCACATCCTCCTGTTGTTCCCCTATAAGGAGTTCTACATCTTCTGTTGCCTTGTCACCTTCCTTCCCTTCTTCTCTAGGAGGTAGCCTTCCTTCCTCTTCTTCATCATGCTTCAATTGTCTGGCCATTTCCTCTTCGATATCATCATCGAAGGTTTGTATGATGGTTCTACCACCTATACCCTTGTCTTCATCTCTACTCTCGGAAGAACCCTTCTTCTTCTTCGCGAACCACCCTGTCGAATGGTTGGTGTTCGTACTCCAGGTGTTCATGGTATTTATCAGCTTCCTCCATTTCCTTCGAGTCTTCTTTCTCTTGCCTCTCCCATTCTTCAAAAATTAACATGGTGGCCTCCATTGTTGGTGGTCCCATTGGAGGTTGTGAAGATGTAGTACTGGTGAGGACTTGAGCTAAGGCAACTTGAATGGTGGGGTCCAAAAATTTATGAGAGATCTCAGAAGGGATATTCTGCTTGTGTCACGAGAAAGCCTCCGGTAATGCTAGTGTGGGCATCAGTGTTGTCACTATTGCTAATGGGAGTGAAGTAGTAGGTGACATGGCGGTGGAGGAAAGTAGAGTAGTTGCGGTGGAGAAAGAGTCAATCATTATTATGGGCTTGGCCGGGGGTGAGGAGGCAAGATAGACTAAGATTTCCATCGTAGGTGGAGATGTGGTGACCATGGCCTGGGAAATAGATGGCAGGGCGTGTTGGAAAATTATGCCTCAATCATCACAGGCTGAAACCTCTACTGGAGCCAAGTCAGTGTGATAGTTCTTATGTCTAGCCGACTAGCAGTTTGGAATATCATGGTTTGTATAGGTCACTGTGACCTAGCTTTTGTCTCACTGAAAGGTTACACTTTGGAGCTATCACTATGACAAGAGCTTTCGGCGTTATCTCTTACCACTCGTAGAGTTTTTTGGCCGATAGGCCATTCAATTGTGTATTGGGGAGACTCATGACTACAACGGGCTTCGGGCTAACCTATGTTGGTGCAGTGGGAAGTCTCAACAAACAACCAATGTCTCACTGACAGTGTAACACTAGGGTTCATCGAAGTAATATGTTTGTTTCATTATGATGTCTCGGCGGAGAGCCAATGTCTCACCGACGAAGGTTCAACTAATGGTCTCGGTGTAACACGGTGGTTTTGGTAAGAAGTTACTTTGAATTTGGTGAGTCTTGCCGATGATGAGAAGTCTTTGCGGTGACATGTGTGATCTCAGAGAAACCTCTTGGTGATATTGATATGTCTTGCCAACTATTCTTTGGAGCTCAGTATAACATACAACTTCAGTATAACTCGTGGTGACTCAGCATGAGGTCCTGGCAAGAACGATACTCTTTCCAAATGGTAAACTCACATCTATGAGACTTTTGGACCTCACTATGATCTCATGGTGAAAGCGATAGGTCTCGCCGACTGTTTGGTGATTTGGTGTAACACATGAAAGCTCGTTGGAACATCTTGGCAATAACAATAACTCTTGGCGACATCGATATGAAGCTTTTGGGCATTGGGGAGACATTGTTAGTGTCTCATCAAGATGCCAAAAAAGCTTGAATATCTTTTGATGGATTGACCATCCTATGTGGAGTCTCATGGACAAATAGGAGAAGTCAAATTTGAATAGTTGGAAGATTGTTCATTGTCACGGTTCTATGAGGAAGCTCAACGGACATGGAACAACATGGTTATACTCTATGATTGTAGATTGTGATCTATTGGTTGGATCGACGAATTGTTGTTTGATTGTATGATTAGTAGATGTATTCTATTTTATAAAGATTGTAACTTGATGGTTCCTATACAAGATTGTTCATGGTGAATGCTGTTGTAAATAGACGCAAAAAAGATAAGTCTGACATTTGTATGTAATCTCCATTACTGTAATACAAAGTGATTTCTCTTGGTGTGGTGGGATTTTCTCCCGTAAGGGTTTTCCCATGTATATCTAGTGTTCATGTGTGATTATCAAATACTTTGTTTATGTTGTCTACTTCATAGTGCATCTTAATTGAACTGTAATTGAAACAATTAAAAGTGTATCTACATTCTTCCCTAAGGTATTGATGTTAGGAGAGTTGTTTCCACATCTAGCTTTCCTTACAAGTGGTATTAGACCCTGGCCAGTTGTGTTATCCTTGTGGGTACGTTGGGTTTTTTTTGAGTCAATTTTGTTCAGTGGGAGTCTTATAGAGTTTGTTGTTTCTGCTTATAGGTTGAGATGGCTAGCACATCTGGAAAGTTTGAAATAGAGAAGTTCAATGGCAGTAACTTTGAGTTGTGGAAACTCAAGATCGAGGATCTTTTAGTTGATCATGATCAGTGGCTTGCAGTGTCTGGAACTAAACCTACAAGCATGAAGCAAGAAGATTGGGACCTTGCAGATAGAAAGTCTAAGGGGCTGATAAGGCTCTGTTTGGTAGACTTAGTTCTTTTGAATCTACATGAGGAGAAGACTGCCTCTTCTTTGTGGAAGAGACTGGCGTTTATTTATTAGGGGAAGTCCTTAGTGAATAAACTGTTCTTGAGGAAAAAGCTGTATTCTTTGAGAATGCAGGAAGGAGGGTCTGTGGCTAATCATTTGAATGTATTTTATATGTTGATTGCTCAATTGACATCTGTTGGTGTAAAAATTGATGAAGAGGATTGTTGTATGCTATTATTGTGTTCTTTGCCAAACTCTTGGGATCATCTGGTGATGGCTATTGGGAGTACAACATCTAGTTTCAAGATGGAAGATGTTGTTGGTTCTTTGCTGTCTGAAGAGATGAGAAGGAAATCTTCTGAGATGGAAAAGGAAGCTCTTGCTATCAAAGGAAGACTGAAAGAGAAAGGCAAGAAGAAGGACAAGAAATCAAAATCAAAATTAGAGGGTAGATCAAAGTCTCCTAGCAAGAAGTCCAAGGCGAAATGCTAGAATTGTGGGCAACTTGGTCATGTCCAAAAGGATTGTAAAGAGGAGAAGAAAAAGAAGAAGAAGTATTCTTCCGACAATGATTCTTTTCATAGTGATGTAGACACCTTCATTGCAGCCTTGGCTATTCAGGCATCAGATTATGTCTGGCTGATTGATTCTAGAGCATCTTTCCACATGAAATCTCATAGAGACTGGTTCACAAGGTATGAAGAATACGATGGTGGAAAGGTGTACTTGGAAAGTGATTCAACCTTGGAGATAGTTGGCCATGGAAGAGTCAAAATCCAATTTCCTAATGGCAGAGTAAAAGGAATTAATGATGTTATGCACATACCAGGTCTTGCTTGAAATCTACTATCTATCAGTAAGCTAAATGATATTGTAGTACAAGTCATTTTCTCTGGGAATGGCTACAAGATGACTAGAGGTTCAATGGTTCTGGCTAGAGGTGCTCGAATTGGTACCCTATACAAGCTGGATGCATAGGCTGTTCAATGTAACAATGTCTCTATAAAGTCACAAAAAGCTACACATGGAGGTAAAGAGGGAAATATCCCTAATTATGTAAACTTTATGGAAGTTAAACTTCCAGCAAAGAAGACTATGCTTTGGCATCATAGGCTAGGCCACATAGGAGAGAAAGGTTTAAAAACCTTGAAGAACAAAAACTTTGTTGAGGGGCTTGAAGATTGTAATCTTGAATTTGAATTTTGTGAACACTGTATATATGGAAAACAACACCATGTTTCGTTTTATTCCAATCCTCATAAATCTTATGGTTTGCTAGATTATATAAATTCTAATGTATTTGGTCTAGTGGATGTTCCTTCTTTGTCTAAATCAAGATACTATGTGTCGTTCATTGATGATTATTCAAGAAGAGCATTTGTTTATTTTTTGAAAAGTAAATCAAAAGTATTCAGTCAGTTTAAGGAATTTAAGAACCTTGTTGAAAATCAGATGAGTAGAAAAATTAAATGCTTAAGGACTGATAATGGCAGTGAATTCTGTTCTGATGAATTCGAGAGGTATTGCAAAGACCATGGGATTAAAAGACATAAGACTACACCTTATACTCCATAGCAGAATGGAGTTGTAGAAAGGTTCAATGGGACAGTGATGGAGAGATCATGAAGTATGCTTAGCAGTGCTGGCTTGGAGGAGAAGTTCTAGGTTGAGGCTGTGTCTACTGCATGTTACTTGATTAATCAGTCTCCTAATTCTGCTCTTGTTGAGAAAACACCTTTGGAAGCATGGTCTGGTAAGAAGCCCTCTCTTAGACATGTTTGTGTTTTTGGCTGTGAGGAATATGCTCATGTGTCGAATGTGAAAAGATCTAAACTGGAGAACAAGGCTATCAAATGTATTTTTATTGGCTATAGTGTTGTCATAAAAGGATACAAGCTTTGGAATCCTGATACATAGAAGGTTGTATATAGTAGAAGTGTAATCTTTCATGAGCTAAAATCTTCCACCTTGGATATGTAGTCAGAGACAAAGTCAGAAAACAATAAGGATGTAGCAATAATTCCTCCTACACCAAAGAAAGAGGAATTGAAAATTCAAAATGTACCTAAAACTGAGGAGAGCTTAAGTAGTTCTGATAGTTTTGAAGAAGAAGAAGAACCTCAGCCTCAGCATCAACAAGTGAGGAGTTCAACCCGTGAAAGAAAACAACCAGATAGGTATGGGTTCTCTTTGATAGATTCTTGTGCCTATGCTTTGATTTCTAGCACTGATGAGCCTAGGACTGTAAAAGAGACATTTAAAATGTCTGATTCAGACTCTTGGTTGGAAGCCATGAATGAAGAAATGGCATCATTGGGAAAGAATGAAACTTGGAGTTTGGTGCCCTTGCCTAAAGGCAGAAAAGCTATGGGTTGCAAATGGGTATTTAAAAAGAAGATTGGTCTGGATGACAGTGTGGAAAAGTACAAGGCAAGACTGGTTGCAAAGGGTTATTCCCAGGTAGAGGGAATTGATTATGGGGAAATATTTTCTCCTGTAGCTAAGCTGACATCTATCAGATTTCTTTTGTCACTTGCAACAGCATATGACTTAGAGGTTGAACAGATGGATGTGAAGACAAAATTTCTTCATGGTGATCTTGAAGAAGAAATCTATATGTCCTAGCTTAAGCAATTTGTTGAAAGAGGTAAAGAAAAATTGGTATGCAAATTAAAGAAGTCTCTATATGGGTTAAAATAGTCACTTAGAATTTGGTACCAGAAATTTGATACTTTTGTATTGTCTTTGGGATTTGTGAGATCAAAATCTAATAACTGTATATATTATAAAGCTGAAAGTGATCAAGTACTTATTATTGCTCTCTATGTTGATGATATGTTGTTCATAGAAAATAGTAAGCTAATGATTTCTAATCTTAAGTCTTAGTTGTCTGCTAAGTTCAAATTGAAAGGTCTTGGTGTAGCAAGGTATATTCTAGGGATGGAGATAACCAGGGATAGTAAGAATAGAAAACTATGGCTCAGTCAAAGTATGTATATTAGGACTGTTCTTGAGATATTTTGTATGAATGATTGGAAAAAGCTAGTAGTTCCAGTCTTGTAGGGAACGAAGCTATCTGTTGAGGACTGTCCAAAATCTCCTACCAAGATGGAGGACATGACTAGTGTACCCTATACTAGTGCAGTTTGAAATCTCATGTATGCAATGGTCTGTACAAGGCCAGACATTGCCAAAGCAGTGGGAGCTCTTAGTCAATTTATGGAAAATCCTCGAAGGATACATTGGGATGCTGTGAAGAGAGTGTTTAGATATTTGAAGGGAACTTTAGATTTTTCTTTGTGTTACCATGGGAACCTGGTTGAATCACGGAGGACTCTTAGCATTCGTGGATATGTAGATTCTGATTGGGCAAGGGACATTGACAATAGGAGGTCCACCAGTGGATACATTTTCATGTTGAATGGTGGTGCAGTGAGTTGGATGAGTAAGCAGTAGGTTGTAGTTGCTTTGTCCACTATGGAGGTTGAATACATGGCAACTACACATGCTTGTAAAGAAGCAGTTTGGTTGAAACGTTTGTGTTCTAACATTGGTTTTGATGTAGGGAAAATAACTATTTTCTGTGACAGTCAGAGTGCAATTTTTCTAGCAAAGAATCCTACTTTCCATGCCAAGATGAAATATATAGACGTACAGTACCACTTTGTACGAGATATGGTGGAGGATGGAAAGGTCAGTTTGGAAAAGGTTGATACTCTAGAGAATGTTGCAGATTCATTGACGAAGCCAATGAGCACAGACAAGTTCAAGTGTTTTGCCAGTTCAATCAGCCTTAGTACCCATGATTTTCAGTAAGTTATGTTATGCTCTGGAGGTGCCTGTGTGATCTTCAGCAAGTGGGAGATTTTTGGAAAAGTATGCCTCAATCATCATAGGTTGAAACCTCTACTGGAGCCAAGTTGGTGTGATAGCTCTTATGTTTGGCCAACTAGCAGTTTGGAATATCATGGTTTGTACAAGTCATTGTGACCTAGCTTTTGTCTCATTGAAAGGTTCCACTTTTGAGCTCTCGCTGTGACAAGAAGCTTTCAGTGTGGTCTCTTACTGCTCTAGAGTTCTTTGGACAACAGGCCATTCAATCGTGTATCGGGGAGACTCATGATGACCACGGGCTTCGGGATAACCTATGTCAGTTCGCTGAGAAGTCTCAACGAACATCCAATTTTTTCACCGATAGTGTAACACTAGGGTTCATCGGAGTAACATGTTTATTTCATTATGATGTCTTGGTGAAGAGCCAATGTCTCATCGACAGAGGTTCAACTAATGGTCTCAGTGTAACACGGTGGTTTTAGTAAGAAGTTACAGTGACTTTGGCGAGTCTTTCCAATGATAAGAAGTCTTCGGTATATGTCTTGGCGATTGTTGATGACTTCGGGGTGACATGTGTGATCTTAGAGAAACCTCTTGGTGATATTGATATGTCTTGTCGACTATTCTTTGGAGCTCGGTATAACATACGACTTTGGTATGACCTGTGGTGGCTTGACATGAGGTCCTGGCGAGAACGATACTCTTGCCGAATGGAAAACTCACATCTATGAGACTTTTGGACCTCGCTATGATCTCCTGGCGAAAGTGAAAGGTCTCACCAACTGTTTGGTGATTCGGTGTAACACATGAAAGCTCATTGGAACATCTTGGTGATAATGATAACTCTTGGCGACATCGATATGAAGCTTTTGGGCATCGGGGAGACACTATTAGTGTCTCATCGAGATGCCAACAAAGCTTGAATCTCTTTTGACCAATTGACTGTCCTATGTGGACTCTCATGGACAAATAGGAGAAGTCAAATCTGAATAGTTGGAAGATTGTTCATTGTGATGGTTCTATGAGGAAACTCAATGGACATGGAACAACATGGTTATACTCTATGATTGTAGATTGTGATCTATTGGTTGGATTGATGGATTACTATGTGATTGTATGATTAGTAGATGTATTCTGTTTTGTAAATATTGTAACTTGAAGGTTCCTATACAAGATTGTTCATGGTGAATGTTGTTGTAAATAGACACCAGAAGGATAAGTTTGACATTTGTATGTAATATCCATTATTGTAATACAAAGTGATTTCTCTTGGTGTGGTGGGTTTTTCTCTCATAAGGGTTTTCCCACGTATATCTGGTGTTCATGTGTGATTTTCAAATACTCTATTTCTATTATCTACTTCATAGTGCATCTTAATTGAACTGTAATTGAAAAAATTAAAAGTGTATCTACATTCTTCCCTGAGGTATTGACGTTAGGAGAGTTGTTTCCGCATCTAGCTTTCCTTACAGGGCGGTCGAAACAAGGGGAGCCAGATGAAGTTTTGGCTGATCCACTTTCTCTTCCTCACCCTCTTTAATTGTTGGCTACTTTGCGGAACTTCCCATCCATTTGGGCCTCTTAGAGGGTGAGCTTCTTGAGTCTTTTCTTGAATACATCTTGGGATCCCGAGCCTGTTCTACTTCAATCCCTTTCCTCTTTTTTGATCTTGTGAGCGTAGGAGATTTGGATGTCTCACCTATTAGGTTTGTAGTGATGACATCTTCTATGACACTAGGCTCACTCTTGAGCCCTTCATACGTTAGGACAACCCCTTGTTGCATTAATCAGGCTATTTGTCCCTTAACCCATTCCTTAGTATGAGCCACGATTGGTTTAGTTACAATATCGAGGTAATCGACCTCCTATTCATCCCAATCTATCACTGACAGTGGAAAGTTAGTGACGGTGTTATATCTAGGATCCATGATGGTGCCTTCATCCTCCTCGACCTGATCTAGTATAGGAAATAGTTACACCCTTCTTACGAAGTGTGTAGTCATCCTCATGTAATGTCTTGCACGCACCTCTTTGTCATCCTAGCAGTCTGCCCAGAAATATTCAACGTGATGTAGGTGGGTATACCCTAGTCCCAGTGCCTTTCTTACATGCCCATATGGGTCCACCCATGGGCGAGCAATGTGTAAGCGAAAATGGTACTATGCCAATTCCTTTTCAGAATTGCCAGCACACTGGGAAGTTTGCAATTTATACATCCCCTGACTGAAGGCTAAGGGATAAGGAATCCTTGCCAAATGTTTACCACTGAGGACTGTATGCACATGCTACAGCTGTTGGGAGAGTTCTAACAATATAATCTAGTCATTGGGGTATCGAGGCAACTTACTCAACCTTTCTATGAAACCCTGGGCATGAATATATGTGAATTTGGGGAACTGTATGAATAGGAAGGCATATTTCTTCAAGAACACTCGAGCACTATGTGAGACCCTTCTTTCAAAATCTTCTACTAGCAACTTGATGATGTGGCCGATGAAGGCATCATTCACCCTGCAATACTCCTTTTTGAATTTTTTGAATTGTAGCTGGGGATATTAGTCATAGACCTTCAATCTTTGACCCGACTCCTCATTGGGTGCTTCAAATAATCCGTTGTACTGCCTCTGCTCAGCGAGTGAGTAGACTAGATAGGAGGTCACGTATAACTTAGAGCTCTTCTTCACATTCATAAAATGCTCATGGAAGCAGTTGCTTATGATGCCTCCCCAGCAGAATGAGGCTTTTGTGGTGACATCTTCTTCCCCACGGAGGATTTTTTCAAAAAAATACACCATCCACTCTTGGAAAAATACAGTAGTAGGGAGGCCCATTACCCTACTCAACATGGTTACCAGGCCATGGTAGTCCTCATAGAAGTCATTGCGAAAGAGCTCTTGAGGCACCTTTGCAGCGCTGCCTCTCTTCTCCTTGAGCTAGTACTAATTTATTAATTTTTTGTAGCCCATCAAGTCTTCATCCCAAGTTTCTTTACCTTCCTCCATGGTGGGTATCTCCATTTCCCCAAAGGTGGGAATTTGAAAAATTTTGGTGATCACCTCAGCTAACAAGTCAGCGAGGATGTTCCCATCCCTATCAATAATACTTCTTATTTGTGGCTGGTAGGCCTGCCAGTAAGCCATAACCAATTCAGTGGCTATGAGAAATAGAGGGAACCTACAACTTTTGCAATCCCACTCTATCTAATTAATCTGGCATTGCTAGTCTTCGAGTGGATTCTAACCCTTTGTTTGAACTCATTAATATCAACATGGAAGATGTTGGTGTCTATGATTTCCTTCTAGTCGATGATGATTTTTGAATGTAGAGGATCACCCTAAAACTGGTACTTCATCTGGTCTTTATCCTCTTTTCCATGAGGAGTATTTCCTACTTTCTATCCTTTGTCCTTTTCTATAGCTGCCCCTGAGGGTCTTTTAATAGATTCCATATATCTTGCAAACATAGACATAACGAGTACAACCATTTATGAAAGCATTAACTTTAGTCAAAATCCCATGGATGAAATCCAATTAGACATCATATGATTAATGAAGTTAAATCTTTATTATCAGATGTCGTTAGTCACTTTCTGAAGATATTTTGGACAATCTGGGCCCAAGGGGCTGGACTTCCCTAGCAGGAATGTTTTTTTGAAAGCGCAAACAAGTTGGGGCAATTCGGGTGATTCCTCCCATCTTCACATTTTGATGGTTTGAAAGGCCAGTGTCAAAGGTGGTCAAATTTGAGCACATGGTTCAAGGTTGGTTTTCAAATTTTAGGTCATCTTGATAAATTTTGGAGCTCCTAGAGATTCAGGGCCAGAGAGCTATCAGGACTTTGTTGTTTAAAACAGCCAAGAAGAAATAGAGTTCCAGTGTCAAAACTCTGGGGTCCAAGACTTGGAAGGTCAAAAGACAATCAATGGTTTACTTTGGAATTCAAGGTGCTCAGGCCCAGAGGAGTGGAATGCCATCAGGGTTTTTCTATTTGGAATGACAATCATGGCACAAAAACTTGGTAGGAGCATCCTGCAGACTGGACCCGACATCAACCTTGGCCGCTAGTTTTTCTCTGTGAAGTTTCTTTAGGATGTGGACCAAACTTGGCATCAGATGGAGGGGGATGACACCATAGTGGACAAAGCTCGATGGAGGTAGGGACAACGAATGGAGGGTCGAAACTCGAGAGGAGAAAGGTCGTCGATAGGTGGCCACTCTGCCAGGGTGAAGTTGCCATGAAAGTCTGCAAATGGAAGTCCTCGAACCGAGACCTGATGATAGGACGACAGAGTTCACTTAAGCTAGAATCCTCAGATGGTGAAAAGCAATATGGACCCTAGAGGACGGAAGGGCACATTCTTTTGACCATTTGGGAATGGTGGGTGCAATGCAAAGTCTCGGGGATGGAAGTCCGGTGGAACGGACCCGAAGCGGACAAAAGCAGTCTAGAATGTTTGCAAGTTTGAATGAGCAGGAATTGAGGAGCCGGGGCCGAAGATTCAGGAAAGCGGGAGCCTTCCATTATTCAGAACAACAAAAACCTCAAGGAAACCTGGCTAAGGAAACCTGGTGAGGCAGGCTCGTGAGCCTAAGATGGAGGCCAGGTTTCGAGTATAAGTTTACTAAGTTTGATGGCGATCGACCGATGAAGGTGCAGGGAGGCGGGCCCAAGAAGGTGTCCTGCCATTTGAAAAAATTTCATTTTTCAAGTTCTTAATAGTGGCAAAAGGACATAGGCCCAGAGGGTGTGAACGTCGTGCATGAAGAATGGTGGCAATGTGGTTTAGCTTCGATTTGATCTTAGGAGGTGATTTTGGAGGTTTTTCAAAATTTGAAAACATGGGTTTTGTTATGTTTTATCAATTAAATGCATTTTTAGACCATTTTGTTCATTATTTTAAACGTAAAATCATAAAACCTCTCGATGGAATTGAAAATGAACCTACCTCAAAATTTCAATGGGGGAAGATGTGAAATCCACTAAGGATGGTCGAATGATGATCACAGACACAAGGGAGACAGACGATGGATGCACTGATCTCCTCTAGCAAGCACTCTAATATCTTTTGGAAAACCTAAAGAATGAAACTGATAGGTTAACCCCTATATTTATACCCATACATGCATTTAATGGCCTCATTGAATGCCTGTACAGTTGGCCTGTGGGTTGGTGGAGTTCAAATTCACAGACGACAGTGGGAGGTCCGAGGTCTAGAGTCTAGGGTGACACAACCCGAAGGCCATTTCAAAATGCACCTTGGAAGCTAGTGGCGAAGGGAAGCCTAGGCATTGGATAGAAAAAAGAAGTTGTAGGTTGGTCGTCGAAAATAGAGAAAACCAAACAAAATTCCAGGGTAGAAGTCTGGTGGACCAGACCCGGAGCAGGTGAAAGTAGTCTGAAACACTAGCAAGTCTAAACTGGTGGAAAAAAAGGAACTAGGGCTCAGGGTTCGGGAAGGTGGGAGCCTTCCACCATTCAGAATAGGGAACATCTTGGGGAAACTCGAAAAGGGAGACCGGGCGAGGTGGGCCCGCCAGTCCCTAGGGCCGCTGGTAGAAGCAAACTACCAGGCAAGATCTGGAAGGCACTAGGACTTAGCCAAAATGGAGGGGATGAAACATGGTCAATTTAAGATGAGAGTTCAGAGGTAAACTGACCATCTGGGACACCAAAATGGGGGAATGCAAAATGAGGCGGTGACAAAATGACTGGGCAAGGCGAAAGAAAAGAGGGTCCCCATTCTGAATGGGGCGTGTGTGCTGAGGGCATAATAGTAAGGAACCATGAAAGGTTGTTCAACAAATTTTTCTTTAGCTCTATAAACTTGTTATAGCTTAGGAGGGACAATGAGACTTATTTGGTTATCTCTTAGTCTTTTATAGGAAATAGGTATTTATCATGGGTTGGTCTTGGTTAATTGGAAGGGCTTTTGGTTCAATCATGGTTTCATCATTGATAACAAACTCAATTATGGGTTCAAACATGTTGGTAAGGGGAAATTATGCTATGTGGTTTGCCTTAAAATTTTGATAAGGTTTGAAAAAGAAGTCCTCACAAGACTTAATAGGTTCCATATGTTTGGGCCAAAAGAAATCAAATGAGAAATTCCCACAAGAAGACATAGGATTAAAGAAACTAGGGTGCACAATAAATATATCATTTCCAAATGGAAACTTTAAGCATTTCTACACTATCGTCAAGATGAAATCTATGGAGCATATCCCTGGGTAACCAAGCTTCACACTAAATTAGTCCATTGATGGGATGATGGAGAATGAGACATTCAATTGTTTTGGTCCAACTTGTGAAGGAATAATGATCAAACCTATCATAGGAAAAGAAAAACCATTATGCATTTTGATTCATGCTTGCATTTTTTCATAAGAATCTTGATAAATTTCATGCACATATAAGAATTCCTTGGTGATCACGTTCTCTACACACATAGGATCAATTAATATCCCTAGGTTTTCACTGATTCTTCCAGCAATTTGTAAAGAGTAACATCAGGTGCGCATTTGATTATGTCATTATGTGATAAAGTAATGCCAAGGGGCATTTTGGGTTGGGCCTTACAAGATTTAACATCAATGAAGATGACTCAATGTTCTAAGTCTACCTCATTTTCATTTATATTTTGCATTATTTGTATCTTAAATTTTATCAACATTGATCATGTCATTCTTTCCATTAGTACCTTTCATAAAAGATATATTATGATTTTGCATGAGGTTGGTAAAGATTTGCAAAATTTGGTTAGGTGGGGAAATAGACTTTTTTCCTTTATAATAAACACAACCAGTCTAGATGTGATTAGAATCAATGATGTATTGCACAATATGTTTAAGATACATAATTTTTTTTGTATCATGTTTAGTTTTTTGGTGATAATGGAGAAAAGGCATGAACAAGAACTAAATTTTGGAGGTAAGGACTTAGTTGTATAAATGGCTATAATAGGAGGTAAGGTAACTAAGTTCTTACTTATAATTTGCAACATGATGGAGTGAATGGTATTGGGTAAAGGGGTAAATTGTCTACTCCTCTACCTAAATGTATATGGATTTGTCATTTTTATATGAGCCACTTGGGTGCTAACATGTTGACTTTTTTGAGGTGTATTTATTTGTAGAAAGCCCTTGTTTTGTTTCTTAAAAATTTGGAAATTTTCTTGGGACATGGCTTCAAATTAATCAATACGGTTAGAAGGAGTTTTTGATTCATGATGTCTAATCAAATTCTAATAATCACGAAGAGTTGTACACAAGTATGTAAACGGGGGAAACTTCAACATATCAAGCTTAGCTTGAATATTTGTATGCAAGTTTTCCATGGACATTATTTGAAGGTTGAAACAATGGGAAAACTGGGAGATGCTTTTGTTTTGTTTAGAACATAGAGCAAGACCCACTTTCCAATTATCTCATTCAAGGATAACCCTAGAGATCTCAATGCAAAGGAGAAAGAGACATTGCAATAGGGTTGTCCTAGGAGCTGATTATAGACTAATGAGGGGTTCACTACCAATTTAGGACTTGGAAAGAGAAATATAATACAAGATGTAATGCTTAACCCTAATATGATGCAATCTTTCATTAAATGACCTAGAAATGCATATAAAACAGAATGGAAATTTGAGAGATGAAATGTGTGCACCTAGAAATTTGAAGAAGACTTGAATGGAGCTCTGAAATGCTAAAAAAAATCACTTTAATTTTGATTGGGACTCATACACCAGACTAGGTGAATTAGTCCTAGATCTACATTTCTATGAAGAAAAAATAATCTAGCAAATGGGTATCTGAATCTGTAAAAACTTGAAAATTTGACCTAAACTGGTGTATCAATCCAATTAGGGTTTTCTAGAGCTTAAAATTCTGAATCTAGTCTTCAAGGTATGCTCTATGTTTCCCAGTTGATTTTTTGATCTGAAACACTAATTTGCAACCTGTAGAAGTCTTCCAAGTATCTCTAATGCAAGGTGACAACTTTGATAACTTTAGGCACTTTGAAAACTTTCTCCAAACTTTCTCCTCAATGTTTCTTCAACCTAAACTTACAAATTACACACTAAAGAGAGGGAAACATGTTGTTTTGTTAGTGGATATGGGTTTTCCTTGGTGAAACCCCATTTTGGTAATCAAACATTGAAATGAAATGAAATAAGAATGGAGAATGATGAACAAAAAAAATATGATGTTGTAACTCACCAAACCCTAGCAATAAGAGACTGCAAAAATGTATGAGATGGCTCCAATGGATGTAGAACTTAACTCTTTCTTGAATGTGATAAATATTTAATTCAATGCTAGCTTGAATCATAAAACCCATACATCACAATTGTTATCTCAAGAACAAACATGATGTGTGAAGTCTTTGACATGATGCTTGATACTTGAATAATGCTCTAAAATTATTGATAATCTTCCCTTGAAGACTCTTGAATTCCCTTTTAACTCAAACTCACCATAAGAATCCCCATTCAACTTGCTAGGTGTAAAATGAGTGAAAGAAACTTGTATTTATACTTATGTAATGATAGAAAAAGGTCCCCTTAACTTGGCCTTGATTTATTGTTGTAATATGTTGTTAGAAACCAAGATCAGATTTGCAAACCAGAATATCCTTCCACATAAGAGAAAAAAAAAAATCAGAGAGGTTGCAAAAAGATGTGCAACATAATATTATTGAGGAATTGATAATTACATGATAATGATTTTCTTTATAAAAGCAAAGATGCATAACCCTAATCTTATCTTGAGCAACAAGATAGCTCAATAAGATAAAGATAAGAACCTATAACTTAGGAATTAAATATGCCTAAGTAAACTTATGCAAATGTGTAATTAAATATTAATTACACTAACACCCCCCATAAGTGCAACTTAGGGAGAAGAAAATTATTATTCAAATATGAGTCTCGACAACAAGGCCTGATCAGGTACTCATTTACAAATGAAAAGATGAGGTAGTGAAGGAAAACCTAGTGGGACAAAACCCCCCTACAATGAGATGACTACTGCAAAGAAGCACTAGAACACTGTGGAGTAACACTAGAACTCTAATCCGACAAGCAAGGAAAGATACTTTTGTCTACAACTAAAATCAAAACCAGAATCATGATAATGTGACAGTAGACCCAATGCCACAGAACACTGGAAAAATCACAAATTGAAACAACCCTAGAATCTATGAAGCAACAATAGATAATATGACGAAAAAATTTGGAAGCCATGTATCTTGAT
The DNA here is from genome assembly GCA_007258455.2 of Sequoia sempervirens. Lineage (NCBI taxonomy): Eukaryota > Viridiplantae > Streptophyta > Pinopsida > Cupressales > Cupressaceae > Sequoia > Sequoia sempervirens. The sequence goes on along the minus strand of VDFB02281492.1, from coordinate 1,017,598,164 downwards.
GCCGATGCCAAACTGTGACAGAAACTCTTCCATGGGAAGGAGTACCAAAAAATACTCTGGAACATTAACCATAAAAACATGGCCCTCAAACTAAGAATAATCTAAACCAGTGACGATCAAGAAACATAATCTCTCAACTGAAGTGTGAACCAATGAATTCGATATGTGTCAAGGAATAGAAAAAATGTGGCCAAAAGAAACTAGGAAACCAAGTAACCCATGTGAGTTTCCATAAAAAAAAAATGGAGATGGAGATCAAAGTGAAAAAAAACACTCTAATCAAATTATTATGCAAGAAACCCCCCCTGAATGGAACTTTATGTCAATTCATTTATTACAATAACCCAATGATTGTAAAAGGAGAGAATCCTAAATTTGCATAAACAAAAAATAACATGAAGTGGTACTGAAATGAAGTATAAATATTCAAGTTTCACCTTTCCAACTGCCAAAACATCCAAGTAATCTCCAAAACACCCATCGGGACAAATTTGGAATAACGATAAACTTGGGATAGATATAGAAAAAAGTGCATTGACAGCAAGATATAGCTCCTTAATACCTTTCTGATGCCACAAAGAAGATGAAAATCAGAGATCGTGGCAAAAAGTTATGAGCTCAGAAGCCCAAAATGAACATCTGACTTCAAACGGCAATAAATGCAAATAAACAAAAAAATACTAAAAAATAACCTACACTATTGGAAAGTTCTTGGAACTAGCTTACCGGCAATATCTTGTTTGCTCGATTTCGATACCGTATGCCCAAGTTATGACCAAAAGAAAAAAAAACTGCTCCTTTAGGAAAAATCAGGGCTACGAGGGGCAAAGAGGACCATACAATTGGGTGACATCATGCTAACGTCAGCACTTCACTAAAACAAAATTTGAAGGCCATCTGACCGTCGATAGAAAAAAATCCCCCCTGTCGGAAAAATTTTTAGTAGCAAGTATATTCTTCAGTAGTCACTGGAATATTCTTTTTTGGGCCGACTGTCGGGGTCCTATGCAGATAGAAGGAATATTCACTTGGAATATTCTATAGCGGTAGGGTTTAATGGAGAGTCCTCGGTCGTCAATATGACCCAGGCTGATGGAGGAGGAACCCACGGGAGCTATGCTCAAACCAGCAGTGGACCGATGGTGGAGGCCGGTGGTGGTGGCGCCCAGTGGCCACCAGGTGGTAGGAGTCATTTTGAACTAGAGGCACTACATAGATCCCCAAAATGGCATGTTTTTTTTTAAAAAATTGATTTTTGTACTTCAATCTATGTGCTGGGGAGGTCATATGGCCCCCCAGACAATTTTTTTTCCTTTCAGACCAACTTCACCAAAATCGACGAAATGATAGGATTTCTTAGGGTTTTTGGCCATTGTGAACGCAATGGTGACCTCCATTTGTACTCAAACTACTCCAAAAATTTGGCTACCCCTAGATCTTGCAAAAGATCTTTGAGCTTGAAACCCTCACAGATCTAGAAAATGATGGCCAAAATCTGTAAAATAAAAGTCAATCCTGACTTTTTCCAGCACTCTCAATCCAATGGTGAAGCCTGATCTGATCCAAAACACCGCATGAATGAACTCAAGGAATGATACCCTTGAGGAATCCTGAAATACCCTGCAATGATTTTCTCAAAAATCTGAGAAAGGGCTGCAAATCAAGGCTCTGATACCATGTTAGAAACCAAGATCAGATTTGCAAACCAGAATATCCTTACACAGAAAAGAAAAATAGAAATAGCAGAGAGGTTGCAAAAAGATGTGCAACATAATATTATTCAGGAATTGATAATTACATGATAATGATTTTCTTTATAAAAGCAAAGATGCATAACCCTAATCTTATCTTGAGCAACAAGATAGCTCAATAAGATAAAGATAAGAACCTATAACTTAGGAATTAAATATGCCTAAGTAAACTTATGCAAAATTTTAATTAAATATTAATTACACTAACATATGCCTAACATATTCACATTAGCTCTTATGCCCTTGTGAATTAATGGATTTCAATGGTACATTTCCAAAGTGTTGTGAAGTGTTGTAACACATTTTTACACTTTTCTAAGGTTTTATTAATTAAGTGGGCTTAATAAAACTCTTTTTAATCAAAGTAAATAATAATCTTTCCTTATTTTGAGTGTTGTAAAGTGTTGTAACACACTTTCAAACTTCTCTAGGCTTTTCATTAGGGTATGTGCAGGATCATCATGGAAGAAACAAGCCCTTAAGTGGCGAAAATTTTAGAAAAATCAGAGTTAGGAAACTTGACATAAAAATTTGAATAAGTTATCTATATTATTTCAAAAATATGTAAGAATAGAATTTAATTTCTAAACTACTAGGTTTATTTAAAAAGAAATCTATTTTGTGAAAATTTGAAATTTCAATGCAGTAGTACTTAAATTTCAAGGAAAAATTAAGAAGTAGATGTCTGTCTAACCACCCTAAACACAATAAAATGATAACATTTTTTTATAATATTTTAGATATAAGTAGAGGACTCATGTCTTGATGTGATGCATATTTTTTGTAATTTTTTCCAAGAAAATAATTAATTATGAATTTTTTATTACAAATTTTTAAAAATATAAAAACTCATATGTCTGACCACCTTAACTTGGTCAAAACTTCATGAAATTCATTTTTTTTTTTTAATCCTATAGTATGCAAAGCATAGAATGTGATGCATGTTTTGGATTCAAAAATGTGATACCGTTTGAAAGATACAAATGTTTTTCAATCAGCCTATCAATCAGGACTTTAGTAGTAATTCAAATAGAAAATCAATAATAATAATTTATTAAATTCAAAGTAAAGAATAATTTATATTGGTGGAAATCTGAGATACTCCTTTAAAAACCCTTTTTGTTTTATCAATTTTGGGTAAAAAAAATTTGTCAACCACATACCCTACACATACCCATCATATTGCCACTTTTTGGCCCATCATGATCCTACACATACCCATTAATAATTAGGATTTCTTATGCTTTAATTGGCCCTTCTTTTCATCCACAAGGGTCATTTATTGCATCTTTTCAATTATAATACCAACACCAATCAATAACCAATCATAATTCAACTATTTCTGGCTTGTGTGGCCTAGATTTAGGGATTTGGGACTCATTCACTACCTTGGGAGAATGGGTTCTACTTGGATCTTTTGGTCCCAAACCAATTTTCACACATTTCTTAGCACTTTTGGTTTTTGGTCCCATACATTATGTCTGGCGGAACTCATTTACCACTTTGGACGAATGAGTCTAGTGTAGCCCAAATTAGAATTTAATTCAAATTTCTGGTGGGATTTTATTCTCCTAGATCTAATGTCAGCTTGTAGTGTTGTAATTTTGAGAATTATTGCATAATTAAGTATAAATAAAAGGTTATTTCACTCATATTCAATACCTAGCATTCAAGAGATCATTAAGCATTCACACGAGCATTCAAGGGTGGATTATCAAGCATTTTAGAGCAGCATTCAAGTGTCAATCATCATGTCAAGGATTTCATATATCATGTTTGTTATTGTGCTAACAATTGTGATGTAGAGTTTATGATTCAAGCAAGTGTTTTAAGAAAAATCAGCATCAATCAAGCAAGATTCAAGAACCACATCCATTGTAGCCATTTCAAGCATATTTTTAGCACATTATTGCAAGGGTTTGGTGAGTTGCAACATTTCTATTTGTTTATTCATCATTCTTCATTTATATTTTCTTTCATTTCAAGGTTTAATTACCAACAAGGGGTTTGACCAAGGAAAACCCCTATTCGCTAACCCAACAACATTTTTCCCTATCCTTTGTGTGTGTTTTTTAGGTCTAGGTTATATATTTCCTTATGAGCAAGATTGGTGAAAAGTTGCAAATTATTCAAAGTTGTCAAAGTTGTCGTCAAGCCTTGAAGAACCTTGGAGAAGACCTATAGGTTGCAAATCAGAGATTTTGATCTGAAAACTAGTCAAGAAGAAAAAGTAGATAGAGAGGAGCAAGATTAGCTTTTGAAGTTGTAGGAAAGCCCAACAAGACTAATTCACCACTTCTAGTGAATGATTCCTAGTTCCAGTACATTTTCAGGATTTTGCATATTTGGATACCCTTTTGGCAGAACCCTGTTCTTGCACAATTTCCCAGAAATAGGATTGATTCACCCAACTTGGTGAATAAGTCCCAGTCACGCTTGACAACATATTTCTCAATGGTTCATACCTCCACTTAGCCTTCTCTATTTTCCTAGGTGCACACTTTCTATTTTAACAATTTTCTATTATATTTCATTCATGTTTCTATTTCATTTAGAGTTAGTTTTCATTCAATTAGGGTTGTTCATTTCATCTTGCATATCATTATCGTTTCCAAGTTTACACTTTGTGGTGAACCCCTCATTAGATCATATTCAACCCATACGACAACCCTATTACAAGATTTATTTATCTTTTTCATTGAGATTTTTAGGGTTACCCTTGAATGAAAGTGGATTTGTGGGTGTGAACTATGTCCTAAAGCATATGTTAGCATCATCCCACAAAAACACCATTTCAACTTAATTATACAAAAATTCTAAAAATTACAACACTACAAGCTGACATTAGATCTAGGAGGATAAAATCCAACCAAGAATTTGAATTAATTCTAATTTTGGGCCACATGGGACTCATATGACCAAGGTGGTGTATGATTCCCATTAGACATAATTTATGGGACCAAATTCAAAAATTCTTAAAAAGCCATAAAACTAGGATCAAGACCCAAAACCCTAGGTGGGACCCATACAACCAAAGTGGAATATGAGTCCTAGACCATGAAATATGGGCCACACAACCTAATAACACTTGAATAATAATTGGATATTTATTCTTGTCAAGATTATCCTTGAAAAGATGCATTAAATGAGACTTGTGGGTGTAAAATAAGGCTAACTAAAGCATAAAGAAGCTCAATTATTTATGAAAACGCTAGAAAAGTGTGAAAGTTTGTTACAATATTTTACAACACCCTAAATAAGGTAGGATTTTAAAAGGTACATTTTGGTTAAAAAGAGGTTTGTTAGGTTTGGAAAATTAATAAAACCTTAGGAAAGTGTGAAAGTGAGTTACAACACTTCACAATACTTTAGCAAGGTAGAATTTAAGTTCATTAGTACACAAGGGGCCCAAGACATAATGTGATTGTGTCAAACACATTACAACTCTAAATCAAGGAAATATTAAGCTCAGTTTAACAAGGAGGTCCCAAACAAGCAAGGAAAAGTAAAAGGGATACTTTTTCCATTGCCACATTTAGCCCCCACTTTAGTGAGAGGATGAACTTGCTTCAAACTCACACTAAAGTAGACAAACACACATCAAGAGGGGTCCAAGTGCACCAATGTTGGTAAGATAGGATGACAATGATAAAGAGGGGTGATCAAGCCCCCAGGATTGAGATCCCATGAAAAACCAACATGGGTAGAAAAGAACACACATGAAAATGATATAAAGAGCATCATGAAGGCACAAACATACACTACCAAAGATTAGGAGAAAAGAAAGAAGAAACAAAAAAGGGGGGATTCAAGCTTCTATCGTTTATCCATCACGATGTGGATTGGATCTAGGCTATTTTTCTAAAAAATACAAGATCACTCTAAGGCAACAAAACTCTAGGTTGTCTGGTGGGTGAGGATCTAAAAGAGGTGAGGCACATACACACATGAGCAATATGCCCTCACACTCACACACGAGTGGCTATGGGAAAGTCATGCCTGAGTTGGGATTCTCAAAAAACCATACCAAAGTTATACCTCCTAATAACTTTGATAAGGTACCATGCAACAATGAATTTTGAGCTTCATGAAGAAAGAAAAGATTTGTATGCTTGGAACTCATGAACAAACAAGATGGCTCCACAAGAATGCAAAATGCATTATGCAAGGTGGCCATATAACTGAAAAATGAAAATGTAACAATAAGGAATGATTAAAGGAGTCTTACTTAGTTCATATGAGGTCTTAACTTATGGAACATTGTGCCTAATGTCTCCAAGAGAGGACCAAACAAAGAATAGAAGATTCACAACTTAGGGGATGCAATGTGTCACATCAAGCCACTAAGAGGAATATGATATGCTAAGAGAGATCACGCTCTTGAGGGACATCACACCCAATGTCATCCAAAGTGAAAAAAACATCATATGAAGTAAAAGGACTACACCATGAACCATGAAAAAGAAAAATGAAAAAGAATAATGCCAATGTATGCCCCCACTTTAAAGAAATTGCTAAACACCATGATGTGAGAAATTACTTTAAAGTAGAAAATGAAAAATGATAACAATAAAGAAGACATGAGATCTAACTTGGAAAGCCCTACACAAATTCATATGTTTCCAAATGAAGCTACTTCATGCAAAAATAAAGGAAAAGAGAGGGTTTTCCCCAAAAAATGAAAATCCAAATGCACATAAGGGATCTATGGATTTGAAGTCAGTATGTTCTTGCTACAATTTTTTTAGAGAGCTCAAATCTGTCATCATTCCCCAAATACATATAGAAATTGAAGAATGACACAAAGAGAGTGAAAACAAAGAAAAAAATTTAGGGTCAACATGGAAGAGACATGAATGTCTCGATGCCTTGCATCATACCCAAAAGGAAAACACAAGACAAAGAAAAAGATAAAAGAAAATATTTTTGGTCAACATGGAAGAGATGTGAACATCTCAACACCTTGCATCATCCCCAAAAGAAAAACACAAGATAAAAGAAAAGATAAGGGAAAAAAATTGGGTCAACATGGAAGAGACATGAATGTCTCGATGCCTTGCATCATCCCCAAAAGGGAAAAAAAAAAGAAAAAAGAAAATAAAAACTTTAACATTTACAACATAGAGAAGAATGTAGGTACAAATAGAGGAATGCCACAAAAAGAGAGACACATCAAATAGAATAATACATGGCATCACATCATGCACATGCAATCACACAAAAGAAAAAGAAATAATGCAAATAAACTAGTAAGGCATGTGCAAGTCAACCTAAAGTAGACCTTCCGCATCCCAATCATGTTCATTGTGTGCCAAAGGCGGACAACTAGCAAAAGGGACAATAACAAGTGTCGAACTAGGATCACTACCAAATTCAACATTCTTCCTAGGAGAATTGTCATGTAAGCTCATAGAAGAGGAAAACAATGTGTTTAGTTCATTGTGCACCTCGTCAATTTTAATAATCTACCCATTGTCATCTAAATTAATCACAATGGGAGGTCAAATGATAATGTACAAGGAAGGGTTTAACTCTTGTTGCTGCATGGAATACTTTTGTTTCGAGGAGGGGGTAGACTCATCATGCATTATTTCAATAAAGTTTGGATCTTGATTTTCATTGTTTATTTATTCATGTTGTTGAAAGGTGCAAGACAACTGAGAGGGGGGGTGAATTGGTTGTCACCAATCACATCCACAAATCTCAAAAAATCATTAACTCCACATCCACTTTAATGTGTTATTAAGTATGAGCATGAAGTGCATGTTGGCAAGAGACATTGCACATGCTTTATGGTGTTTTTGTTGATGGAAATCCTTGTCAGATAGTCTATCTACATGTTGCATTTTTCTCATACTGGCAGATAGATTGAAGATTAGTGTTTATCTGTTAAGCATGAACAAAGAATCTGGTAAATCTATGTTCTTTGATTCATACATACATTTTTTGTTATCATTTTGTGTTGTGGATCTCAGGGAGTATTGTTGGATGCATAATCTATGTTATCTGCAAATATTGGTACCTCATATAGATCTGGATGTAAGTTAAGATGTCTGGTTGTCTAATTCTTTGTTCATCAGTTTATGAAGGGCGACTTAATGAATATAGTGTATCACGAATATTTGAGGAGTTATTGCTTAAGTATTTTTTTGTTTGAGCATTTTGTTTTTGTTCCTCACTATGTTGTGGTTGACTCTTGTGGATTCACATTGGATATTATGAATGATTTGAAGCTGAAAGTTTGTGAATATTTGCTTATCTTATTGAAGCCGACATGAAGTGATCAAATCCCTTGTAGTAGATATATATAACTAATCGATTATATCATTTTTGGTGTGTGTTTGATGTGAGTTGATGTATGTTGTAAATATCAGCAGATCTTGAAAGCAATTAAGCACTGTTTCACTTGTGCATTAAGTATTTTTGTTGTGAGTTGATGTAGAACAAAGTAGAAGGGTAGAATAAGTTTGAAGAAGCATAATTTTATTGTTGAGCCTAACCAAAATTGTAATCGGGAATTTGTAGATGCTATTTTTCTAAGTTCAAATATTTGGAAGTATTCCAAACTTTTCTAAGGAAGTTAACCTTTCTATTTCTAAGTAGTGAGCTCTAGGTAGTGTTCCTGAATGAAAGTGCATTCCCATTTTGTAAACATTTTTTTGAGTATACTCAGATTATATTGTGGATTGGCCATCTAGCGTGGATTTTCCCCTAATAGGGTTTCCATATAAAAATCCTTTTTTTATGTTGTTGTGGCTGCTTACTTTATGTTCATCCATATTTCTTTTGGTTGAATGTTATAAGTGATCTGAAGATAAGATTAATAAAGTTGAAAATTTCACAACACTGATTCACTGCCCCTCTTAGTGTTGCTTGATTCAAACAATTGGCATCAGAGCCTAGTTCCTCGGAAAGAGTTTAATAACTTGGGGAAGATCTTCGTAAGTGTTTCAATGGATTCAAGGAGTCTTCAACAAAAACTTATGGTGACCCCAGATGATCTTGATCTGTCAAAATCTAAATTCTAGGAATTGAAATCAGATTTTCTAAATGTTGAGAGATTCATTGAGTCATTGAAAGTTAAAATAAATAAATCCAAGTAGAAGATAAGGGAACTTTGTGATCAGATCAAACAAGATGATAGTAAATGCATTGAAGATGAACAACTGATTCAAGCCCTAAAGGAAAAGACAGAACAATGTGAAAAGTTTTGCCAAAGAGAATACAATTTTGAAGCATGAGATGGAATCTATCATGATGAGGATGACTAAGGAGATTGAAGATAGAAAAAAGAATGAAGAAAAACTTCCCCAATCCTTGAAAGAGAAATATGAAGAATGTAACCAATTATTTATGGATTCATTTAGTTGGAACATGAGTTATAATAAACCAAACACAATGAGGTAGAGCTTGAAAAGCACATTGTTGATCTTAGAGATGAACTTGCTAATGCAAATGAATATAAGGAAAAGTTCAAGGTTAGCTTAGCCAGGATTAATGGATTGATTAAGGGTCAGAGGACTGATGGTGACAAGTGAGGTCTTGGATATGAGGAAGGAGAAAGTTTAGGATCTGAACAAAGGATATTTAGACAAGGAAATCAAATGAACAATGTTGGAAGGTATCTGATAAGACAACCTAATGCTTAGAGGTTCAATGGTTATTGTTTTACTTGCAATAATTTTTTTCATATGGCAGCTCAATGTAGAAGTACAATGAATTCAAATGGTCCATCATTCTCTAGTTAGTCCTTTAACTATAATAAGTATGGTCATAAGTCAAATGAATACAAAAAAGTGATGAACAACTTTTATAGAGATGTTAGATGTTATGCATTCAATAGGTTTGGCCATATTTGTAATCAATACAGATCAAGAGAAAATTAGTGGAAGAACCAGTCTGGACAAGGAAATGTGGTTTGCTACAATTGCAACAAAACCGGTCAGATTGCTAGATTCTGTAGAAGAGGTCCGGTAAATCAAAGAAGAAATATGCTAAATGATGTAAAAGGAAAAGGGAAAGTTACTACATATCAGAATAGAAATCAAATGAAGGAAAATTGGGTGAAGAAGAGTCCCTCTTTTGCAGAAAATGAGGCAGCACTAGAATCAGCTTCTGGTAATTCCTTCGGGAATTAGTCTTTAGGCCTTTGGCCTAGGGGGATTAGTCAAGAAAATCCTTCAAAACCCCTATCGACAATTGACACTAGAATGTGGATGATCTTAGTGATTTCTTTAGTGATCTATAGATGTTGAAAAATTTGAGAGAGTATTTATGCAAAATTGAAGATACACAGAAGAGTAATCTTTCACAGTGTATGAAAATAGGGTATCCAGATGAGTTAGGGTAAAAGCATTTATTTACATCAAAAAGGTTAGGTGTGCAAATGTAAAAGGTCATTTCTATCTTTCATTTGTCACTTTGCACTTCGAAGAGAAGAATTTTGAAGAGCTCTAAAGTGAACTTTGGAAAAATCAAGTGTTAAGGCAATTCAAAGCTCAAACCTTACTCCGGCTAAAAGGTATTTTTTTGGAAAACTTGTAATCCTATGAATTTGTTGAAATGGCTACTCCATTGGTAGTTGAAGTGAAGGATAGACCCTATCCAAAATTCAAATGGGACCCTATCAAGTTTGTTGAGACCAAGCCCTTAGGTACTTTTTCATTTGTGCCATATGGAGTTTTACACATTGACGACATTAGGACATATATTCATGCTAATATTGAAGAGTTAGGAAGCTCACAGTTTCTAAAACTATATTCCAAACACATTGTTGGAGAGGATTTATGAGTTAAGCCTCTATTCAAAACCCTAGAAGAGAAGAAATTCATGCAATTTTTGAAATTCCCCATGTTTGATGAAAACAAATGGGTCTAGTACATCTTGAGTTGAGTCCATGCTGAATTTATGTGGTTGAATCAACCCTTCAAGATAACAAAAGAGGATATAAGAGCTGTTATAGGATTAAATTATTCTGGTGGTTTACCAGTTTTGAAGTCTATGAAGAATCAAACTATGATAGATGGGACTGGTTCGACATTTGACAAAAGAGCAATGACAATTGATAACATCATTCATGTGGATGTAAATTTTTCCTCGATGGTCATTGGTTATAATATATATCACTCCAGAAAAGAAAACTTTGTATCCAGTACTACCATATATGTAGCTTATCAGATGGTTAGAGAGAATGTAGAAAATGACTTGTGTGAATTGCTTCGAAGTCAGCTTATGGAAAATCTTTGCAAGATAAAGAAAGACAAGAAGAATTCTTTTAAATATGGTAATCTATTGTTGTGTCTATTCTTTTATTTCATGAATGAAGTTCTGAGATTCAGAAAGGTAGTCTGGAAAAGAGGTGATAAGCCAATAGTTGCTCAGATTAGAGACATGTTATTCAACCTTGCTGACAGTCAAGTTAGGAAAATTTCAATCTAGGGATATCTCAAGAACTTTCAGAATGTAATGCAAGCAAGGGAAAGTATTCCTACTTCTATTGTTGAGAAGTATAAGGACACAATTTTTTTTATGGTGGATATTGATCAATTCTTAATGGAAGAACCTGATCCCAAAAATATTTGGATTATGCCAATGGGATATGAAGTCAAGGAAGGAATCTTGAAACTATATGCACAAAATCTAGTGATCAAGCCTATGGATCCGAAAAAAGAAAGGTTTGGAAGATATGTAGAAAAGAACATGCAAGTCACAAGTAGTTAAATAAGCCAATGATAGTCAGAAGAGTAAGAAAATAAATGGAAGTCTTTCTAGAAAGTATGGGAATATCTATAGAAGTAGTAAGAGAAGCCAGAAGGAAGAGAGATCAAGGAGATGCCAAGAAAGAAAAGGAGCTTGGTAAAACTGAATCTGCTAGTCTAGCAACATCCTCTACCTGAACTAGATCAACAAGGAGCTCTACACCTTTGTCTGGTCATGCAAATAAGTTAGCCCCTTCAAAAGCTCAAGTTAAGGTATTTGGTAAGAGGAAGAAGGATAGGAGCAGAAGAGTGTATGAATTTGTCTTAGAAGATGAAGAGACAAAATATAATGAAGTTATGGAAATAAAGCATATGGCAACCCAAGAAAAAACAATAGTCACTGTGGACAAGCCCTCTATTGAAAAGGAGAAAGAAAAGAAGAAGATGAAGCCTAAAAAACTAGGTATTTTTGTAGAGGAAGTTGAAAATGGTATAATTAAGGATGGAAATCTCAAGCCTTTATGTGATGTGTGTAGTACTTTTGATACTGTTGGTCAAAGAGCCCTTGAGGAGGCTACAATAAAATATTTGAACAATTTCAATATGATTCTTGTTGAAATAATGGCATAATTTCCTAAGGAATTGTATGAAGTTTTAAAGATGAGGAGAGTCAATGCTTGAACTAAAGAAGAGCATATGAGAGAAAAAAATTCTTCCAAATCTAAGTCTAGTAATGTCAACTCGGGAAATACAGTCAATCTTGAAAGAAGCAAAAAGAGAATTTAAGAGAAAGTCAAGGATAAACAAGCTTATGTTGGGTGGGAAAGAAGAAGTTGTGAAAGAAACTGAGAGAATTATGAAGGAAGTTCTATTGAAGAATAGGATTGATGTTGTCTCTAAAGAAGAGCATGTAGAAGCCACTTCATTTGTTCTAGTAAATGAAGAGATTATAGTTGAGGATACTCAGAATCATCCTAATGTGCATCATACAGAAACACCTATGGAGACTGATGCTCCAAAAGCTATGTTGGTTGAAGAAAAGGAGATGTCAGTTGAAGAGGTTGAAATTCCAAATGACAAGCATAAATTTGTGGTTGAAGAATCAATGGTTGAGGAAAAGAAGGTTGAAGTTAAGGAAATTCCAGTGGAAGCAAGATACACTACAAAGGTAGTCAAGAGATTTTGGATGAGAAAAAGGAGGAATTTGATCTTGAGTTGATGATCCTATTCATTTATCTACTTTGTCCCCAATTTAGAAAATGAGAGTTGCATCATTTGCACAAGCTAAGGCTAGGGAAGAAATTATGAAATCCCACATTGAGGATAGTGAATTACTGAATCTTGCATCAGGTATTCTGGAGAAGATCATTCCTACTCATGTTAAGGATCAATCCAGTTCCTCCTCTGGTGAGCTAAAGAAGCTTATAAATTTGGTAAGTACTCATTTTGAGTCACTTGAGAAGTCAAATATTGTCAAGATACAAAAAGAGTTTGATGACAAAAGGTTCAATAGTCTGAAAGGTATGATAGCTAAAGATAAATCTTTGTTAGCTACCTGTCCAAAGAATGTTCATAATGCTTTATCTAAAGGTGGAAAAGTCTATAAGTCATGTTTGTCTTTATCAAAACTTACTGAGGATAATGAGAAGAAGGTTAAGGATCATAAAAAAGAGTTAGGTGTTATTTATGATGCTTTTGATCCCTTAACTATTTATGTTGGAGTGCAAGAAGGTCAAGTTATCTCTTTACTTGACAAAATAAAGAATCTAAAGCATGAAAATGCCAGAGTTTTGGAAAGAGCCTATAAACTCAGAGGTTTAATTGGTCCAAAAATGGAAACCATGTTTAGTTCTTTAAAGGAAGCACAAGATGCTTTGGTGGTCAGTGACTCTGTAAGCCTGAATCAATTGAGATGCAATTTTATCTTCTTTGTGGTCACATAACTATTCTGGAGAGTCTTAAGAAGTGTTGGGACTCAAGCTTGAACTTGTTGAAAACAATTTTTGTAGATATTTTGAAGTTTGTGTAAATTGTTAAAAAAAAATTATACATATGTAGTTTGAAGTTTTTCTTTGTATGTGGATTCCTTATCTTTTCCATTAATTTCAAAGGGGGAGAATAGAATAGTGAAAAATTTACATTCATCCAACAGGGGGCTATAGTTTTGAAGATCTTTTAAGATTTCTGGTTGGTAGTGCATTTTTGTTGGTACTGATCTGACACTTAGTTATTTTTCACTAAGTGTTGCCATCAATGCCAAAGAGGGAGATTGTTGGCAAGAGACACTGCACATGCTTTATGGTGTTGTCATTCATGGAAACCCTTGTTAGCTAGTTGATATGCATGTTGCATTTTTCTCATATTGGCAGACAGATTGAAGATTAGTGTTTATCTATTAAGCATGAATAGAGCATCCAGTAAATCTATGTTCTTTGATTCATATGCACTATTTTTGTTATCATTTTCTGTTGTGGATCTTAGGCTATATTGTTTGATGCATAATATGTGTTATCTACAAATCTTGGTACATTGTATCGATCTAGATGTAAGTTAAGAGGTATGGTTGTCTAATTCTTTGTTCATTAGTGTATGAAGGTCGACTTGGTGAATATAGTGTGTCATGGATATTTGAGGAGTTATTGCTTACATATTTTTGTGTTTGAGCATTTTGTTTTGGGTCTTGACTATGCTGTGCCAACTCTTGTGGATTCACATTGGATATTATGAATGATTTGAAGCTAAAAGTTTGTGAATATTTGCTTATCTTATTGAAGCCAACATGAAGCGATCAAATCTCTTGTAGTGGATATATATAAGTGAAAAATTTTCTAGAGAGAATATAGTTCTAAAGCATGAGATTGAATCTATCACGATGAGGATGAATAAGGAGATTGAAGATAGAAAGAAGAATGAAGAAAAGCTTTCCCAATTCGTGAAAGAGAAATTTGAAGAATGTAGTTGAATTAGTGATGGATTCATTTAGTTGGAACATGAGTTAGAACAAACCAAACACAAAAACAATGATGAAGACATTGAAAATCACATTGTTGATCTCAAAGACGAACTTGCTACTGCAAATGAATACAAGGAAAAGTTCAAGGTTAGCTCAACCAAGCTTGATGAATTGATTAAGGGTCAAAGGACTGATGGTGACAAGCGATGTATATGATATGAGGAAGGATAAAGTTCTAGATATGGACAAAGGAATTCTGGGAAAAGGAGATTTAGACAAGGAAATCAGATGAACATTGGAAGGTATCTTGTAAGACAACCTAATGCTCAAAGGTTCAATGGTTATTTTTTTACTTGAGATAAATTTGGTCATATGGCAGCTTAATGCATAGTTAAAATCAATTCAAATGGTCCATCATTCTCTGGTCAGTGCTTTAACTGTAATAATTATGGTCATAAGTCAAATGAATGCATAAATGTGATGAAAAACTTTAATAGATATGTCAGATGTTATACATGCATTAAATTCGATCATATTGCTAATCAATGCAGATCGAGAGAAAATCAGTGGAACAACTGGTCTAGAAAAAGAAATGTGGTGTGCTACAATTGCAACAAAACTAGTCACATGGCTATATTCTGCAAAAGAGATCTGGTAAATTAGAGAAGAAATATGCAAAAGGATGTAAAAGGAAAAGGGAAATTTACTAAAGATCATATCAGAAAGTAGATGAAGAAAACTTGGGTGAGTAAAAGTCCCTCTGTAGCTTGATTTTAATAGTGAAAATAACAAAAAGCAATATCAACACAAGAAACACCAGATTTATGTGGAAAACCAAATAAGGGAAAAACCACAGTGAGGGTCAAGTCACAATATAAAGTAATTGAAAAACCGATCACAAAGAGGCTCACTACCAAAGGCCTCACTGCCCAAGAAGGAGACTCACTGCCTACAGATAGGACTCACTATCCAACAAGGAGGCTCACTTACTATAGATACAGAAAGGTAGCATAAAATCCACCACAACAAATTACACACATCCACAGCCTTGATCAGAAGATTGCAGACACCATCAACTCACTGCTTTTAGGAGTCTAACACATTAAAGTATTGTTTCCTCAATTCACTTTCACACACTCTTTATTCTCACACTTGTTACATTTTCACACTTGTAGCTCATCACACTTCAATTCTTAACATCTCAACTTGTATTTATACCATCTTCAACCTTAGAAACTTTCTCCAAGTTCGACTACATACACTTGATATTAAAAATTCAAATTAGGTCGACAACTCACCATTCTTGCATTGGAAGAGAATGAGAGTGGACCAAACCAACACTTAAACAAGACCCAAAAAACATCTTAGATCAATCAAACACTTACTTAGTTGATGCTTATCCTTCACATGATGTGTAGACACCAAGTTGGCCAAACCTAGTGAAAACAAAAATTAACTTTGAAATACACATTTCTGCAACAAGAAGATAACATGCAAACCACATAACATGCTTCACCATACACTAGAACACATCTTAGATGCCTTCAAATTCATTCACAAAAAATGCAACAACCTTCATACACATAATACTTTCCATTATTCCATCTCAATTGTACAGACACACACAATAATTCTAAACCTAGTCTTCTAGATCTCCAAACCATGAACACCTTTGAAAGAACATAGATAACACCATTGCAAGCCTTCTACCAGGTCCACAAGATCTGAAACAACCCAATGAAGGACTACATAGTAGATATATTTCTCCTAGTCACATACAAATAATGTTGCCAACCTAGTTCGTGAACACAACTTTCACTCTCCATCAAATTAGAAGCTCTAATCTAGAATATATCACTGAATGACTCCCTTAAACAACACTTCAAATCTGCACAAGCATATGATCAATATAGAAGAAATGTAAAGCACAAATTGGAGCACATTCTAAACAAACACATAATTTTTTCTTCATTATTTTTCAAAAGCACTTGGCAACTCATCATATCAACATGCCTGCAACACCATAAAGATAGCTCCATGTACTCACAACATCTCTACATTATCTCAACTATACATGTAAAACCTACAATCACTTGTTTCCTTTCTCCACAACATCATATATTGTGTTGAAATCAATGCCAATATTAATGACAACACCACCATAATCATTCATACTTGCAACAATCTCCCCCTTTGTCATTGATGGAAACAGATGATGTGGAAAACCACCAAAGACACAATACACTCTCCTTTATTTTCTATATTAGACAACCTACACAACATTCCTGCAATCTCTTTTCCTTACAATATTATCTCTCTCTATCTCTCCTCCTTTCAACTTTTTATTTTTCAGATGACTCTCTCTCCCCCTTTGACATTAATGGAAAAGAAGGAAAAGTATGATCACTCCCCCTTATGAGTGCACCCACATCTCATACTACAACAATGATACTTCCTACTCCCCCTAAGGAGTAGACCATAGTCATTAGTCCAAACAAATGAAGAATCTATAGATCCACTAGACTGATGTACCTCTATGTGCACCTAGTTTAAAGAAGGATGGGTGGTAACCCCCAAATTCTCCCTAAGATACTTAAAAGTATACTTTAGAAGAGCCTTAGAAAATATATCCTTTGTAGGCACATATTCCATCCTGACTTTATTCTCTAATACCTTTTCTCTCAATAAATGATATCTAATAGATATGTGCTTTGTCCTTGAATACATTACCAGAATCTATGAAGTATTTATTGCACTTGCATTATCATAGAAGATAGGGATAGGCTCATCAAATATCACTCCTATATACTTCAATGTTTTCTTCATCCATATTACTTGTGTGTAGCAAGATGTTGTAGCAATGTACTCAACTTATGTAGTGGATAAAGAGACTAAATCCTATTTCTTGCTTAGCAATGAAACTGATCTTCCTCCAAGAAAGAATGCACCACCACTTGTACTCTTCTGGTCATCCACACAACTATTCTAATCTACATTGGTGTAAGCACTCAAAGAGAAATTAGTATCCATAAGATACCACAAGCCATAATCTAGAGTGTTTTTAAGATATCTGAATATCCTTTTCATGGTTGTAACATGTGCTTCTTTAGGTTCTTCTTTAAATATGGCAACCAAACATACTGCATGCATGATATCTGGTCTAGTATCAGTAAGATATAAAAGTCCACCAATCATAGATCTGTGCATGCTCTAATCAACTTTAGGAGATTCATCATCTTTACTCAGTTTGCATCCAGTCACCATAGGGGTACAGACCAATTTGGAGTCATCCATTCAAAACTTCCTCATCAATTCTTTAACATACTTTGATTGTGAAATGATTATGCCTTTATCAGTTTGATTCACTTGTAATCCAAGAAAGAAATTCAACTCACCAATCATAGACATTTCAAACTATTTTTACATCTCCTCTACAAATCTCTTGCACATACCCACATTTCCTCCAAAGATAATATCATCAACATACAAAACCACTATCAACATTTTGTTTCCTTCAAACTTGAAATAGATTTGTCTATGGAGCCTTTGTTGAACCCTTGTTGTGTCAAATATATGTCCAACCTTGCATACCCTACTATGGGATCCTATTTAAGTCCATATAGTGCCTCTTTAAATTTACAGACCATGTCCAATTTATCTGATAACTAAAATCCCTCTAGTTGTTCCATGTACACCTCTTCTTCCAATTCTCCATTTAGAAATGTAGACTTAACATCCATCTGATATACCTTGAAATCTTTGTGAGCAGAAAATGCTAAAAACATCTAAATAGCCTCCATTCTTTCCACCAGGGAAAATTTCTCCTCAAAGTATATTCCTTCAACTTGCGAATAACCTTTGCATACAAGTCTTTCTTTGTTTCTCACTACTTCACAATTCTCATTCATCTTACTCCTGAAAACCCACTTTGAACCAATTATGTTCTTGTTTATAGGTCTAGGAACTAATTCCCATGTTTGATTATTCTCTATATGCTACAACTCCTCTTTCATTGCTCTAACCCAAGTATCATCATTGCATGCTTCACACACTATTTTAGATTCTATCTTGGAAATTAAACATAGATTTACCTCAGCTGCCACCACTTTCCTTCTTGTCTTTATACCTTCACTTTTGTCTCCAATTATCTATTCTTCAAGATTATTTTTCTATACATATTTTAGGGTCTTATGAGTAGGTTCCAGAGCTTCTTCTTCTTCAATCTATTCTTCTTCCTTATTATCTTCTTTTACTTGTCCACATATAGGTTCATCTAGTTCAACTTCACTTATTTCAACTAGTCTATGCATATCTTCATCAAGCTTTACATTTGCACTCTGAACAATCTTCCTCAATCTTTTTTTGAAGAATCTATAAGATTTGCTACTAGTTGAATATCCAAGGAAAATACCTTCATCACATCTTGCATCAAAATTTCCAAGGTTCTGATCACCACTTTTAATATAACATCTGCTTCCAAATACCTTAAAGTACTTAACAATATGAGTTTTTCTAGTCTAGAGCTCATAAGGAGTCTTTGTGTTGTTACCTCTTATATGAACTTTGTTAAGAATAGAATTAGTAGTGTGGATTGATTCTCTCAAGTATACATCAGGTACATTTTCCTCTTTCATCATAGTTCTTGCAGCCTCTTGAACAGTCAAATTCTTCCTCTCAACAAATCCATTCTCCTAAGGAGTTCTTGGAATAGAAAAATGTCTTTTTATGCCATGCTGTTCAAAAAATGTATTAAACTCATAGGAAGTGAATTATCCACCTCTATCAAACCTTAAATATTTAATTCTCAGGTTCACTTCATTCTCTACCCTAGCCTTGAACAATTTAAATCTATCTAGAGCTTGATCTTTCTCCCTAAGAAGAGTAACCCATGTCATTCTAGAATAATCATCCATAAGGAGAATGAAATACCTATCAGCATTAATACATCCTATTCTTGTGGGACCACAGAGGTCTATATGAATCAATTACAACATTTTGGTAGTTGATTTCTCTTTTCCTTTAAAGTTGCATCTTGTTTGTTTTCCCAATTGACAACTTCTACAAACAATATTGGTGGGATTTGTAATTTTAGGTAGATCCCAAACAACTTATTTTGAACTATTCTTGATCAAATTGTCAAAGTTTACATGTCCCATCCTCCAATTCCATAACTAACTTTCATTAACTTGAGATACAAGGTACTGACCATCGACACCCTTAAGCTGATAAATGTTTCCATATGTCCTTCTTGCAGCAACCATAGTTTCAAACCCTTTTTTGATCTCACAAGTATTATCTTGAAACACAAGCTTGAATCCTTTGCTACACATTTTTCCAACACTCAAAATATTATGCCTTAAGACCTTAACATAATAGACATCATCATTACTATGTTTTCCATAAAAAATAATTGTTCCTTTTCCAACAATATTTACACTAGAATCATCTTCAAACATGACTAATCCTCCATCGTACTTTTCAAGTTTAGTAAACTTACTTTTGTCTTCTATCATGTGATTTGAGTAGCCATTTTCAATCACCCAATAATCTTCATCTTGTCTAGAATGAAAGGAAGTAACCAAAGTACCTTCCATCTCTTCCTTTTTGTTCTCTAGACCACCTTCCCTTACGCATCTTCCATGGTTAGTAGATACTGATTTATTCTCTAAGGATAGAAACAAGCATTCATCATTATCACCCTCAAAATCAGATTCATCATCAAAAATTCCAGCATCTTCTCTAACATAGTACAATTTCTTGAATTTCTTATCCTTTTTGTCTTTATTGTCTTTGCTCTTCTTATTTATAGCTCTATTTGGACATCTTGAAGCATAGTGACCAATATTTCCACAATTGAAATATTTAAAAGGTAACATACCTTTGTACTTACCAGTACCTTTCTTCAATTTCCATGTAAAGTTTTCTTCCAACTCCTCTGAACCTTCACTATCCAGATCATCCTCTGTTATAGTGGCTTTGAAGGATGTTTCTATTTTCTCCTTTTCTTTTCCAAATTTCCTCATTTCAAATGTAGTCAAGTTTCTAAATAACTATTCTTTAGTGAAATCCTTAGGATCATACACTTCCTCAATGGATGAGACTTTATCACTATAACTCTCTCATAGGGTCATCAAAATCTTCTCCATTACATCTCCATCTATCAGAGTACCACCTTAATTTTTGACTTTATTTATTGCAATATCAACCCTTTAAAAATAGCTTGAAATATCTTCACCTTCTTCCATTTTCAGGTTCTCATATTTGTGCTTAGTTGTTAGCTTCTTTGACAATTTAACTCTATCATTTCCTTCATTGATATCTTCCAACGTTTTCCAAGCTTCATAATAAGTGCCCAAAGAAATAATTTTTGTATGCTCAGTCTCAAATAAAGCACTATAGATTGTATACCTTATTTTTTAATTTTCCTCATAAGCAGAAATATCATCTATAGAAGAAGGACTGCTTTCCAGTGCAACATATTTTATCTCAATTGCTTTCCAGGTCTTGTAACCAAGATAGATCAAGTAACCTATCATCTACACTTTCCAGTCACTATAATCAGATCCATCAAACACAAGGATTGATAATTTGTGGGCCATCAGATCTACCTAAAGTGGTTAAGATATTCTCCAAGGAACTAGAGGTTTGGATACCAATTGTTGAAAGGTGCAAGACAACTAAAAGGGGGGTTGAATCAGTTGTCACCAATCACATCCACAAATCTCAAAAAACCATTAACTCCACATCCACTTTAATCTATTATTAAGTATGAGCATGAAGTGCAAATAACAAAAAGCAATATCTACACAAGAAATACTAGATTTACATGGAAAACTCAATAAGGAAAAACCATGGTGAGGATTAACTCACAATATAAATTAATTGCAAAACTAATTACAAAGAGGCTCACTTCCAAAGGGATCACTACCCAAGAAGGAGGCTCACTACCTATAGATAGGACTCACTGTCCAACAAGGAGGCTCATTACCTACAGATACAAAAAGATAGCATAAAATCCACCACAACAAATTACACACATCCACAACCTTCATCAGAAGATTGCAAACACCATCAACTCACTTCTTTCAAGAGTCTAATACATTAAAGTACTGCTGCCTCAATTCACTTTCACACACTCTTGCTTCTCACACTTTTCGTATTGTCACACTTGTGGATCATAACACTTCAATCCTTAACATATCAACTTGTATTTATACAATCTTCAACCTTAGAAACTTTCTGAAAGGTTAGCTACACACACTTCATATTACAAATTCAAACTAGGTCAATAACTCAACATTCCTGTGGTGGAAGAGAATGAGAGAAGACCAAACCAAGACTTAACCAAGACCCAAAACATCATATCAGATCAATCACATACGTCCTTAGTTGATACATCCTTTGCATGACGTGTAGACACCAGGTTGGCCAAACCTAATGAAAACACAAATGAAATTTGAAGTACACATTTACGCAACAAGAATATAACATGAGGACCACATAACATGCTTCACCATACACTAGAACACATCTCATATACCTTCAGATTCATTTGTAGCAAATGCAACAACCTTAATACCCATAATACTTTCCATCAGTCCATCTAGACTGTACAGACACACACAAGAATTTTGAACCTAGTCTTCTAGAGCACCAAACCAAAAACACCTTTGAAAAAGCATAGATAACACCATTAAAAGCCTTCTACCAGATTCACAAGAACTAAAACAACCCAATGGAGGATTGCGGAGAAAATGCATTTCTCCTAGTCATAGACAAACAACGTTGCCAACCTAGTTCACACACTGATGAACCCAACTTTCACTCTTCATCATACTAGAAGGTATAATCTAGGATATATATCACCCAAGGATTCCCTTAAACAACACTTCATATCCACACAAGCATAGGATCAACACATAAGAAATGCAAAGCACAAAGCGGAAAAGATAGAATACTATATAAAGTTTCAAGTTATAAAGCTTGACGTCTCATGTAACACCATTTTTCGGAATTTTATCAACAACTAAATTATAGTGTTAATTTATAAAAACTATATTCAAATCATTTTTATTTATTTTTAAATAATACAAACATAAAATATGTACTAAAAAATAAAAATTTAATTAGTTTACATCATTTCAAAATTCAAAACATATAGGCCACTTTCTAGTGATTCAAGTTTAAAATTTAGATTAGTGTTGGTTAGTTCCTTTATAAAAGTGTGATAGAGCTTTGCAATTTTACCCTTTAATGAGAGGAAAGGTAATCATCTTCTATTCTAAGAGTTGTGACATTGTGCTGTGAAGGGTTTCGGGTAAGGGAGTGAATTTCCTTTTCGGGTCCCCATAGCTAAAGGGCATCATGGCTTTAATAGTAGTGACTTGGTTATTAGCATTATGAGTTGTTTGTTAAGGGGGATTGAATTCAAGGAAACCTTTATTCTATTTTATAAAAGGTTGAGAATTTTTTTGGTTTGTGGGCTCAAACTTCTCGGTATGGCTAGAAGTGGATTTTGTATCTCGACTATTGGTTATTTTATTAGAACCAAACTTGCTCTCACCACTTACCTATGAATCTGCCAAAACCCAATAATCAACAAGGTTAAGGATTGGCCAATGTACAAGTAAGGATTCTAATGGCCTTACTTCTACTCTTTAGGCTCTATGACACCTAGTAGGGTAATCCTTGTTATGTTCATATAATATTCATTTGATCAAAAAACATTTCTACACAAATAAATTCCTATAAAGCACAAATAGATAACATTCATTAAAGATTTTGCTGACCTTGAAACAAAATATTATCTATTGCAAAGAATAAGATGGTACTTTAGATTGGTACATTGTAATTGAAGCTTTTTTAGATTATTTTTATTCTCATTTCAAGCCCTTGGTCAAGTGCATGACTAACTCATTTATCTTTGGTGCAGGAGCACCTAATAGTATTGTTTGTCTCCAATTGGAAAATTTGCGAAATTCAAATCTCTATAATGATGTGCATGTAAAGGAGTCATGTATAGATCATTTCTAATGTATTTGAGTCCTTAAATAGGTCACTATGGAGTTAGTTAAGTCAATGTGAAAAAAA
Organism: Sequoia sempervirens; assembly: GCA_007258455.2. Classification (NCBI taxonomy): domain Eukaryota; kingdom Viridiplantae; phylum Streptophyta; class Pinopsida; order Cupressales; family Cupressaceae; genus Sequoia; species Sequoia sempervirens. Next base: position 1,017,574,672 of record VDFB02281492.1, on the reverse strand, counting down.
TGATATTTTGTTATACAAATTGCAAAACTTGCAAAACTTGCAAAATGCAAAAAAATAAAAGAATGTGAAGGGTCATCTCATTGTAGAAGGTGGTTAGTTAGTTGAAGACCAAAAGGAAGGTGTTGTAACTGATATTAATCTATTTAAAATAACATTGTGAAGTTGAGGTGATATGGAAGATTGTATTCTTGAAGAATTACCATTAATAAAAGTACCCTATTCATAACATACAATGTTTTCTCTCTATTATTTACTAGTTTGTATGACCTGTAAAAAATATTTAGGCCCTAATATTTGTTGTTACAAGTATATCAGTGATTTATCTTTCATTTAAGTCCATTTAGGAAGGGATTCATTAAGTATATTATTTGCTTGAGTACATTTTCTGTAGTTTGGTCTCAACCCTCAATATTGGGGTTTTGAGAGTCTAATAAGAATGTAATGAATGCTCCACTGAATTAGGCCTTGTAGATCAGTGGATTAGGATAAGTTAGGATGTTTTAAGGTGTGTGTGTTGGTATGTGTAGGGGAATGTGAGAATACAGGTTGGATATTGTTGTCCCTATAAAAATACAGAGTTTTCTTTACAAAAAGTATTGCTCCAAGGTGGAAAACGTTATAAAAGCATGAAAATAGATTGGGAGAGGGTTTAGATAGTTGATGTATACTTATAAAATCCTAATTAAATAATTTACAAGATGGTATAAGGTTTGGAAAGGTTTGTTTCATTAAGCCCTTACTTTACTTGGTTTAAGGCTGCCCAAAATGAGGGTTTTGATATTTGATGCCATATTGAGACTTTTCATCTATAGAAGTGGATGATTTGATGGTTTTGAGACCTGATGTAAATATACCCAAGGTTGTTAGGTGATTTCAAGTTGATTCAATGGTAGTTGCTTTGCATTTTTGACCTAATTGGTGTGTTTTGGCAATAGACAATCTATTGGTTCTCATAATTTTCCAAAGTAACATACCACGATGTTAATGTATGTTTAAATAGACAAAAATGGTTTCATGAAAATGTGTACTACTTGTGAAGATTCAATATGGGTTGTCGTGTATACATGCTTTTTTCATGTTGTCGTGTTACTAGGGTTATGGTCCATGATTGCAAGAAAGTGTAATTATGTGAAAACAAAGATATAAGTGATTGGTTTTGTGTTGAAACTATCAAAACAATGATGTTAAAGGTGTATCAATGTTTTGGGAAAGGTTTAGAAACTTAACTTTTTGTTTGGGGAGTTTGAGCAATATGGTACCAATGTGCAAAATGGTCTCTTGACTGCAAGAATTAAAAAATATGATAAATCAGTGTTATGAAGGTGTGTTACTGATTTATTTCAATCAAAAAAATGATGACTACAATGTCTGGTAAAATCTTTGTAGCAATTATTCATGGTTTGTTGTCTTTTTGCATTGTGGAGTGAGTTGCATTGAAGAGTGCATTGGTGCATGTTGAACAATGGATGGTTCCAAAGTTTTCTAATCAGTTTTTTGTTTTGTTCCTGATCAAATCATGATGGCTAATATTTTTTGAGTTTGATAATGGTTTGGAGTCAAGTTTTTGAGTACTTGATGTTTCAAAGCAATGAAAATGCAAGTGAAAATTAAGAGATGTTGTTAAGAGATTAAGTGAATTTGATGGATTTTGTTGAATAGATAAGTGAATTTGGTGAATGGTTTGTGGATATTCTCATGATTTGTGAATAGGGTTAGAAGTACCCTTGATGGTTTGTGGTTTTGGTAGATGTTCTCCATCAATTGGTATCAGAGCTAGATGATTCTGATAGTTGGTTGAGTTGTTGTTGAGTTGTTGGATGGTTGCAGGTGCTTGATCCATCTAAGTTGCAGAGAGAGTTTGGTGTTTGTATTTGTGTGTTTGTGTAGGTTGAGGAAAAGTGGAAAGACCTAGGTGAGGCAAAGAAGACAAGTTGGAAGCAAGGTTAAAGGGACTTGCTTTGTTTTCTGAGTTGTGTGGTGGAGTAGTGAGGAAGATGGATACTTGTATGAAGAAGCACTTGAGTTTGCAGCCTTTATGAGAGTCATATGTCTATTTGAGAGTACTCCATTGATGGGAGTAGATGAAAATATGATTAGCTAGAGAAGGTCAATGATGAATTGATGAGAAAGAGGAAATATTTCTTAGGAAGGAAATGTGAAAGGAGAGTCCTATGTACTTTTGTTGAAAGAAAGAGTAGCTAGAAAGTTGGGAGCTATGAAAGGATAGTCCTTTGTCCTTCTGAATGAGAAGAGTGATTGTGAACCTGAAAGGCAGAGAAAGACACGGCAAAAGAAAAATGAAGACAACTGCAGATAGTGATCATGATAAAGTTGAAAGCAAAGGATGAAACCAAGAGAAAGATTCGAGAAAAATAAAGAGGGAGTAGTTCAAGACACATTGAGAATCATAAAAAGGTGCAACAACAAGTTTCCAAGGGACTTGGAAAACTTTTAAGGTTGGTTGTATGGTGCAGGACGATCTAATAGTATTGTTTGTCTCTAATTGGAAATTTTGTAAAATTTAAATCTCTATCATAATGTGCATGTAAGGGAGTCATGTATAGATAATTTATAAAGTATTTGAGTCCTTAAATAGGTCTCTAGGGGGTTAGTTAATTCAATTTGCAAAAAATGTTATTTTGTTGGACAAATTGCAAAACTTGCAAAACTTGCAAAATGCAAACAAAGACAAGAATCTGAAGGGTCATCTCATTGTAGAATGTGGATAGTTAGTTGAATATGGAAAGGAAGGTGTTGTAAATGATTTAAATCTCTTTAAAAGAGCATTATGAAGCTGAGGAAGCATGGAAGATTGTATTCTTGAAGAATTACCATTAATAAAAGTACCATTTTCATAACATATAGTGTTTTCTCTTTGTTATTTACAAGTTTGTACAGCATGTATAGAAGCTTTAGGCCCTAAAATTTTTTGTTCGAAGTAGATCAGTGATTTAGCTTTCATTTAAATCCATTTAGGAAGGGGTCCATTGAGTATATCATTTTCTTGAGTACATTTTCTGTAGTTCGGTCTCAACCCTCAATATTGGGGTTTTGAGAGTCTAATATGATTGTAATGACTACTCCACTAAATTAGGCCCTATAGATTAGTGGAGTAGGTTAGGTTAGGATTTTTTAAGGTGTGTGTGTGTGTGTGTGTGTGTTGATATGTGCACAAGAAGTTGAGAATATAGGTTGCATACTGCTGTCCCTACATAAATACCGGGTTTTCTTTACAAAAAGTATGGCTCCAAGGTGGGAAATGTTATTAAAGCATGCAAACAGATTGGGAGAGGGTTTGGATAGCTGGTGACAACTTATACAAGCCTGATTAAAGCATTTAAAAGGTGGTATAAGGTTTGGAAAGGTTTATTTAATTAAACCCTTGCTTTCCTTGGCTTAAGGCTACCCAAAATGAGGGTTTTGATATTTGATGCCATATTGATATTTTTAATCTATAAAAGTGGATGATTTGAATCTTTCGAGACCTAATGTAAATCTTCCCAAGGTGTTTAGGTGATTTCAAGTTGATTCAACGGTAGTTGCTTTGCATTTTTAACCTAATTAGTGTGTTTTGGCAGCATATAGTCCACTAGTTCTCATATATTTTCCAAAGTAACATACCCTATTGTTAAAGTATGTTTAAATAGACCAAAATGGGTTCATGAAAATGTGTACTTCCTGTGCAGATTCAATATGGGTTGTCTAGTATACCAAATTTTGTCATGTTGTCATGCTACTAGGGTTATGGTCCATGATTGCAAGAAAGTGTAATTATGTGAAAACAAATATATAAGTGACTGGTTTTGTGTTGAAATTGCTTAAACAATGATGCTAAAGGTGTATCAATGGTTTGGGAAAGGTTTAGAAACAAAAATTTTTGTTTGGGGAGTTTGAGAAATATGATCCCAATGTACAAAATGGCATTTTGACTGCAAAAAATAAAGAATCTGATAGATTAGTGTTATGAAGGTGTGTTACTAATTTATTTCAATAAAAAACATGATGAATACAGTGTTCGGTAAAAGGTTTGTAGCAAGAATGCATGGTTTGTTGTCATTGTTGCATTGTGGAGTGAGTTGCATTGAAGAGTACATTAGTGCATGTTGAAGAATGGATGGTTCCAGAGTTTTCTAATCGGGTTTTTATTTTTACTAATCAAATGATGATAGTTGAGATTTTTTGGAGTATGATAATTGTTTGGAGTCAAGTTTTGAGTACTTGATGTTTTGTAGCAATGAAAATTCAAGTGAAAATGAAGAGATGTTGTTAAGAGATTAAGTGAATTTGATGGATTTTGTTGAATAGATAAGTGAATGATTTGTGAATAGGGTTAGAAGTACCCTTGATGGTTTGTGGTGTTCTTAGATGCTCTACATCAATCTTCAAGATAACCAAACGAAAAGACCATTGCCTTGTCTTGGGGTAATGGAGTCATATTTTTAGTAGCCAGTAATACTACAACAATTTGACTCAATAATTGATGGACTATTGATATTTTTCATCACATTATTCAACTCACTATGCCTAAAACAAAACTACTTATCAATCCTATGCTCTTTCCTTACAAATATTTGACCTAATTTTAGCATTTAATCAGTTCTTTGAATAAAAGTAGAAATAAAATCACTCATTCAATTAAAATAATTGAAGACAGATGAAAAGATCAATAACCAATTCATTTATAATCAGGAAGAAAATTACATAGGAGAGAATGTGCCTTCGAACTAGCATTTTCATTTATAAATTTTTACTACTATAAAACTATTTGATGTCATTACAAACCAACTCAAACCCTAGAATCCCTACTAACCAATTCATGTATGCATGAATTTAAAATTTACTCCTTCACGGGCTTAGTTTTTTCGCACTTAGACCATTTTGACAACTAAAAATTGAACTCTCCATAACTGGCCCTGATATCCCATTTATAGAAGAATGGGAGGAACAAGCTTTATCTAGAATTACCATTTATATTACATTTCATTTGGCACACATTCCATTTCAAGTTTAGAGACCTCCTAGACTCTTACACTTAATCATTTCAGAGCAGGGGAAGCAAAAGACAAAAATCCACATAGTCAGTTGAAGTAGACCAATCAGTCTTCCAAAAAGGCATCGTTCGTTATCGCAACATCACCAAAATATCTTCTCCATGTTGACAAAAGAAGATTATCCATCAGTACCCATGACAAAAAATTATATACTAACCCGAAAATAAATATTTTCCATCGCATCCACAGAGTCCAACACCTCTCCTTCACACCAGCACCAAAGAGAAAAAAATGATACACATATTGAAGAGGACAAGTTTTTTGCACTGGTAATGGTGTCATAAAAGAAAAAAATAAGGTTGGGATGCTACTCTTATTCATCATCACAATATGCTCACCTGCTCTATTTTCATATTGAAACTAGAGGAGCTACTTCTCCTCCCTCATCAGAATCCTCATATGGTACTAGAGAAAGAAAGTAATAGCCATACTCTAGGTTAGTATCTCCTCCATTGCCTAAATCGCTATTTGAAACCTTAATGGGAGAGTTGTTCCTCCCTAGATAACCATTACGGTACTTATTCTTCTTCTTTTCTTTCTTCTCGAGCTTGACTGATTCCTTCTTTTTAAACTTGACCAATTCTTTTAAAACAACCCTGCTCCTCAAATTATAGGTGCTCTTCACACCACCCTTCTTATTTTTACCACAGACACTCCTCCCACACTTTGGTGTTGTAGAGGCTCTAGGTATTTCTTGTTCAAATTCAAATATGTCCTCTTGAAATTCAAAAACACTAAGTCTTCTTGACCTCCTAACTAGTTGGACAAACACACCCAACTTACCCATTTTTTTAGGACATGGGGTAAAGTCTACCAAATCTTAATTAAGAGAATACTTACTGGTTTAAGCTCTTGAATTGAAATTGCATAAAAGAAACCCTCAGACCCAGATAATTTCTATTAGTCCTAGTGATAATTTCAGACAATCAAAACTATCACTATCCCAAAAATATGAAACTCGAGCAATCCAACTAATGCATGACTCAGACATAGCTCATATGAAAATTAAGTTACCCAGGATAAACACTTCAATACCTCTTCCATTAAAATATCAAGACTCACATGCTTCCTCTTTGGCCCACACTTCTCAATTCTTGATGATTGCAAATGGTGAGATAAAATGGAAGATAGTATGCATTAAGTAGAAAAATTAGGAGCTTGTAGCCATCAATGATCAAGGAGAGCCTTGTAGCAGTGAGCTAACAACTTAGCTATTCAACTTTGAATCTGACTAATCGATCTTTTTGGATTGAAAACACCATCTTGATAGTGATCCTCAAGAATCGCTTCTAGTTTTACAACTTGTGCCTCAAAAACAGTCATACCACCTTAGAAAAGTTACCATATTTACCCTTAATTTCATTAGTCCTCTTTAATTTGACAATCATCATAAATCACTAGCCTGGTCCATTCTTTTTTTATTTACATTGACGAGGTACAAAGAGCTAGCAATGAAAAGAATATTCCCTCTTACATCCCATCGCCCATCGCAGATTTTTCTTCCCTTTCAAAAGTTCAATCAGCAATGTGAGCACTGGTACAATGAAATATCGACCATTGGATCACCATCTGTCTTTACCAATCTTCACCTTACATCACGCATCACTAATCTATGTTTTAAATTCTAAACCACATCAGTGATGGATGAAAAGTAGCAATAGAAACTGATCAAGCCATGTGCATCTTCATTCAAAATCAATGATACAAAATATCTGTCATTCACCCCTTCCAAAACAACGATGGCTTATTATGATTGGGAACCTCATCACTCATTTCCAATTTGAACAAGACAAATGGATATCTATCTGCGATAGGTGATGTAAATTAATACAAAGAGTCCCATGGTCATCATACATCACTACTTCAAAACTCAAAACCCAAGAGAAATTAGCCATTGTGAAACCTTCAATGATACAAATATAAACATTGTTCATCGCTAATTGTAGATACAAATCAGACATTCACAAGGCTATGCATGATGAGCGATGGAAAAAAGCGATAGATTTGACCTAAGTGAAATAATTTGCACATGCTCACAAGTTATATTGAGAAAGGGGACCACCTAGGACAATGTATAAAAAGGCCTCAAAGGACATAAATCATGTTATTTCAAAGGATGTAAAGGCTAAATAAGGTCAATAGATCAACCTTAAATATAAAATAAATATTTCTTACTTAGGAACAAGGGGTTGGTAATTTCATAGGCTTCAATGACAATATGTTTTTAACATGACCAGGTATGGGAAATAGGAGGTCAATGATAGATCATAACATTTAACAAGGGTGAAGACTTAAGAGTTTTTAGGAGATATCTTGACAACAAAATCCCAAAGCAATAATAGTAAACAAAACCATAAGTCTAGATACTTCAAACTGGTCAATTTTTACAAAATTTAGAGATGGAACCAAAAATTCTTCATGGGTTCCATCATCCACTACTAATCAAATTTTGATAATCCCGGAGACTAGTACAAAAGTGCATAAAGGACAATAATTTCATCACGGTAAGCTTATCTTGTATCTTACTTTGAAAATTTTCTATGAACATCTTTTGAAGGTGAGGGTTAGGGAACTTGATATCAATTTGGGAATAAAGGGATTGGTAGCGTGAGATAAAGTCAGTTATCTTTTCTTTTTTCTTTTTTCTTACTTCTCATCAAATCTACCAAGGTCATCTTAGGAGTCATATGAACCTAGAAATGGTTGAAAAATGCCTCAACAAGTTCATTGAATGAACAGATGGAGTTTTTCTGTAACAAAGAAAACCATTATAAGGAAATATCCTTCAAGGACCTTGGGAAAAGCTTAGGTAAGAGTTTATCAGCAAGGAAAAAGTCACTACATAAGGTGGTATAAGCATTAACATAGTTAGAAGGATCTCCCTTTCCTCCATATTTCTCGACTAGGCACCTCTACACCTTGTGGCTTTGATGTTTCTAATATCTCCAAGGACAATGGGCTTCTTTTGACATAATATGTAGGTGGTCCATTCTGATTTTGGTTGATGATGGAAATTTTTTTTTGAAGGGATGAAATATTTTGGAAGAGTTTATTTATTAGAGGGTCATTGCTTGTATTATGAGAGGAAGGTGAAAAAGGTGAATGGGTGTATGTGTTAGAGGGATAAGTGAATGGACTACTTATAGGTAGTAAAGTGATAGGAAATATGATGTATGATGCAACAAAGGTACTAGGGATGCTAGTAGAAATACCCAAGGAAGGAATCACATTACTAGTCAGTTACATTGTTGTTGTAACTTGAGGGTTGGTATAGGTAGGAATAGAGGCAATTGTTGTTGGAGGAATTTTAATTCCTCCTTGGCTTGTGACATTGTTCATAGGTAAAGGACAACTACTACTTGAGGGGAAGTGTTTTCCAAATATTTGAACTATGTTTTTCACAAGGTCAAGTCCATCTTCACTTTCAAGCATGCAATGAATGTTATCTATGGTAGGTATGGAGGTAGTTTAAATGTTGTCATTTTACACTTGATGCTGTAGGTTTGCTAGATCTTCATGAATTTAGGTTATGTTTTCTTGGGGAACACTAGCAACCATTATTTCAACATTCATCACACTACTTGAAGGCATGTAATTGTTAAAGGTATGGTCCATACCTAGTGTACTAGTGTCAATACTACAAGTGAAAGAGCTAGACAACCCAAGATCCACAACAAATGTGTTATTACAGGATGACACGAGTCTCAAACTTTGTCTCACTACAATATTAGCAATAGGACACTAGGTATATATGCAAGGGCTACTAAATGCAATATAAATGTAAATGCAATATAAGGTAAGAATAATGAAATGACTATAACAAAAATTTTGTAAACTGAAACATAAAGGTATCCACAACAAACAAGAGCACAAAAAAAGAGCTTTAAATTCTATAAAATGCAGTGCAAAATGTGCACTAGGACAAATTCGCCCAGAGGAGTGTTTGAGTCCCAGTGGGGTTTCTTTTCAAAAAATTTAGAAAATTTCAATTGATTTTTATGCTTTTTATGTTGTGTGATCTATAACCTAACTACAAATGCAGATTTTGTATGATTTTCAATTATATGAGGTACAAAAATGCAAGCTATATGCAGTTTCACTAATGTAAAATTAGAAACCCTAGAATTCCAATTAACTAATGCAACCCTAACGCAATGTTAATGCAATCAAGATCTAGGATGGTAATGCACTCCAAATAAAAATTATGATGTTGGGTATGTGCAGGATCATGGTGCGCCAAAAAGTGGCAATATTATGAGGGTATGTGGCTGACGATTTTTTTTCACCCAAAATTAATGAAATGAAAAGGGTTTTTAGAGGAGATTCTCAGCTTTCCAAAAATATAAATTATGATTTAATTTGAATTTAATAAATAATTATTATTTATTTTCTATTAGAATTATGACTAAAGTCCTATCGATAGGCTGATTGAAAAACATCTATAACTTTCAAAGGTATCATATTTTTGAATCCAAAACATGTGTCACATTATATGCTTCACATACTATAGGATTAAAAAAAAAAAATTAAATTTCATGAAGTTTTGACCAAGTTAAGGTGGTCGATAGGCGAGTTTTTATATTTTCTAAAAGTTGTAATAAAAATCATAATTAATTATTTATTTGGAAAAAATTACAAAAAATATGCATCACATCACATGAGTCCTCTACTTATATATAAAATCTTACAAAGAATATTATCATTTTATTATGGTTAGGGTGGCGGACAAACACCTACTTATTTTTTCCGAAATTTAAGTACTACTGCATTGAAATTTCAAATTTTCACCAAATAGATTTTATTTATTTTTAAATAAACCTAGTATTTTAGAAACTAAATTCAATTTTCTACAAATTCTATTCTTACATATTTCTGAAATAATATAGATAACTTATTCAAATATTTACATCAAGTTGCCTAACACTGATTTTTCTAAATTTTTTGTCACTTAAGGGTCTATTTTTTGCACGATGATCCTACACATACCCTGTTCTAAATGTAGGTTCACCAAAATGAAGCAATGGGAAATGGTGGAGAGATGCTTGTGTATGGTTTAGAACATGGAGCAAGACCCACTTTCCAATTATCTCATTCAAGGATAACCCTAGAGATCTCAATGCAAAGGAGAAAGAGATCTTGCAATAGTGATGTACTAGGGGATAATTCTAAACTAATGAGGGGTTCACCACCAAGTTAGGGATTGGAAAGAAAAATGCAATGCAAGATGTAATGCTTAACCCTAATATGATGCAATCTTTCATTAAATGACCTAGAAATGCATATAATACAAAATAACAAGTTGAGAGATGAAATGTGTGCACCTGGAAATCTGAAGACTTGAATGAATCTTTGAAATGCCAAAAAAAGTGACTTTCATGCTAACTAGGATTCATATGCCAGACTAGGCGAATCAATCCTAGATCTGGGTTTATGTGTTGAAATAAGAATCTAGCAAATGGGTATCTGAATCTATTAAAACCTAAAAATTGACCTAATCTAGGACTCATATGCCAAAACTGGTGTATCAATCTAACTAGGGTTTTTTGGAACTTCAAAGTATAAATACTATCTTCAAGGTCTACTTTGTGCTTCCCAATTTATATTTGGATCTAAAACCCTAATTTGCAACCTCTAGAAGTCTTCCAGGTATCTCTAATGAAAGGTGACAACTTTGACAACTTTAGGCACTCTGACAACTTTCTCCAAACTTTCTCCTCAATGTTTCTTCAACCCTGCAAATTACACACTAAAGAGAGGGAATTTTTTTGTTTTGTTAGTGAATAGGGGTTTTCCTTGGTCATACCCCATTTTGGTAATCAAACCTTGAAATGAAATGAAATAAGAATGGAGAATGATAAATGAACAAAATATGATGTTGCAACTCACCAAACCCTAGCAATAAGAGGCTGCAAAAATGAATATGATGGTTCCAATGGATATAGGCCTTGAATCTTGCTTGAATGTGATAGATCTTGACTTGAATGCTAGCTTGAATCATAAAACCCCTACATCACAATTGTTAGCTGAAAAACAAACATGATACATGAAGTCTTTGACATGATGCTTGATACTTGAATAATTCTCTAAAATGCTTGATAATATGCCCTTGAAGAGTCTTGAATGCTCTTGTAAACAATTGAAAACTCTTGTGAACTCAAACTCACTATAAAAATGTTCATTCAACTTTCTAGGTGTAAAATGAGTGAAATAAACTTGTATTTATATTTAATTATGCAAAAATTCCTAAAATTACAACAATACAAGTCAACATTAGATCTAGGAGGATAAAATCCTACCAAGAATTTGAATAAATTTTAATTTTGGACCACATGGGACTCATATGCCCAAGGTGGCCTATGAGTCCCATTAGGCATAATTTATGGGACCAAATTCAAAAATGATTAGAAAGGTGTCAAACCAAGATTAGGACCGAAAACACTAGGTTAGTCCCATACACCTAAGGTGTCAAGCTACTAAAGAAGATAAATCAACCTTAATTTTAGGTAATAGGTGTATACCGCAAATGTTGATAGTCAAACTGGTTTCAATGAGGGTGTGCCTAATACTAATTACGTTAACATTGACTATAATCATCAACGACTCTACTTGCTTTTACACATTCAGAGGCGGGAGTTCTTGCGGGTAGAACATGATATTCAAAAAATCTGCACAAATATGAGCCAACAACACATTAACATCTGTGGGCCTAGTGGAGACAGGAAAGAGAATAATTTGTAAAGCTTCCTGAAGCATCTCTTGATAAACCAGAGTGGTTTGAAGCAAGTCCCAAAGTGAGATCTTAGCTAGAGTAATGCAAAGTTTCTCGACGAGATCATAATTGTCCGGTGCTTTGATCATGGGTTTAGGCACTGAAGGAAGGCTTGGTTGAGAAGGTGGTAAAGAGGTAGGGATAGATGGTTGTTATGTAGGAACAAAAGGTTGTTGATTCAGATTTTGTTTATTAATCCTTTTAGGATATGTGTGTCCAACAACATTATAAGATGCAGAGTCTATAGCTTTCACAAACCTTGAGTATAATTCTAGTGAATCATTATGACTTGAAGTCCCATAGATGAAAGGGTCAGCTGGGGTCACATAGATGATGAGTTTATTAGGGCTCAAAGGAGCCACCATGACCACCACCACATTTACTAATCCCTCAACCTGTTGAGAGGAGACTTGTTTGGGAGATTTATAGACATGGGAGAGTGCTTCTAAGAAGTCATCTAGAGCATCCTCTAGCATATCGAAGTCTTCCTCAGAAAAGCCATTATCTTGAATGTGAAACATCGCGAAGTAAATTCTAATGTTCACATTAGGTTCATCAAAATGTGATATAAGAGGGATTTGCTACACATAGATCTCTCCTCTATCGAGAGATCACCAGGGAATGAACTACCATTATACACCTCAGAATAATAGATTAAAAAAACAATAAAGAAAAAAAACTAAGTTATGCTTCGAGAAAAACTATCAAAGATCCTAAGAGAGCCAAACCAAAGGATTTATATCTCAGAAGAGGGAGCTCTTGGCTAGAATACATTAGTGCAATTCTAGGATGCCAGTGCAACGCACTATCATTTGCAAGATACACTAATGTCTTGAGCAACAAAGAACTCAGGAACTGAATGAACATAGATAAATCCTACTTCCAAACTCAAGAGTAGTTCATACATGAATATCTAACTTATCATGCAACTAAAAACTGAAGTGAACACAAGGATACTTGGGGAAAGGTTACCTTTCTCTAGATGGTCGAGTCTTCACTTCGAGCTCCTTTTCGTGACTTACACTTAAAAGACTGAGGAGAAAGTTGTTGGGTGGCTATGTAGGGGCCTGCCTCAGTCAGACCCCACTTTGGTGTTCCCACCTCCATAGACAGCCAAGTTGGAAAGGAATGCTAAAGAAGTAAAAAAGGTGTGCACATGTTGAAAGAAAAAACTGCTCATGCGTAGAACCTACACCATGATAAGCATGTGGTGAAAGCAATACCTAATCAAGAGTAGAACTTGCACCAAAATCTGGTAAACAAATGAGTATGAAAGGAAATTGAAAGGGAGAGAAAAATATATAGCATTACCCATGGGCTAAGACCCTCTCTGGAGCACACAGACGTACCACTGAGTGCTTGCTTGAGAGTTGTTGTTGCTGCTAGGAGGACCTCAATCTGGCATGGCTTCACCTTTGAGTGCACTACTATAAAAGATGAGGAGATCTCAAAGTTGGAGCAAGTGGAGAGCTAGTGTGATGTCTTCCAACCTTCAAATGAGAAGCAAAAAATAGGTTTTAATGCTTGCAAGGGTGTCAAAGATTCATTACTTTTGGAGTGTAACCACTAAGACATGTTTCTCAAGGGTTAACCTTCCACATTCCACATTTTGAACTGAAGAAACGGACAGGACATTAGCATGTCATGTAGATGTATTCGCACCACGCATTCGTCTGAAGCCTGTATTCTCAGAAAATGCATCACCAAGATTTTGTTACTCAACCACTTGTCCACATGGAGTTAGAATCACGAAATTTTGACACATGGGATTTTTTCATTAATATCTCAAGGCGTCATAAATGTTAGGCATAAATGTCAAAATATGGAATTTCCCCTAGGTACAATTCTATGATATTACAGTTTCTATAAAAGATGAGGAGATCTCAAAGTTGGAGCAAGTGGAGAGCTAGTGTGATGTCTTCCAACCTTCAAATGAGAAGCAAAAAATAGGTTTTAATGCTTGCAAGGGTGTCAAAGATTCATTACTTTTGGAGTGTAACCACTAAGACATGTTTCTCAAGGGTTAACCTTCCACATTCCACATTTTGAACTCAAGAAATGGACAGGACGTTAGCATTTCACACAGATGTATGCGCACCACGCATTCATCTGAAGCCTATATTCTCAGAAAACACATCACCAAGATTTTGTTACTCAACCACTTGTCCACACGGAGTTAGAATCACGAAATTTTGACACATGGGATTTTTTCATTAATATTTCAAGGCGTCATAAATGTTAGGCATAAATGTCAAAATATGGAATTTCCCCTAGGTACAATTCTATGATATTACAGTTACATAGATTACTTCTCTTGTATCAATATGTTTCATGATAGTATTTTTCCCTCATCTATTTGAATCTCCATGTAACAAACTATTCATTTATCTCAGTATCCAATAACAAAATGTTCATTATCATAGCTTTCTATTTAATGTGGGTTTTTTATCATCTTTCATTTTCTTGTGGTTCTTAGGCTTTTTCCTAAAAGTTCTTTTACAATTTCCCTATTTGTCTATAATATTTAGTGCCAATTAATGTAGCTCGAATTTAGAATAGACAAACCAATTGTTACATAGATTGGTTGTCTTGTATCAATATTTTTCATGATATTCTTTTTCACTCATCTATTTGAAGCTCCCTATAACAAACTGTTCATTGTCGTAATTTAGCTCTTGTAAATTCTAAAATTTTGTAGACTGCTATACACTAAAAACATGACATTAATCTGTACCTTTGAGCTACTTTTAGTTTTTTGGGTTTGTGTATGTGTTTGTACCTCTCTTAAAGTTCTATTTAATGTGGGGTTTCAATCATCTAGCATTTACCTATCATTCTTAAGTGTTTTTCTAGCATCTCTTTTACAATTTCTCTATTTGTCTATAATATTTAGTACCAGATAAGGGTATGTGCAAGATCATGATGGGTCAAAAAGTGGTGATATGATGGGTATGTGTAGGGTATGTGGCTGACGAATTTTTTTTACCCAAAACTGATGAAACAAAAAGGGTTTTTAAAGGATATTCTTAGCTTTCCACCAATATATGTTATGCTTTACTTTGAATTTAATAAATAATTATTATTCATTTTCTATTTGAATTACGACTAAAGTCCTGATTGATAGGCTGATTGAAAAACATCTATAACTTTCAAACAATATCACATTTTTTGAATCTAAAACATGTGTCACATTCTATGCTTCGCATACTATAGGACTAAAAAAAATGAATTTCATGAAATTTTGACCAAGTTAAGGTGGTTAGACATACAAGTTTTTATATTTTTTAAAATTTATAATAAAAATTTCATAATTAATTATTTACTTGGAAATAAATTACAAAAAAATATGCATCACATCAGGACATGAGTCCTCTACTTATATCTAAAATCTTATAAAAAAATATTATCATTTTATTGTAGTTAGGGTGGTCAGACAAACACCTACTTCTTATGTATTCCCTAAAATTTAAGTACTACTGCATTGAAATTTCAAATTTTCACCAAATATTTTTGTTTGAATAAACCTTGTAGTTTAGAAAATACATTCAATTTGCTATAGATTCTATTCTTACATATTTTTGAAATAATATAGATTACTTATTAAAAAACTTACGTCAAGGTGCCTAAATATGATTTTTCTAAATTTTTCACTACTTAAGGGCCTATTTTTTCCATGATGATCCTGCACATACCGATAATGTAGCTTGAATTTTGAATTGACAAGCCAACTGTTACATAGATTGCTTGTCTTGTATCAATATGTTTCATGATATTTTCTTTCCCACTTCCCCATAACAGACTGTTCATTATTGTAGTTCACCTCTTCTATTCTCCATGTTTTTTAAGTTCTATTTAATGTGGGTTTATGATCATTTGTCATTTCCGCATGATTATTAAGTGTCTTTCTAATAGATCTTTTACAATTTCCCTATTTGTCTATAATATTCAGTGCCAAATAATGTAGCTTGAATTTTTAATTGACAAGCCAACTGTTACATAGATTGCTTGTCTTGTATCAATATGTTTCATGATATTCTATTTTTCTCATCTGTTTGAAGCTCCCCATAACAAGTTGTCCATTGCCATATTTTAGCTCTTGTATTCTTCATATCTTAACGTAGGTAAATGTTTTTGTGCATTTAATTAAGGATTGTGTCCTCATGTATTTTTTTTTTCTTGGCATGACACTTTAGGATTTTCTTATTCTATTGTCCAAGTTGTGACAAGAATTTTTTTTAACTTTAAAAATTCTAAATTTTTTTAGACTGGTATAAACTACAAACATGACATTGACTTGTACCTTTGGACTAATTTCAATTTTTTTGGGTTTTTCTATGTTTTTCAGCCTCTAGTTATTGTTCTTTGTTATCTCTGTGCATCTTTGGTTCTATATGCATTTTGTACAACTTATTGCTTGGTATGCTTTTGATAAGTTTAACTTAAAATCCATTGAAAGGGAAAGGTATGGAATGTCAACTCTATGTGAAAATTAATGCTATCCAATATTATTTTCCAACTTTTTTCCCATGTATGTCTTTATTCTTTGTCACCCTACAACATTGAATATTGCATTTACTTTCTCCAGTGCCATCGTACAACAACACCATGATGTATTAACCCTCACATGGGAAAAAAATTACCATTCTTCTTCCATGTATTGAGGCAACCAACTCCACCACCGCCAACCCACATAATTAGCAAGCTGCACCGCTATCATAAACACCCTCAGGCAATTTGTTGCAGGGAGCTTCAAATAGATGGGAAAAAAAGAATATCATGAAACATATTGATACAAGATTCAAGCTATGTTATTTGGTAGTAAATATTGAAGAAAAATAGGGAAATTGTATAAGAGGTGTTAGAATAACACTTATTTGCTACTAAAAATTATAGACAAAAAGGGAAATTGTATTGAATTCCACAAAACATAGAGAGATAATATATGCATATATATATGTATTGAATTCCCAGTTTCATATTTAAAAATATACATATAGGAAAATATATATATCCATATATATAGACGAAGACCATTGTGGCTCATTTTCCAATGCAACAACAATTTATATATACACATGTATATGGGTATGTGCAGGACCATGATGGGTATATGTAGGGTATGTGGTTGACGACTTTTCTTTAACCCAAAATTGATGAAATGAAAAGTGTTTTTAAAGGAGATTCTCAGCTTTCCACCAATATAAATTATTCTTTACTTTGAATTTAATAAATAATTATTATTCATTTTCTATTTGAATTATGACTAAAGTCCTCATTGATAGGTTGATTGAAAAACATCTATAGCTTTCAAATGGTATCAAATTTTTTGAATCCAAAACATGCATCACATTCTATGCTTTTCATACTATAGGATTAAAAAAAAAATCAATTTCATGAAGTTTTGACCAAGTTAAGGTGGTTAGACATACAAATTTTTATATTTTGTAAAAGTTGTACTAAGAAATTCATAATTAGTTATTTACTTGGAAAAAATTAAAAAAAATATGCATCACATTAGGACAAGAGTCTTCTACTTATATCTAAAATCTTATAAAAACATATTATCATTTTATTGTGGTAAGGGTGGTCAGATAGACGCCTACTTATTTTTTCCCTAAAATTTAAGTGCCGCATTGAAATTTCAAATTTTCACCAAATATTTAAAATAAATAAATATACCTAGTAGTTTAGAAACTACATTCAATTTGCTACATATTCTATTCTTACATATTTTTTAAATAATATAGATAACTTATTTAAATTTTTACGCCAAGTTTCCTAACTCTGATTTTTTTAAATTTTATCGCCACTTAAGGGCCTATTTTTTCCATCATGATCCTGCACATACCCATATCTCAATAGATGTGTATGCTATCTTTATTCGTATTTATGTAGACTTTGATTTAAAAAGAGTTAAAAATAACATATATAAGTATTATTTAGATTGTGATAAAATCGCTACAATACAACCATAACATTTAATGATATAGCATTGAGATGTTAATAACAAAGCATTTAATGGTGCAATATGTGTAACATGTTCATAACACCACAATGGATATTTTGACAATGCAACTTAATCAATATATTTTCTTGCACATTTTGTAGTATACTTTCCCATACTACAACATTAAATATTGCATTTACTTGCTCTCATGCCACCATCAAACAATGCCAGGATGCATTAACCCTCACATGACCAAACACTTACCATTTGGCTTCCGTGTATGGAGGAAACCAACTCCACCACCACCAACCCACGTAATTAGAAAACTCCATGTCATCATAAACAACCCTGGGAAACTCCCTGTCAGCCATTGGTGATTATTAATTTACGGTGCTGAGAAATTCTATTCACAATTGGGATGATGAAAATCTTGACAAAAATTTGAAACAAATAGCTAATAGGTAAATGCCAACTGTTACATTCTTCTTTTGTGTTTCAAGGTGGCCAAGAGCCCCTTCTTGCATATATATTTTAATAGGCTACAATGTTTAAAACATGTTGCTGACTTGCAAAACTTTCACCCTCTTCTTATTGTTCCTTCTTGTCATTGTGTACCTTTGACATTATGCCCATTTTTACAAGTCCTTGCTTGGCATGTCAATGACTACATAGTCAAGAATAAATATAATATACACGTCTATTTAGATATAGTAGTGTATATATAAATAGATATATACATTTGTAGATATGGATATATATATCTAGTTATATGTGTTTTTTTAAACGTGCAAACAAAGGGGAAATTCAATGCATATATGTACTTAATAATTTTTATTCTTATTGTTGCATATCCTATTGTTTTGATAAGAGAGGATGAAGGGATCAACTAGTAGCATATACAAATATCTGCATATAGGTATATATAGAAATATAGTAAAAACTACATGCATATATATATATATATAAGCAACCTCAAAGATAAATAGATACATATAGGGATATATACATTTGCATTTATCACTTTTATTATTGTTGTTGTATCTCCCATTGTTTGGAGAGTATTAAAAGTGGAATGGTTATACCCATTTTCATTTAATCAAATTAGTAAAATGGTTGGCAAATTATCAATAATTCTAAGTTGTCTACCAGTTGCCATTGGATGTTGCAATACATTAATCTTTTATTTTTATTGTGAAATAGAGCTCTCAATCAGTTGAATAAAATTGCAACATTTCCTCCTTGTAAAAGTTCCCACAACTATGTCTATGGAATCAGGCTTTGTGGATGGGTCTCCAGAGCCCCCCAAAATTGATTTGGTGACATCCCCCATAGTTTCTGCTGTGGAGTACGACTCTAAGGGCACCAATTGCTAGCCTCCAGATCTTGGCTCCATAATTTTATATTTCCTTTTTCTTATACCTATTGCAAATTTGTTGCTATTGTTTCCTTCCTCTTTTGTATTCAACCTGAACATTGCCTTTCAATTTCTTTAATTTCATGATTCTCAAATATAGAGATGTATACCACATACCCTTTCCCTTTTATGTTTCTAGTTTTCTTGGCATTTAGTTGTATACACACATGGTTGACCCTAGTAAATCATATAGATGTGGAAGTAGATATGCATTGATCTTTTCTAGCACATAAAAACATCTCTTTGTAGCCTCTATTTTCCTTACTCCTTTTATCCATTTGGTGTGATCAAGTACATTTTCCTCGATTGAACTTATCTTTGTAGGTTGCAAAGAAACAACCAACATTGACTTCATTTCCAATTCATTCCATCAATGTTGGATATGTCATTCCCTCTCCACTCCTTTAGCTCTTGTCCTTTAAAAAACTTGGCGGGGATGAAAGGAACGTTGAATCATACAAGGTTTTCTTGTTTGATGGATACCATATGCAAATAGGAACTTTTCCTTCCAAATGCAATGACTTGTTATTTTCAGGTGCTTCGAAAATAGGGCCCCTTGTATCTTCGAGAGACTACATCTATAGAAATGTCTAGGATAAAAGGTGGCCTATGTTGTTTCTTTTGTATTTTTTAAATTTCTCTTTATCCTTCATATGTTCCTAATATAATGTGTCCAATATATTATTTTCCTAGTTTTTCATGCCTTTGATTATATTCAGCTTAGTTGTTATTGTGTCAGATTTTCAAATCATAGGTACCCCTAGGTATCTCTTCAAGCACCAAGAAGAGAAAATGTTGGGACCAAAGTCACCTTATCCTTCTAAACAAACCCCTAAATTTGGTGTGCAGTTGTCCCCTCAACAACAAACCAGTCCTCC
This sequence comes from Sequoia sempervirens, assembly GCA_007258455.2. Lineage (NCBI taxonomy): Eukaryota > Viridiplantae > Streptophyta > Pinopsida > Cupressales > Cupressaceae > Sequoia > Sequoia sempervirens. Next base: position 1,017,554,613 of record VDFB02281492.1, on the reverse strand, counting down.
AAATGTCATCCCTATTAAAGTTTTGAATATTTATCAAAATGTTTGGACAGTCAAAGGGCATATAACACATATTAGAGAGATGTACCATTTCCATAAACAAAGAGGTGGGTATGTGTAGGATCATGATGGGCCAAAAAGTGGCAATATGATGGGTATGTGGCTGACGATTTTGTTTTTACCCAAAATTGATGAAACGAAAAGGGTTTTTAAAGGAGATTCTCAGATTTCCACCAATATAAATTATGATTTACTTTGAATTTAATAAGTAATTATTATTCATTTTCTATTCAAATTACGACTAAAGTCTTGATTGATAGATTGATTGAAAAACATCTATAACTTACAAACGGTATCACATTTTTTGAATCCAAAATATGTTTCACATTATATGCTTCGCATTCTATAGGATTAAAAAAAGAAAATTTGAATTTCATGAAGTTTTGACCAAGTTAAGGTGGTCAGACATACAATATTTTTATATTTCTTAAAAGTTGTAATAAAAATTTCATAATTAATTTTTTACTTGGAAAAAATCACAAAAAATGGTGCATCACATCGAGACATGAGTCCTTTACTTATATCTAAAATATTATAAAAAAATTTTATCATTTTATTGTGGTTAGGGTGGTCAGACAGACACCTACTTCTTATTTCTTCCCTGAAATTTAAGCACTACTGCATTGAAATTTCAAATTTTCACCAAATAGATTTTTTTTTTAATGAAACCTAGTAGTTTAGAAACTACATTCAATTTGCTATAGATTCTAAATTCTTACATATTTTTGAAAATATAGATAACTTATTCAAATTTTTACGTCAAGTTTCCTAACTCTAATTTTTTTTTTTTTTTTGCCACTTAAGGGCCTGTTTTTTCTATGATGATCCTACACATACCCAAGTGAAGGCCAACTTTTCAGTTTTGACATTATAGATATGGAGGGGATAGAAATGTATGTTACTTGTTTTGATGATATTTCTCAACTACATTATGGTAGAGTTGAGATAGGTGCTACTTATTTAATATCAAGAGGTTCGGTGAAGGAAGCAAATAAAAAATTCAATAGATTAAATAATAATCTAAAAATTGTCTTGGACCAAAATTCAACACTAAAATGGTGTGAAGATGATATCTCTATGCCAAAAAAAAACCTTAGCCTTTGTTCTAGTTAGTGAGATCACCAATTATAATGATAATAGTTTGGTATATATTATTTCCATTGTAGTCCATGTTAGCTACATGTCAACTGTTCGTAGGAGAAATGGATTTGAAACAATTTGGTGAACTATTAAACTATATGATATCTTTACTTGTTTCATTGATGTTAATTTGTGGGGCCCAAGTTGGCAATAAAAAGGTGATGTCTTGGAGTAGATGTATCTTTCTTGTGATATAGTCATAGTTATTGGGCGAGGTGGCCATGTAGGCTACTTTAATGAAAAATCTATCAACACATCAACAACAATAGTCCTTTACATTAACTCTTCTATTGACGAGGAAAACACTCTCAAATCCATGGGCCCAATCAAAGTAGAACATATGGTTTCATCTTCCTCTAGACCTTGTAGGCCCTTCATCTTTCAAATGATAGAGTTATTATTGCATTCATCTTGAACAATTTCCTTGGCTTTCCATAAACTATTGAAGCCATTTTTAAAGAAACCATTGAAATTACAAAATCTAAGTCTTTTTGTTATCCTACTTGCCCCTTGTTGGTTAATGGGAAAAAATGCAAAAGAAAATGCACATGCCCCCATGCTGATGTCTGGTTTTGTGATCACTTCTAGATGGAAATTGAGGAATGCAACTATCTCTACGTTCTACAATTAAAGTTGCAAGACCATTCAGATAGCCTTTGGTGGATTGCTTTTGATGAAGCTGCTAGTAGTTTACTGCAAATCCTAGCAAAAGACCTCTATATGTTGCAGCATAGCTTAGACTCTACAAAAAATCATTTTGTTGTTATTAAAGGCCTTGTTTGTAAACCTTACATCTTTACTGCCTTGATCAGAAAAGATAATTACAATTCTGAGGAGTGGCTTAAAACAACCATTGTGAAAGCAACAAAACTTGATTTCCAAGTAGAGTGTAAACTATTACTTTAAGATATATTGAAGATATTTTCCCCTGTTTCAGAGAAAGGCCGCACTAGCAAGCCCACTCTTTGACTATTCTTTTCCACTTTTGAACATTTCTCTTTGTCTTTCCTTTTTTATGCTCAGTATGGAATGCTAAAACTTGTGTTTTGCAAATATGAATGTACTTTATTCCTATGTTTGCATATATATATTCTCACATTGATTGAGCTCCCATTATTTTGATCTTTATATGGTGCCCGCATTATTTTTAGTCTACATTGTCACTATGATTCTTGATTCTTGATATATGTCAGGATTTTTAGTTCTTGCATGCCTATTCTAAATTCACTTGTTCCCTTCATAATCATTGAATAGCAATATTATCTCCAATGGAAAAAAAAGACCCATAGTAGGGATCTAATAGTTCCATACATAAACTAATACATTCATTGTTTCATTGTAATTACCAACATAATAGGAAGGATACTATTGAATGGTTTTGTTAAATTATGATCATGTGCTTCGAAGCTCTTATTATAGTTTTGTGCACTATTTTGGGTGTTTTTCAATGTATTGATTTTTGATACACATTGTACTAGCATAGTCCAAATAATTTTTTGACTTTTCTATGAACATGTTGCACATACTACATTATAAAATGATTTGTTATTAACATCTAAAAGCTATACCATTGAATACTGTAGTTGAATTCTATTGGGTTGTTTTTGAGTATTTTTGAGTCTGATCAACATAGCACCAAAGATGTGCAGATATGACAACAGATTGTTTGAAATAGTTCTATGCACTATTTTTGGCATTTTTCAATGTTTTAAGTTATGATAAACATATTGTAATGGAAAAGTATAGACAATTTTACAGCTTTGCTATGAACATGTTCCACATACTACATTGTCAAATGCTTTATTATTAGCAACATCTGATTGCAATGTTGTAGAATGTTATTTATATATCCTATTTCTATTCTTTTTTAGTATGTTTAGATTTGACCAGCATACAAAAAAATACGTGCAAATATAACAAGTCATTACTTGAAATAGTTCTATGCACTGTTTTGGCTATTTTTCAATGTATTCAACTATGATAAATACATTGTACTAGCTGGCTACAAAAAAATTTACATCTTTCCTATGAACATGTTCCACATGTTGCGCTATTAAATTCTTTCTTATTAACAAGATCTAAATGGAATATTGTTGAATACTATGGTTGAATTGTACCCATATTCTGGCAACCCAAACAATAGTTCTAGATGCTATTTTTGTTAGTCTTTAGTATTTTTTTGTCTAATCAACATAACGCCAAAGATGTACACATATAACAAGTGATCACTAAAAATACCTTGCAATTTCCATTGATACACTAATAGAGATGAAAAATGTAGGCATATAAACATTGAATATCTTTACTATTTTATACTCACCCTTTGAACATACATATATATGCGATTGCTCCTATATTGTTGTAGTTTCTAAGAAAGATATGTGGGAACACTCATATGTATATGTTCATGTACCATGAGAATCAAAATGGCTTAATGTATTATCACCCTTTACACATACATATATATGCAATTGGTCCTCTATATCTGTAGTTTTTAAGAAAATATCATATGTGGGGGCAATTGTATGTGTATGTGTGTGTAGCATGATATCCAAAAGGGTGAAAAGTTTTAAATAAAGACACTCAATTTAATAGAGAAAAAAAAGCTTAGGGTGTATAGGCACAAAAAAAGAAAAAATGAAGATAGCTACATAACTTTGGACTAATTAAATGCACCAAATACTATATTCTCATAATTAACGAATATAGGAAACGTGCAATTATAATGTTCAAAACATGTTATTGTTCTCACATGCATCCATACATATAGATTTATATACACCTCAATGGACATATATATCTCTACAGTTATCCCTATGTGTGTGTGTGTGTGTGTGTGTGTGTGTGTGTGTGTGTGTGTGTGTGTTTGTGTGTGTGTGTATGTATATATGTGCATATATATATATATATATATATATCTGCATATTCATCAATTTATAGCAACTGCATCTATATATTTAGAATAATGCATGTGTTTGGATGTCATTTAAACAAACAACAAACCAGTCAAATGTTCGAAAGGTAGTTCTATAGATTAACATTTTTGTGTGCATATTTCCATGGTAAATTTAAAACAAATTGTATTGCTAAGAATAGAAAACCCAAAAAATAATAGCAAAATCATCTTCCATGTCTAAAGTTGAGAAAGATGCAAATAAAACCGATAACTCTAATACTACACCTAATTCGAGCGACATTATTTAGTACTAAATATTACAGAAAAATTGGGAAATTGTAAAAGAGCTAATTATAAAAACACTTAAGAATCACAGGAAAATGATAGATGATCAAAAACCCACATTGAATAGAACTTTAAAATATGGAGAATAGAAGAGGTGAACTACAATAATCTATAAACACATTTTTCACAAAGAACATATAACATGTTCTATTCACACAAAATGCAAAACTTAACATACCTTCACAGCTACTACACTAATTTTATCTTCAATACCTTTATCTTTTCATACTAACCCTTTGCATATATATATGCAATTTCTCCTATGTTAATGTGCATTTTGAAAAATACACATATGTAGGGGCAATTGTATGTGTATGTTTATGTAGTATAACATTCAAAAAATACACTGTTCACAAAAATCATATAACATGTCCCATCCACACAAAACACAAAACTGAACATACCTTTATAGCTACTAAAATAATTTTATTTTGAATATCTTTATGCTTTCATACAAACCCTCTACACATATATATGCAACTACTCATATTGAAAAGTATTGATACAAGACAGGTAGTGTATGTAATAGTTGGCTTGTCAATTCAAAATTCAAGCTACATTCTTTGCTACTAAATATTATAGATAAATAGAGAAATTGTATAAAAGGTATACTTCCTCCTATTTTTATCATTTACATTGTGCAACAACATAAGCAAGCATTCACCACTCTACTTCTTCCTATCGAGGTAGCCCATCCCTCCAGCACCACCATCCCATGTGGTCAACAAACTCCACCTCTGTGGACTGTTGTGGTGAACAACCCTAGGAAAGTCACTGTTGACCTTCCAACCATATTAATTTCTGGTGATGAGGAATGCTTTCCATGCCTGGGCTAGCAAAAATATCAGTGGGAAAGTACAAATATGTAGGACATAGATAATTTGATGAGTAAGGAAAACTTAGGGTATATAAGCACAAAAATATGCAAAGTGCAAAATAGTTGTAAAACTTTTGACTGGTTGTGTGCATCCAATATTGTATTCTTGTAAATGTGACATATAGCAATAATGAAATAGTGAAAATTGTTGACAAAGAAATCTATAGAATACTTGTATATATATTTTATGTATTTCGATGTTCAAACCATGTTATTCCTCTTATGATCATCCATCTATATACGTTTATATACACATGGATACACATATATTTTGTTATATGTTTATGTGTAATTAATACTTTAAATATATCTATGGTTATACATGTATATTCATATATGTTAATATGGTTGAGCTTGTATGTATATTACTAGGCCATGGGTGATCCCACAAAGCTAGTTTACAATTTATGGAAGATTATGATTTTTGTTGAAATCACATATTTTTTGAAAATATAATGATTTAAGCCTTTAAAAGTTCCATTTAACGCATTGCAATTGAAGCGAGTTTGATGAAACTACCTTACATCAAACCACCTTGGATAGGACCCCACTAGTTCTAAACCATGCCTATAATAGAGTCTCCTTTACACTTATCAAAATCTTGATAAAAACCCACTTTTGATTTACCTTTTGGGGGATCAAATTAATTCATTTAAAATTCAATTTTTGTAAGTATGTAGTCCTTATTATAAGCTTCCCAAAAAGTATAATTTTAAATAAATTTAATTTTATTATTATATTTGTTTTTAATTTCTTGTGAATGTAGCTTTTTCACCAAAAATCAAGCTCTCTATTTTGCACATGTGGAAAAATATAATATTATCAATTTTTTTTTTGAAAAATATGAGTGCACTATATATTGAAGTCCTCAATTCAATAAAAAAATATGAATTTCGATACATAAAAAAGAAGTTATGTGTTATACAGTTCACCTATGCCTGAATTGTAATTGGTTTGACTTCGAAACTTCATTAAGGAAAAGATATTAAAAAAAAATTGTGAAACCAATTGGAAGCACTAGATATCATAGTCACAAATATAAATTTGAAAAAATATAATTTTATCTTTCATAACTTTTTTTTATCTATTATACGGTGAGTGTTAATCCTTAAAAATGGTGTTTATTGAGAAAAAAATAGTTTTCAAGGGAGATGGGAAAAGAAGTGCAATATGATTCCAAACAAATTGAAAAATATATATTTATAATCCACATACAAAATGCCACAAATCACTATTTTGTATCATCTTCAAATTCCTCACGGTTTAGCCCTATAGGTGCCCGAAAGTGAAGATTTAGTTAGAAAAAATTAGTTCAATGTCCAGTTTGGAAAAAAATTGTAAACCAGTATTGTGGGATCACCCCCATCCCAATACATTCAAGTTCAATAGTCCAATCAATTGCTGAATTAAAAAAGGATAAAAAATAGCAACAAAACCATTTGTACTATACCTAGAGCATAAAGAGAAATTTTTTGCTAAGCATCGTACAAAATACTTGCAACAAAGGCTAACTGTAGCAAGCACACTTGCAGCTCTTCCTACTATCAATCTTCCCTAGAAGCTTCCATTGGCAATGGTAAATCCCACTCCTTTTTCCCTAGATTGTCTTGTTCACCTAGGCTACCAAAGTGTGCATGGTATTTTTGACAGAAATGTATACTCAGATCAATCCCCGCATTGCACCAGTGAACCAACAACGCCTCAGAAATTTTCAATGATTGCTACCTTTCTTTAGTAGAATGGTTCCAACAATGCATAGATGCATTGCCGAACCTTGTTGTTTGTCATATATGCAAAGAAAGCTACATTGGGATGTGCACTTGTGCATCCAGTTCAACAACCATGTGTGATAGATGTTATTCTGAAAAAAAGCTCCCACTATTTCAGCTCTACAAAGGGCATGGACCCAGGCCCATAACCATTCTTTCTAAAAAGTCTAACACAACTTGGAGAAATTCTTATTGCTAGTTGTCTTGAGTTTTACAAGTGTTCCATGCTAGAGGAGGGTAGTTTAAATATAGTGGTCACATGATAAGCTTTCCTCAAGATATCTCGAGCATTGCAAAACTTTTGTCACACTGATACAAGACCTTGAGGTTGTGATCATACAGTGGACCACCATTGAAGGTGAAAACTATGACTGGTATGTGAATAAACATCATGTCATGGATGCATTGAAATATAAAATTCAATATGGAAAATACTAAAATTATGTTGAGATTGATGTTGAGGCTCTTAATATGTTACCTAATATTGTTGTTGATGTCTCCAATTTCTTGCATACAATTGAGCAAGTTTCCAATGAAGAGTTGTTGCCATCAACTAGCTCAAAAAATGTTGCTAAACATGAAAATGGCTCTTCAACCTTTTCATCATTTATCCCTTTCTTTCCAAATGCTACACGAGAGCTCCAAGCCATCAAACATGTATTACAAATTGGAAAAAGGAAGTAGAATATCTTGTGTTGGCCTAAAATTAGCTCTTCTCCTATTAATGAATACAATATTGAAGGTTTATTTACAATGGATTTTCCAACATTGTTCCCCACTGGAGCAAAACTCCCCCTCCAACCAAGGATTATTCAAATTTAGTTGCATGAATATTCCCTCCACTTAATAAGATATTTTGACCATAGATTTGGCTAACATGTCAGGTTTAGGTATTTCCTCTACAAATTGATAATGAGACATCATAGTCAACAAACTACTTATGTCTTCATCAAAGCAAATTTGGAAGAAAATATCCTAAAGTCTTTGTATGCATTGTGTGAACAACTTCAATCTACTCTTGATGACCAAATAGTATAGTAGCTGATACATTTTGGTGCATTGTTGTGTGGGACTCACTCCTTTTGGAATTGTTTCTGGGCCTAACTATCTGCAATGATTGAACAACTTGGGATACCTACCCCTTTTTTTCACTCTGAGCTGTGTAGACACAAAATTGCCTGATTTGCAAATTTTTTTCTCTTTTGTGGCTCATTTGGTGATGGATTCTTCAACAAAGGCCCTGATAGATAGTATTATTCAAAATACACATATAACATCTTTATATTTGCATCATAGATTCTCAATTTTTTGGTGAAGAGGTGATTAAAAATATTTTTCATGCAAAAGATTATTGGTATATATATGAATGGAAACATCATGGCTCTGCACATGTGTATGGTTTTTTATGGCTTCCAAAAGCCTTGAACATGGACACTCTTGATTGGTCCAAAAACCATGATGTTACCATGGAAATGAACTTTTTTAATAGATATGTTTCAACTTGGAATCTGCATTGCCCTCCACAAAGATTGCTCAAAATGTACCATTGTTCTAAAGAAAATTTGTGCTTACTTTCCATGAGCCAGATTCTTTCCAGTGATCCAATCATATATTATGAAGAGTTTCTAAATACTATTCAAAGACACACAAAATTCTCTAAATATACTTTGCTTAAGGAAAAAAGGAGAGCAACTACAATGCTGCTATAAAGTACCTTGGAAGCAGCAACTTACCTCTACATTGACATCTAATGTTGAGTCTAACAAATCCTATAAGCCAGCAAGAAATGATGATCACCTAAATATTCATAGCGCACCCATGCTTGTAATTTGGCGTGCCAATGTTGACTGCTAGCTAGTTGTTTCTAGGAAAATCGTATTAAATTATATATCAGAATATGCAGCTAAATATGAGAAGAAATAAAAAAATTACCTTGATATGTTGAAAAAACTTGCAAGTACATATATAGTTTAGGATAGAGCATTACTTTCATATCAAAAATTCATGATGAAAATTCTTGTCGAGCATGACATCTCTGCATAGGATACGTGCCATATGTTACAGATATTTCCCCTTATCACTTCAAGTCAACAATATGTTCGCTTGAATGTTGGAAAAAAGGCATGGTTCCATATAAATAAATATGATATTCATGAAGGCCTACCAAAAAATTATATTAATTGCTATATGCAAATGCCTCTAGAGCTAGTTGTTGTATTCCTAATTGACTTAGTCCGCTTATACACACATTCAAACCAACGCATAAAGGACAAATGGAAATCGAGACACCAACCTAAAATTATTCTTGTGTAGCCCTAGTTCAAGCCTATCCCCATTGAAGATACAAAAATATTTGACACATTTTGTTGGATTGAACTTATGTTATACAAACCTTTCCAAAACATACATATAGGTATAGATCTTGCCAAACAAGACATAATACAAAATTGGAAAGTTTTTAAAATAGTTGGTTATCATCCTTGGCATGTTAATAGAATTCTAGCTACATCCACCATTGAAGAACAACATGGTAGTGATAGTGATGATTTTAACCATCAAAATTCAATGGATGAATATGAATGGGATTTTTTGTCTCGGCTTGGTGCTACTACTAACTTTAGTATAAATAAGCTCCAGTTGTTGGGTAGATGAGACTTTAATATGAACCATTCATGGAATACAAACTATGTGCCTAAACAACTTCATAATATTGCTTTGAAATTCATTTAATTGTCTAAGGCACATCGTAAGAAAGCTATGATACAATCCTTTGGACTATAAATACATCAGCCCATCAACTTTCACCAGAACAACAACTAGCTCTTCAAATAATCCAATCCCATCACATGCAACCTTCCCCCAAAGCCCCTCTTTGCATGATCATTCAAGGAACAAATGGCACTAGTAAATACTTTTTGATAAATTGTATAAGACAACAAATAAATGCCTCTACTACTGGATGCAATAGCCCGCTTCTCACATTTTCCCCTAGCCTACAACATATGTGCCTCCACAATCCATATATCCATTCACATTCCCATAAAGGATATGAATCCTTTGCAAGGCCAACCATTGACAATATACCAAGAAAAAATTAAATATATTCAATACATTTTGATAGATGAAATGAGTTTTTTACCTAGCCCAAAGTTGTTTCTCAAAATAGATAACTGATTGTGCCAAGCATTCCCCAAAAACCAAATGCAACCATTCGGTCGTGTTTCTATCATCCTTGTTGGTGATCTTTCCCAATTGTTGCTAGTCATGGATACTCCTATTTATGCTTCACACTCATCGGTTGTAGCCTTGTGGAATACTTTCACATTCTCAGTAACATTGGACACTATTTTTTGCCAACAAGGAGATAGTCCTACCCAATAAAAGTTTCAGGAAATCCTTCTCAATATAAGAAATGGTGAGGCTCTCCACGATGACTGGGAAGAGCTTATGAAACAAAAATTAAAATTCTCTCACCCACAAAAAGAGAACAATTTGATGTTGCAACACATTTGTTTTCCACAAATGACTTAGTCACATTCCACAATAAAAAATGATCAAACAATTAAACCTGCCCATAGCCATTAGCACTGCTCGAGTAGCACAACAAAAGACATCTAATTATGGAGATGATGACCAACTTCTTCTAGAACTATTTCTTTGTGTTGATGAATAGGTGATGCTAACAAAAAAATTATGGATTCAAGCTAGGCTAGTCAATGGATCCCTTGGTCTTGTTATAGCTATTGTGTATAATGCATGTTGTAAACCACCAGATCCACTTGACTATGTTGTTGTCTGCTTCCAAAATTACATTGGCTCACCATGGGACCCAAAAAACCCAAGAGATATCCCCATCCTAGCTATAACCTAAGGCATTCGGACAAAAATTCCACTCATCATGGTGTGGGAAATAACAATACATAAAGTACAAGGCTTAACATTAGATAGATCAACAATAAACATAAGAAACAAAGAAAGGTGGGGGCTAAATTTTAAAGCTATCTCTTTTGTTAAATCAATTGAAAGACTCCACATTGAGCCAACATTCTCATTTGAGATATACTATGGAGACTAAACAACAAGTACGCTGCTCAACATCGCAGTGAAGAGGCTTGGTTGGAACAGCTCCAACCCCTACCAAATGCTTCTATCCCCACCTCATGTTTTGGATTATGAAAAAGGTTTTGAAATATTTATTTTCACATTGGCTCCAGACTGTATACCATCCTCTTTTGAATTATTTTAGGTTAAATTTTACAAAAACATACCAAGTAATAACTTGTGCAAAATGGGTATAATTCCAAAGATGCACAGAGATACCAAGGAACAATAAGCAGAGAGGAAAACTTGTACAAGTCAGTGACATGTTTTGATCAGTCCAGTCTATTAAAATATATATTCAACTATTCTAGATACATTTTCAAGAATATTGTGTTGTATTTGACTGATTAGTTTTAAATTATGCACCTATGCTTTGTTTTCCATCTTTTTTTCCTATATACTCTAAGTTTTTTTGCCACTTTAAATTGCCCCTATTTATTCAATTCTTTCCATCCTCTTCAACCTTGCACATTAAAGATAATTTTCTTGTTTATTTTCATCTTTACCTTCATCAATACAATTTCTATTAAATTCACTATGCAAATATGCACCCATAAATATTAATCTGCCCACTTCTCCTTTTGATATTTCATTATTTCGTACTTTCTGTATATGACATTTAGAAAAATACACTCTTCTGAATATTCCACCTATCCATGTTTGTCCATTTTTCTTTAAATTTTGTGATGTCAATTCTTTATCAAGAGGCCTATTTTTATAAAATTACCACAATAAAGAATACACTACAATATGAGAAATCATATATGAAAACACTAGATTTTCCCTGACTTTAAGCAAAAAAAAATACTACAATATGAAAGATCATATATTAAAACACCAAATTTTTCCCAACCTTGTTATTATGTGATATGTGATGAGACTCCATGAAATTACTCATGGGCATTTCATAATTTTCTTTCTTGTGGGTTTGGCTAGAGCCCACAAGGCTTCATGATGCCAATATGGTAGGGAGGAGAACGAGCCTGGGTTTTGTGCTTTTTCCTCTTACGTCAAATATTTCTTGCTAGATAGATACATAGATATGTACACAAATCCTTCCATACACTTGGCTTCCAGAAACATACTCTACTCTACCCATTGGATTTCTCAATGTGAGTATAGCTATCCTTTTCACTGATCTGATTGATTATTTATATAGAGTTCTTTACTAGGATACCAATTTCCCCTAAAATTATTACAAAATTTGCATTATGTTATTCTAAATGTATTTGTATAAAATATACCATCAGTCTTTTTTACTTTTCTTTCTTGGGGATTTTCCTTAAGCCCATGAGTCTTGATGATTTACACATAGGGTTCACATTGCATACAATTCTCTTTCAAGTGATTTTAACATGCAATATTCTAAACATATAGTTGCAGCTATTACAAATTAATACATATGCACATACAAACAACATTAAGTGTGAAAGATGCACAAAGATACCAATAAATGATAAGTAGAGGCTGAAAGTTCTATAAGTCAGTAACATGTTTTGAACATTCCAGTATATTAAACTATATATGCACATACTCTAGAAACATTTTCAAAAAAATTGTGTTACATTTGATTAATAAGTTTAAAATTTTGCAACTATGTTCTATTTTCCATTTTATGTGCTTATATACCCTGAGTTTTTTCATTTGTCCTTCATGCTTTGCTTGCACATATTCTTATGTGCTCTTGCTAGCTTTTCAATTAGTTTTATTTGATTCAAATAGCTGGAAAATGTTGATCTCTAGAATTCTCCTTTGGGAAGTTCACTATTTTCTCTTCCTATATATTACATTTAGAAATATATAGTCTTTTCTACATTTCATTTTTGTCTAATATATGATAACACTCCATGCAATTTGTGATGGGTTTCTCGGGCTTGTTCACAATGATAGTGGAGTTTGTTGACCATGTGGGTTGGCGATGGTAGAGTTGGTTGCCTCGATCAATGGAAATAGAATGGTAAAATCCTGCCATCCACCTTTGGTAGATAGTAGATTGGAAGGTTTTACAAGTGTTGTGCTTTGCAATCTATAGTGTTTGGCCTCCTTTTGTTGCTATAAGTTGTTTTTCAATGTATTTTTTCCATTCCATACACATCTAACCAAAGACATATATTTTGATAGATTCAAATAAATTTTACTTTGTAGTAATATCATGTTGGGCTCAATGCAAGCATAGATGGTCAAGGAGGTATGAATCCCAGATCTATGGGACAATTGGTACCTAAAAGATGACCATATTTTTAAGCATAAACAAAGTTTATTTTATAAATTTATATTTTACTAAGTTATACATTCAACCCTTTTCTTCCTACATGGCTAGAGAGGCTCTAGTACATATCAAAATCAGGTATTTTTATAAAGTTATTTGTATGCATTCTAGGATTTGAAGCAAAACCTTTGATATTTCTTTGATTTCTTCATTTTAACGATATCTGGTTATTTCATCCACATAATTTGTTACCTTTTGAAACCACATTAAATAGAACTTTAAAATATGAAGTATAGAAGAGGAAAACTATGATCATGAATAGTTTCCTATGGGGAATTGAAAAAAAGAATATTATGAAACATATTGATACAAGACATATAACATGTTCCATACAAACAAAATAAGCACGACAATTAACACTTTTTTATAAGGAGCTTCAAACATATGAGGAAAAAATAATATCATGAAACATATTGGTACAAGACAAGTAGTCTATGTAACAATTGTAAGAGGTATTAGAATAACACTTAAGAATTCCACGTAAATGATAGATGACCAAAAACATTTGGCCTACTTTCAATTTTTTAGGTTTTTGTATGTTTTTCTACCTCTCTTAAAGTTCTATTTAATGTGGTTTTTTGATCATCTATCATTTTTTTTTTTTATTCAAGGGGTAAACGCTTTTGACTAGAGCTATGAACCGGATACAACCATTCAACAATACCACCCCAACGGGGTTTGAACCTTGGTGGCAAGAACAACAATGCCACATATAAACCATCACACCATGCCAATACCGGCAAAAAATATATTAATTTTTAAACCCTTCGATCATCTATCATTTACCTGTGATTCTTTAAAAGTATTTTTTTAACATCTCTTTTACAATTTCTGAAATGACAAATGATTAGAAGCTCATTTTAATAGACATTTAACATATGGAGAATAAAAGGTGTAGGCTATGAATAGTTTTTTATACAGAGCTCCTACTGTACAAAATGCGTATAGCACCAAAGATGCACAGAGATAACAAAGAACAATAACCAAAGGCCGAAAAACCTACACAGACCAAAAAAAATTGAAAGCAATCCGAAGGTATAGGTCAATGTTATGTTTTTAGTTTATACTAATCTACAAAATTTTAGAATTTTGAAAGTTAAAAACAATTCTTGTCACAAGGACAATAGAATAAGAAACTCCTAAAGTGTCATGCAAAGTAAAAAAATACATGAGGGCACAATCCTTAATTAAATGAACAAAAAAATTTATGTGGGTTAAATTATGAAGAATACAAGAGCTAAACTATGACAATGAACAACTTGTTATAGGGAGCTTCAAACAGATGACAAAAAGAGAATATCATGAAACATATTGATACAAGACAAGAAATCTATGTAAAAGTTGGCATTTACCTATTGGCTATTTGTTGCAAATTTCCATTGAGATTTTTGTTAGCCCAGTCATGAATAGAATTTCTTGGCACTAGAAATTAATAATCACCAATGGCTGGCAGCGAGTTTCCTGAGGTTGTTTATGATGACCTCTAGTTTCCTAATTATGTGGGTTGGAGATGGTGGAGTTGGTTGCCTCGATACGCGGAAGCATAATGGCAAGTGTTTGCTCACATGAGGGTTAATGCATCTTGGAATTGTTGTACGATGGAGTGGGAGGAAGTAAATGCAATATTCAATGTTGTAGTGTGGTAAAGTATGCTCCAAAATGTGCAATAAAATATATTGATTAAGTTACATTGTCGAAAGAGACATTGTAGCTTTTTATACCCATTTTGCATAGATTATTTCTACCCATTGGTTTTAAGAGTTCTATTTAATGTTGGTTTACTACCAAAGAACATAGCTCAAATTTTGAATTGACAAGCCAACTCTTACATAGACTACTTATCTTGTATCAATATATTTAATGTGGTTTTTTGATCATCTATCATTTACCTGTAATTCTTAAGATCATCTATCATTTACCTGTAATTCTTAAGTGTTTTTCTAATAGTTCTTTTACAATTTCTCTATTTTGTCTATAATATTTAGTGCCAAATAATGTAGCTTAAATTTTGAATTGGAAATCCAACTCTAACATAGATTTATTTTGTTGTATCAATATGTTTTATGATATTATTTTTTTCCAGTTTCGCAAAGCAAACTGCTCATTACATAACAGTTGGCAGTCTATGTAAGAGTTGGCTTGTCAATTCAATGACCATTTTTACTATATTCTTCCTTAGATTGAAATTGTACTTTTTGTATAAATACATTTAGACTTTCATAATATGAATGTTGTTATAACTTTAGGGAAAATTTCCATCTTGATAAACAACTATATGTAAATATTTTTTAGATAAGCTGAAAAGATAACTGTACACACATGCAAAAATGCAATGGGTAGAGTAGAATATCTTTTTTGAAGTCAAATGTTTTATTTTTTTCCCACAAAAAAAAATTCCATTTAATATTTCCCCTTTTGCAAGCATTGTAGATTGTGGCTTATGTGATTGTGGACGGAAACTACACACCATTGTCATGTGCTTGTGAGAGGATAAACAATTTGTTGATTACATCACATTGTTTATCCCTACAAGCACATGACAATGGTGTATGTTGCTCCATTCAACTAAACCATTTAAAATGTCATGGTTGGCATGGTTTTCATTTTGTACATGACTACAGTTTTTTCCTTTCTAGTTATTGGTTGTTATATGTTCCCATGTTTTTCAAACACATTTATGCATATACATCTTAGCCATGCAATGCAAATATAAGCACTTTCAAAACAAAATCTATACCGGGATATATATGTTTGTGAAGTTAGATGCACCTTTTTAGTTATTATACACTCTTCTATATATTCCATCTATCCATTTTTTCTAGCCATCTTCAAATCCCATGATGCCAATTCTTTATCAGGATACCTTTTTCCATAAGGTTGTCAGAGTAAAAAAGAGACTACAATATTAGAGATCTTGTTTGAGAACACCCATTTTTCCACAACTTTGTTATTGTGTCATATATGATAAGATTCCATGATATTTTCCATGGACCTTACCTGGCTTTCTTGTTCGGGGGTTTGGCTAGAGCCTACGAGGTTTCATGATGCCAATATGGTAGGGAAGAGAATGATTGTGGGTTTAGTGCTTTTACCTTCCATAATCATATATTTATTGCTGCTTATATACATGGACACACAAATTCTCACTTCCACTTGTCTACCAAAAACATACTCTATTCTATCCATTGCATTTGTCATTGTTTCCACAACTCTCTTTTCAAATTCTCCAATAGATTACTTATACAAAATTCTTTAATAGGATTCCATGTATTCAAAATGTTCCATTTTATCTCTTTCTATTTACAAGAAATAATGCTAACCTCTTTTATTGTATATCTATATTATTTCCTTTATAATGTTGTACATATACAATAGACATTCAAGAAAATTAGTGTATTGTAAATTGTCTGTTTCAAATTCTTTCATGGTCCAACAACTTGATCCAATGCTATTCACCCTTGTTAAATACCATCAACAATACATGTAATTACATAATTTTTCCTTTATCAATAAATAGATTCTGTGAACCAATTGTAAATATTATTAAATTTTTTTAGTTTTGCATTGTCTATATTGATATTACACATATACTTACTCACTTTTTATGATTCCTTTTTTATTTTTCTTTCCTGTCCACTAACATACCCCTATCTTCTATTTGTAGGAACTAGGCTAAAGCATGCAAAAGTATTCAAAAATCATGATACCTATTTTTTAAAAGTTACCACAACAAAGAAAACATTACAATATGAGAGATCATATATTAAAACACCAGATTTTCCCCAACTGTGTTATTGTGTGATGTATGATGGAACTCCATGAAATTTCTTGTGGGCGTTTCATACTTTTCTTGCTTGGGGGTTTGGATAGAGTCCACAAGGCTCCATGATTCCAATATGGTAGGGAGGATAATGAGCATGGATTTTGTGCTTTTGCTTTTAATGCCATATATTTGTTGTTACATAGATACATGTGTACACAAATTGTTGTATACACTTGGCTTCTAGAAGCATACTCTATAATAACATATTTCTCATGTCATAGCAAGTGGTGGGGAAGCACTTGATACTTTGGTCACCTTACCTCAAAAAGAGGCATAGCTTTTAATTCAATTATTCTAACAATGCAAAATATGTGTATCGTGTCATCACATTCTTCTTTTGGTGAGGTATGTTTATTTCTTTTGGATGAAAGATGGTGTGAGTGAGTCTTCAATTGGACTATGAACATCTTTACTCTCTAAGTGATGGTTTCCCCTATATAATCATTTTTGTGTTGGTCAAATGGTTTAAAATTTATCAATATAATGTTTTTTCTTTCTTCGTGAATAAATGCATTTATATATATTTTTTTGTTTGAACAATTCAAGTTGTTATTCTATTTGGTCATCCATTTATTATTTTGCTTTATCTAAGTCCTTTTTATTTTGTTCAAAATTTCTTTTCTCTTAGGACATCTATTTGCTACCATTTGTTCAAATTTTTAATATCTAAAGAATCAAACCATAATTCCTACACCAATTAAGGAGTGTGTGTTTACTAGAACCAATTCATAAAAAATTGATATTTTTATTTTCAATTTCATTGTAATTGACTAATTTTGAATCCTTTCTACTTGTCTCCATTTTATTTTACTAATACTAAACCATAAATCACATGCACAATAATGCTTTTATTTCAGAAATTATGGACTACATACTACTTATAAAAAGTATTGAATATTAAAGATCTTTTTTTTTTTTTCAAAGTCATTAGTGATGACCATCATAACTAATATTCAAATAAAAAATAATCAAAATAAATAACATCAAACTAATAAATTATCTAGTACCACATAAGCATTGCAAAAAATATGCCATACTTAAAGTTATGGAATAACTTTGTTTTAAGAATACATTTTTATTGAATATTAGTAATTACAGGCATGACTAATAACTCTTTAAAAAAGGAGAATCCTTCAATTTTCCATACTTTTCGTAAATATTATTTAATCCACAACTTCAATTCTTCCATGTATTTGTATGCATATGCATCTTAAGATAATTAAATAAAAATCAATTAATTGATTGATTAACCTAGACAAAAAGGTCAAATATAGATGTGCATCTAGGTATAATAAATATAAAACTAAAATAAAGATAAAATTATATCATACCTTAAATTTTGGAGAGAAATTATTATTATTATTAAAAAAAATAATTATTTAAAAATTTAAATTTTATTTAATTTTTCAATTGTAAATTTTTAAGAATAAATTTTAAAAAAAATTGTATTCATTGAGAATTAATTTACTATGGATTCCCAATGATCTCACATTTACTTGTGATTCCTAAAATTATTAATTAAAATCAATTTTAAATAACCATTGTAACTAAAATTATTAAATATTACATATCAATCAAAAAAAAATTATTGATGATTAATTACATACAATTAAAATTAATGGATCTTCGTTCAACATGACCTATGGTTTTATTTTACATTTTCATAATCAATTTTCAACTAATAGATTTTGATGTGGAAACACAAAGATCAATTTTTCATTTAAATGCAAATGGTTCTTAATCTCACATGCATTGTGTGTGAGATAAGAATGGGCAAGTGGACTATAACATGAGGTTTAAAATTATTTACAATGCTCAAATTAAATGAAGACATATAGATAATCTCTACACCAAAATTAAGTGATTTATAATATGTTCAAGTTAGGTGATTCAAATTGATATCTTTCAATGCACACATATGTTGGGTTTAACTTTAATACATATATATTGATATGCTTTAGCTATCCATCTAATTATCCATAATAATATATAAAATAATTTTCCAATATCTCTCTTCATTATGATCTACTCGACCTATTTTATCCTAGGTAAAGTCCAAAATCATAAGGTTCACCTCCTACTATGAACTAACCTCACGTTATTTCATATTGGCTTATTAACACACTTTCCCTTTCTCAACTCAATCAAACAATTGCAAATATTATTGATTATTTATATTTCACATTGCATTCCAATATTTTTTTTATTTCTTACCCATTGAATAGCCATTTGTGGTGGACCCCTATCGGCTAAGCGTCGCATGCCTGTGCATGTGACTGCTAGTGTACTTGAGTCATCTGACATATAAACTAGTCAAAACACCTAGACTAGGGTGACCTCACTCATTTCCATCAATTTCACGCTAAAATTTAATCTATAAGTGTCTCACTTTCTGTATTTCTCTAATCTATATATCCATTATGTATTTTTTCATTTTCATTTGTGTGATTATTTTTGTTTCTACATTTGGGGTTATATAAATTTGGTTAACCAATTACACACATATAAAATCTATCCTGTTTGCAGTAAAGTAAATAAAACCTAAAATATTGGCTTTCCTTTAAGGTAGTCATCTAATCATAAAACCCTAGTTGGTTTGTGTTCCAACATTATGCCAAAGGGGAAAGTTAGATCTAAGATAATTCACTTTTTGAATCTAGATCACTTTCCCCATTGAATATTTTGGTGAACCCAACACTTTTTACACTTGATTTTATTACAAAATATTATAGCATATAAATTGTCCAATCCAATCAAGCATTAGGTTATTTGAATATATTATTGTTTATATGCATTCCTTTAGTTTTAAAAATCAAACATTTACACTTGTGTTAACTAAACCCTAAACAATTGGTTAACTTAATTTAGATTACATTTGCAAATAAATTTTGATTTAGTTGCATAGTTTCAAATTTTATTTTTCCTTGTCTAGCATTAAATATAAATTATTACATTTACATTGGAAAAAATTGTATACTTACCTTGAAAAAGTAATATATTTATACACTTTATACTTTATAAAAACATAAAATAAAAACAGATTCTTTCACTATTTCATTAACATATCCATCTTGTAAACATTTTTGGATCCTACGTCCTACCTCTTAGGAGCACTCATGAATGAAGTTGATTTATCCTATCAACTCCTTTGAATGCTTAAAATCCCTAATTCACGCCTTCACATGTCTCTTAGAACCAAATTAGGGAATATTGATTTCCCAAACTCTTCTATACTTCAAACCTAGGTTTTCATAGAAAAGACCCTAGAGAACCTACTTTTACTTGTGAAATATCTAAAAAATAGAACCTTTGTACTTCTAGACTAAGGTTCCCACACCCAAGTTGTGTTGTAAATTTGACCTTATTTTTGTACAAGGTTGTTCTTTGTAACCACTAATCGAATCTAATCCATTTTCCTGAAAGTCTATTATGCAACTTCCTCATTATGTCTCATTCACTCAATTTGACCCTATATTCATCTTCTTCATTGCATTACCATAAAATTTGTTGTTCCTCATAGTAAAAGTGATCAAAATCGTACCAAACCTACTAATATCTCTATTTTAGTTAACAACCAAATAAAATTTTCCTACTAAAACTTGTATCATTACAAAATTACCTTCACAGTATGTTCCCTTTCATGACTTTACCTTGTCACTAGATTTTTCCTATACAAAAAATTATTCTACATCCTCATCCTAATGTCTTTCAAGAAAAAATAAACTCGTTATTTCTATTCAAGGTATCCCAAAATTTATAAAATGACTTAATGTGTTGCAACAACCTCATTACCATGTAATTTCTCACAAATACAATACTAAACCCATTCTTACTATTGTAGGTATTCCAAACAAACATAAACCGTTGACCACATTCTAAAATTTGAAAAAAAATTTACTTAAAAGAATAATCTAGATCAAAGTGTGTTACAACAGCCTAATTGTCCTGCGATTTCTCACACGTACACCACTCAAAACAATAAATAAATAGAACAAACACAAACCATGACTACTTCCATTCTATTTCCAAGCAATCTTATCTTCCCCCTATACCTCATCTTCCTCAACATGTCGGAAGAGGGTATGTGCAGGATCTTGATGGGCCAAAAAATGGCAATATTGTGGGTATTTGTAGGGTATGTGGCTGATGACTTTCTTTTTACCCAAAATTGATGAAACGAAAAGGGTTTTTAGAGGAGATTCTCAGCTTTCCACCAATATAAATTATGTTTTAATTTGAATTTAATAAATGATTATTATTCATTTTCTATTAGAATTATGACTAAAGTCCTTATCGATAGGCTGATTGAAAAACATCTATAACTTTCAAACAGTATCACATTTTTTGAGTCCGAAACATGCGTCACATTCTATGCTTCACATAATATAGTATTAAAAAAAGAAAAACTAAATTTCATGAAGTTTTGACCAAGTTAAGGTGGTTAGACATATGAGTTTTTATATTTTAAAAAAGTTGTAATAAAAAATTCATATTTAATTATTTTATTGGAAAAAAATTACAAAAAAATATGCATCACATCTAGATATGTTTTATCTACTTATATATAAAATATTATAAAAAAATATTATCATTTTATTATGGTTAGGGTGGTCAAACAGACATCTACTTCTTATTTTTTCTCTGAAATTTAAGTACGACTGCATTGAAATTTCAAAATTTCACCAAATAGATTTTATTTATTTTTAAATAAACCTAGTAGTTTAGAAACTACATTCAATTTTCTACATATTCTATTTTTACATATTTTTGAAATAATATAGATAACTTATTCAAATTTTTATGTCAAGTTGTCTAACACTGATTTTTCTAAATTTTTTGCCACTTAAGGGCCTGTTTTTTCCATGATGATCCTGCACATAGCCAAGAGAGTATGATATTGTTGGAAATTATTGAAATACTCTAGATAAAATTTCTCTTTGGTACTTAATACAAAAATCACTAACATATCATGGGATTCTCCTAAAGGGCTTATAGAAGATAGTGGTTACACCTTCCGTTAGACCTAATGATGTAGCAACCTTATTTCATTGTATGCATACAAAAAACTTGCATATTATGTTCCCTCAATATGAATTACCTTCTCTTGAAATCCAAAATCAACATGATTTGAGCTTATTATTTTTTTCATCATTAACCAACATTATATAGAACATATTTTTTATCAGGGAAACTATCAAGATGCATAAATGTCTCGAAAACATTCTTGATTTTGTGGTCATTGGGACATTACACTTTCACCTGCCTACAAAGTGTAATGCCTTTGTGGGCTAAAAATATACTAAAAACACCTTCTTCCATGCCTATTCTTCATTTTATTCAACCAATTCTTCATTCCATTCACTCCATTCAATCTTTGATTCACTAGCTCATTCTTGCTCTCTTCATCAATTGCTTTCATTCTATCAAGCTCTTAGGCTCTCTTGGCTCTCTACACCAACTCTTTGTTGGAAAATGAGAGATTTTCATTGATGTTAATAGATAGTGGGATTTAGATAACTTTCACAATGGAATTTTAATGACTGACTACTCTGATAATGGAAGTCTATTAATTTGGTATCTTGGTCTGGATTATCCAATTTTATAAGATTTGCTTATAATCTGATAATATGTTCTATGTTGATATCAGTTGCATCCATTGACATGGTTTCACCTGACTAGGTTGTATAGTTGGAAAGGTATAGTTACTGATAGTTTTTGAAATAGTGTCATACTTATACACTAGCTCAGTACATCAATTATTTGTCGAATTTTGATGAATGTGATGGATATACCTCAAATCATAGAAAATTCAATAAGACTGGAACTAGAGCTCAAAATGTACCCTATTAAAACTTTGGAACTTGATCTTTTGGGTGTTTTTTTGTATATCCCTCTTAGTGTTATACTGTTTGAAGATTTTGGGGTATACATTCATAGAAAATTAGAAGAATCTACATACGTAAAAGCTTGCATATTGTGGGTTGAAGAATTAATTGGAAATGTTTTTTATCCTGAAACTAGAATATAATGTACTTTTGGAAATGAAATTGGATGTATGGAACAATTTTTTTGGACTTTTGTAATGAAAAAAGTTGCATCAAAATGACTCTTAGCATATTTCATTTCATGATGAATATATGTGTGGCTTGATGAATCATATATGATATCCAAAGATGTAATCAAGGAATTTAATGGCTTATCATTCTCCAAACCAACTCTTGAATGCAACATTGATAGGAGGAAAGGTTTGATAAGGGACACACATGCTGATATCAATTGTGTTTTGTGAGGCAGTGATTAAAATATTGTGATAGAAATCCTAATACCTCAAAAGATTCTACAATAATAAAAGAAATTTATATGACTTTTGTACATTAACAGACTTGGTTATTTGAATTGGAAAAATGAACCAGTGTTTTCTTTTTTCTTAAGGATAATTTTAGTGAAATTAAACTAAAGGAAACGACACTCAAAACTAAATCAAACATATATCATGTTCTTACAAAATACAGTTAAAAGTTTATTAAAATACCTCATCATCTTAGCTAAGCAATAGTACTGGTGGGGACTTGTAGTTCCATGTGCTTTTTCCAACAAAGTGCTTTGCAGTACAATCCAAAATGATTAATTGAATACTGGACACTGCTTTCCCTCAAATAAAAATTAGTTTGCATAAAATCAGCCATGCAAATAGAAAAGTATAAAACATGGCCAATGAAGATGAAGGGCCAAAAAATATAGTTACTGAAAGTTTAACCAAATAGGAAGTATAGTTTAGGCTGGCTCATAATTTGACATATATGTTAAATTATACATTATGATAAAACTGTCTAGAATTTCTGATTGCATAGAAAAACACATAGAGCTGCTACTCTATTTCCCAAGACACAAACAGGGGAATACACAAATGCGGAATAAACAAAAATGCAAGGAGACAAATTTGGGCATGCAATATTTTCCTTTTGATTAACTATGCTGGAAATGAACAATACAAGAAAGATTAAACATAAACTACTGAAAGAAAATTCTAAGCTATGAATCAAAATCTGCTAGGAGCAAACAACTACTCAACCAACTTCAGATAACTTCAGGAGCTACTAGGAGCTCACTGGACTGAGCTACATAGAGCTCTTTAAGAGAAATCTCTGCTCACACATAGAACAAACATCTGCTACTGTTTAGGAGCTTTCAAAAGCTCACACAAAACATTCTCTGTCTACAAACTGCTGCTACACAAAAAAAAAAAAAAAACTCCTTCCAACTAACTAACTGACTAAAACTTCATTCTTTTTCTCTTCAATCACATTCCCTCTCAATTTCAAATTCACCTACCAACATTGAATTGGAATTCAAAAATTTCTAACTTCATTAATTCCTTCTATAGTCTTCAGGTGCACGTTAGGAGCAAGTGGGAAAGGCAATCCCCAAAACAATCTTCCAACTACAGGCATCGAATGCTCCTGACAGGTAGGTGGATGGGAAGAGGCTCATGAGCATTCAATTTTCCAACCCTCCCCCTTGATCCTGAGCCAACAAACAATAGGATCAAATCTGATCCAAATCAACAACACCCAATCTAGTTCTTAGGCACTCAAAACTATCCTTGCTCAAGGGCTTGGTGAATATCTCTGCTAGTTGTTGCTCAGACCTGCAAAATGCCATTTTAATTTCACCATTCTCAACCAATTCTCTGATAAAATGATACCTAATTTCAATGTGCTTGCTTCTTCCATGAAACACATGATTTTTCATCAAAGCTATTGATGAAACATTGTCACAAAAGATTATTGTTCCATCCTCTTATTCTTCCCTCAAATCTGCCAAGATTCTTCTCAGCCAAATAGCTTGACATACTGCTACATTTGCTGCTATATACTCAGCCTCTGCTATTGATAGAGAAACAATAGGTTGCTTCTTGGAAGCCCATGAGATGACTCCCAAACCCAAATGAAACACATAGCCTGAAGTGCTCTTCCTATCATCCAAACTTCCTACCCAATCACTATCCATGTATCCAACCAGCACAAAAATATTTACTGCCATGTACAAAATACCTTATCCTTTGGTGCCATTCACATACCTCAGGATTCTTTTACCCACTTGCCAATGGGTGTCCCGTGGAGTCTCCATAAACCTGGAAATAAGACTCACATTGTGCATTATATCAGGTCTAGTTGTTGTTAAATACATTAAGCTTCCAACCAAACTTTTAAACATGGTCGGATCCACATTTATGTTGCAATCTTCTTTACTCAACTTCAAAGCTATGGTTGTTGGTGTTGGGGCAGACTTGCTTTCAAGCATTCTAAATCTCTTCAAGATCTCATTTGCATATTTTCCTTGAGATATGAATATACCATCATGTATTTGTTTTACTTCTATGCCTAGAAAATACCTCAAGAGACCTAAATTTGTCATTTCAAACTCTCTTTTCATGGCCTCTTTAAAATTAGCAATGAGAAAATCATCATCCCCAGTAAAAACTAAGTCATCAACATACAAGACAACAATCAAAACCTTACTATTTGCTACCTTGATGTAAAGAGTGGGCTCACCATCATTTTTGTTAAAGCCATTGCTCATCAAATATGAGTCAATCCTGTTGTACCATGCCCATGGAGCTTGCTTCAGCCCATAGAGAGCCTTCTCTAGCCTATAAACTTTGTGTTCTTGTCCTAGAACTTCATATTTGAATTGCTACTCCACATAAACCTCTTCATTTAACACTCCATTAAGGAAGGCAGACTTCACGTCCATTTGAAATACCTTCCACATGTGCTTGGCTACGATTGCTATGACTGCCTGCATGGTTTTCACCCTTGGAATAGGTGCAAATGTCTCATTGTAATCTCTCCCAAACTGCTGTTTGTACCCTTTGACAACTAATCTTTCCTTATGTTGGTCTATCCTTCCTTCGACATTTCTCTTGGTCTTGTAGACCCATTTTACTCCAATAACTTGCTTGTTGGGATGCAAATTAGTTAACTCCCATGTGTTGTTCCTTTCTATTGCATCAATCTCCTCATCCATGGCCTCACACCATTTCTCCTCTTTCACAGATTCTCCAAAATAAAATGGATTACCATGAAAAAATAATGCAAAATTCACACTCTCATCAAATTCTTCATCATACCTTTCATTTTGGTAGATCTCCCTTAAACTCTTGGTCTTCTTTGGCATTAGGGAGGCAAGAGGTGGATCTGTACTTTCACTATTGTTGTTGTTGTGCTGTGCAGGTAGGTTGAGGAGCTGTCAGGAGCTCTTAGGAGCTCTACCAATGACTTTAGGAGCTCTTCCAATGCTCTCAGGAGCTCTTCAAGAGTCAATCTTTTGGTGCTTTCAGGAGCCAACCTTGTGGCTATCTCTAGCTACTTTCCTTTCTACCTGCTCACTTTAGGAGCTTTCATGGGCACTTTAGGAGCTCGTCCAAAACTCACTGCTACTGAATTTCTGGTTATTTGTGATAGTCTTCCTAGCAGTCTACCAACTTCAGGAGCTCTCAGGGGCCTTTCAGGAGCTCGACTGGTACCTTTAGGAGTCAATCCTCTGACAAACTATCTTGTTGACTGTCCTCTGACTTCAGGAGCCGTTAGGAGCTGTTGGGAGCTTTCAGGAGCTCTCAGGAGCTCTTTAGGAGCTTGAATGATGCTTTCAGGAGAATCTGCAGACTCTTCTTGTTGAACTTCAGGTTCAGTTTCTACTTCTTTAGGAGCTATTAGGAGCGGTTATGAGCTGTCAGATTCTACCACTCCATCCCATGACTTGTCTTCTAGGAACTCCATGTCCCTACTAATGACTATCTTTTTGGTGATCAGATTGTATAGCCGATAGGCCTTGGACTCTTCACTATAGCCAATGAAAATACATTTTTCACCCTTGTCATCCAATTTCTACCTCTTTTCCTTAGGCATGTGTGCATATGCTACACACCTAAACACTCTCAAGTGCTCAACTATCTACTTGCATCTTGTCCATTCCTCTTGAGGGATCTTGTCACCTACCGCCTTTGTTGGACTTCTATTTATCAAATAAACAGTTGTTGCTACAACCTATCCCCAATATTTATTCAGGAGTCCTTTTACTTTCATCATGCTCCTTGCCATCTCCACAATGGTCTGATTCTTTCTTTCAGCCACTTCATTTTGCTGCGGAGTATAAATGGCTATTAGCTCCTTCTTGATTCCATTTTTCTTGCAAAAATTCACAAACAAATTAGAGGCTGACTCTCCTCCTCTATCTAACCTTAGGACCTTAAGCACATGTCCACTCTCATTTTCAGCCCGGGCCTTAAACAACAAACACTTGTCAAATGATTTAGATATATGTTGCAAAAATAGACCTATGTCTTACAGTTGTAATCATCAATAAAGGTCATAAAAAGTCTGCTCTTACTAACATAAATGATTTGCATAGGGCCTACCAAATCTATATGCACCAGCTCTAATGGTGCTCTTGCCCTTGTAGAGTTGTCCGATTGAAAGGGCTGCCTATGTTGCTTGCACAAAATGCAAGCCTCACATCTAACATTAGACTCTACTATTCTTGGCAAACCATCAATCATTCTTTTCTTGGACAAAAGACTCAAACCAGCATAGCCTAAATGTCCATACCTTAGATTCCATAGCTTGGAGGGATCTTGAATGGTGCTCTTGAGCGCTACATGATATACTATTGTACATTCTCCATTCTTGAGAGGTGCAACAACAGATTGATATGAGAAACACGTCTTAATTTTCAACAAAAACATCTGGTTCTTTGTCATTTGGACTACTGCAAACACCTTCGTCCTTTCATTCTTGTCATAAAAAACACATTGACCCTTCTCCATCAGCACTTTGTATCCATTTTGGATCAGCTAACCAACACTCATGAAGTTATGCTTTAACCTAGGAGCAAGAAATATATTTTGTATCTCCTTATTCTCACCTTACTTTTTGCGGATCATAATAGATCCTCTTCCAACAACAGGAACTACTCCATTGTTCCCCATTCTTATTTCAAACTTTACATTTTTGTCAATGAAAAAAAAAGACTTTCATTACCACTCATGTGGTTTTTGCAACCGCTGTCTAAATACCAGACTTCAGGGCTACCTTCCTCACCAATGTTGCACATGATGAAGGCTATGGACTGGCTTCCTTCAGCCACATTGGCACTTTTCTTTGACTAATCTCTCTACTTTGTCCAGCAATCACTTACATAATGCCCAAACTTATGACAGTAGTA
This sequence comes from Sequoia sempervirens, assembly GCA_007258455.2. Taxonomy (NCBI): domain Eukaryota; kingdom Viridiplantae; phylum Streptophyta; class Pinopsida; order Cupressales; family Cupressaceae; genus Sequoia; species Sequoia sempervirens. The sequence goes on along the minus strand of VDFB02281492.1, from coordinate 1,017,526,110 downwards.
GCATTCAACATTGCTCTTGTCATTCTTCATATTCTAACTATTGTTCTTCTTGCCTCTTCAGGAGGTTGTCTGAGAGCTACTTTCTCCCTCTTGGCTGTTTGCTCGTGCTGAGCTTTTTTCTCTAGCATTACCATGTCCAGATCTCCCTCTACCACATCTGGAGCTATTTCTTCCTCTCCCCTGCCTCTTGCATTCGACTAAGCTTTAAAATCTTGCTCTTGGGAGGAACTTGCAAACCTATTTAGGCACTGCTCATGGGTTTATAGAGAACCCATCAACTCATCAATAGACAATGTTGTGAGATCCTTTTCCTATTCAATGGCAATCACCACTGCATCAAACTTCGTGGGTAAACTTTTGAGGACTTTCTCCACAATCCTCTGATCATCAATGATCTTAGCATTCACTCTCAACCGGTTTATCAAACCGAAGAGTCTTGTGTGGAAAACTGAGATGGACTCACTGTCCTTCATTTCAAGAGTCTTAAACTCTCTTCGAAGCATCTGGAGCTTCACTAATTTGACCTTGTCAGTTGCTTTGTAACAAGTTTGGAGGATTTCTCAATCTTCCTTTACATAGTTAGTTGCTGCTATTTTGGGAAAAATGGCCTCTATCAAGGCTGCTTCGATCAAACTCAAAGCTTTAGCATCCTTCCTCCTTAACTCCTTCAACTGGTTCTTTTGTTTGTTTGTGAGCACAACAAATGTTGTTGGATCAGTTACATCATTGAAACCATTGACCACAAATTCCCACAAATCATTGGCAACCATAATGGTCTTCATCTTCTTCATCCAAATATCATAGTTTTGTCCATTAAAGGATGGTGGCTACTGCCAACTCTTTCCTTCATCTCCAACTATGTCTCCTACACAATAAACTCAAAACCCAGATAAAGAAAATGCCCTAACTCACAAGGAAATGGGGCCTATGGCTCTAATACCTATTAAAATAAAGATTCAAACAGTTCCCTTCGGGTTCCTTTTGTAAATGTTCATGTGCCGGCCTATGCGTCATCGAGTTCACTCGGCTTTCTGACAAGTTTTGATCTTTCCCCTTTGCGCATTTCTCACTTCGCAACTTCGGATTGCGGCTTCCCTTTTGGGTCTCGAAATGCTGCACTGGGTGTCCACTTGCCTCACCTACGGAGTTTTTTATTTCCTGTTGCTTTGTGGTCTCTTCAGGTTGTGAAAGTCTTCCACATAGGCCATCACTCCTAAGATTGTCGGAGGGGCCCACATCTTGGTATGTGGCGGCATATCGCAAACTTTTCTTGCAGGGATAAAGTAAGCAACTGCGGGCTGCGAAATGCTTCTGCAGGCCTTCTTTATTTTTGGTGGACCCTACCATCTGCCAGGTGGCAACCTTTCGCAGCCTTTTCAACACAGCAAGGAGGTGAACGCAACGGGCTGCGAAACGCTGCCAAAGCGTCTTTCGGACCCGATTCACATGGCTTTCTCCCCACTTCAAGATAGCCCTTAGCCCCCTGAACACGTGTCACTTCTTCGCAATCTCTTAGCAGCAGTAGGAGGAATTCTCATTCGGGCCGCGACAGGCTGCCACGTGCCTTACACTGATCATCGAAACCGGCGATGGGCTGGCTCAGCGTGATTGTGTTATCGGGTGCTGCTCATCTTGGCTCTCTAAAGCAGTGGTTGATACTTGTCACCTCGAGGCTTGGCTGGGACCACTGCCATCATTACAAGGGGCGCGCCTGTGCCTGAGTATCCAAATACCATGTTTTAACTCGTTGCCATTGTAACGGCATTGGGAATCTTTTGATTCTGGCATCATTGCTGAAGATTGTGGGATCTTTTCTGTTACAAGCTTTCCAAAGTAGTGGGAGTTTTTCTCCCCAGCTATATATACTCTCTCTGTCAATGAGAGAAGGGTCCGAAATTTCAAGGAAAAAAGGTCCAACAATAGAAAGATCCAAGAGTTTTAAGGAAAGGGATACTAGTTATAGCAAGAGACACTAGGCCTCTCTTATATGTTTATTTTGCAAGAAACTTTCAGACTATGTTAACTATTCGACCTTTCTATTTTTCATGTATTGATTAAACTATAAACTGTACTTTTTATCATCTTAAGCATTTCATTTGACATAACTTCTATATATTGAATGCAAGCTTGTTTATCTAAATCATGTCTAAATGACTCTTCTTAGTGGTAAGGATGCATGCAATACTATTTTATGTCAATAAATGAATTGTTTATGCTATAACTTTAAATCTCTGACTTTTTTTAAACATGATAACACCATTCAGGCCCTTAAATCTATGATTTATCATGCCTATCAGCATATTTTGGCGCATCGCCTTAGATTAGACTTTCCTTCATTGTATTCATTTCCTTTTCCCTTCCAAAACCCATTATAGAAGAAGCCAACTTCTTTAAAACCTAGAGGTCACTCAGTTTGGTGCAAAGGGGTCCCCCTTGAACTGATTTTCCCATAAGGCACTGTTACCTCGTCATTTTTTGGCATCAACAGTTGTATCCTTTTTCTGGCATGCGCGGTGGGACCCAAACTAATGAAATTGTCTTATAGAGGGGTGTATGAGCCATCAGCCTGTAACTAAATCCCAGACTACTAATAACCCAGGTTTACTAGTGCCTCCATTAGGAACAGTCCAGGCCGCAAATCAGTTAGTAACTGTTCCATTCCCACCACCTTTTCCTCTCACCATGTTGTCAGTCGCGAACAGAAACTATGTAGCATAGGATGCTGGAAGTCCCCTGGTAGCTCCGGTAGCGCCTGCTGTTTGGGGCGCTATCCCGGTTTCAGCCCTAAAAGCTCTTTCCAAATTTTCTAGAGATAACACAAAAACACCAGCAGAGCATTTGAAGGATGTAGCAGATGTATGTTTGGTACACGATATCACAACGCAAAATGTAGCCCTAAGGCTCCTTGCTGCATCCTTCAAAGGCAAAGCTCTGGATTGGTACCGAACACTAACTTCGAATACCATTCGCACTTTGGATGACCTCGGAGATCCATTCTATGAAAGATTCTCAAATGATGGAGATTGTTCTTCGTTATATTATCAGCTATCGGTCATAAGATGAGCACCCCAAGAGGCTTTGACTGATTTCAATGCTCGATTTCACTCAAATTGGCAGAGGATTCCTGTGACTATCCGCCTGACTCCAGAACTGGCATTCATATTTTACCTAAAATCTATTAATCCTGACATTTTTGTGATGATCAAGTCTTTGGGAGGAGCCACTCTACTAGATGCTTATGCTACCGCTATCAAAGCGGAGAATTATTTAATAGATTGCAAAAAATTGCCTCCTCGACCTATTGTGCCAATATTTCTTGAGATATTGACCTCTGCACAAGAGACTGCATCAACTAGTGTGCCAGCAACTCCCCAGTCGATATACTCATATGCAGCCACTCCTAAGAACTTGGCCTCTACATCGGGTTCTTCCAAGGATGAAATAGGCGACCTCAAGGAGATGTTGCGAACTATGGCAAATGACATAACAATTCTCAAGCAGAACCAAGCAATGCCTCCACGGCCCTCATATCAAAACTATCAAGGTGGGCACCCTACCTAATAGCAAAATCAATATCAGAATGCACCTCACACTAATCCAGCCGTGATAGCTACAAACCAAATGGTTCCGGTACGTACGCCACTGGCAGGTGCATCGCCAAGCTCAAGTAGAGAACTAACCGCAGGACAAAACAATCTTATTGATGACATCAATCCATGGCGCTTCCCTTGCAACGATGCACATATGCCTCGAAATTGTCCACGTGGAAACTTACAACAAAAGGTAACAGAGCAACGTAATCAAGGTACTATGACTGAAAGAGGAGAATACGTATATGCCTCGGCAATGGAGAATGCGGTCCTTACTGCGCAAATGCAAGGAATGTCCATAGAACAAGAGTCCGATATTGTTCCTGATCATGCACTCTTCTTATGGATGGAAGATGAGGAAATGGTGTTTGCAAATAACACATCCACAATCGTAACGCCGCAGGTACAGTTTGACTATAACACACGATCAAAGAGGAGATTCACCGTTGAGCCCGTTGTTTCACTCTTGGATAGTCTGCAACACAAAGGCATGTCCGATCAAATTCCAGGCGCTTCAACCGTCTTTTTGCCTTCTCAACCGTGGAAGGAAGTTATTATAACAAGAGCAAAGGAGAAAAAATCTCTAAGTTCATCATCTTTTAATGTGGTGGAACAATTAAAGAAATCATCTACTAATGTGTCTTTATGGGACATTCTAGCTATCCCAGAATAGAAAACTATGCTACAAAAGGCGCTTCAACAAGAGGTCAACTCAGTATCCACTGAGCCTTTTGCCAGTGCTGAGGTGGTTTATCAAATGTCACCGGCTAATGTTCTTGCAGAAAAAGCTAAGGAATCCCATATGGAAGGTGGAGGTAGGCCAAAACCTCAACCCTTTTTCTTGACCCTCATTGTAGGGGAGAAGCTATTACACAACGCTATAATTGATTCTAGCGCTAGCACAACGGTTATACCAAAACTGATAGCCGAAGCCTTGGGACTCAGCTACGAACCTATGAAGAAAGGGGTGATGCAGCTGGATGGAAATAAAGTTGATACTATGGGTGTCATCAAAGTACTTCCGTTAACTCTATTTGCCTACCCAAGTATCACGGTCCCACAAGATACAGTGATCATAGATCTCCCTCCTATGTTCAGTCTCTATCTATCTTGAGAATTTACTTCAAAGGTGGGTGGATATTTGTCTTTAGATTAGTCACAACTAATACTTAGGACCAAGCATGGTGCAAAAATGAAGATAGAATCGGAGGCTCTACATTCTGAACACGTGGCAGATGAGGCCCTGATCAATTTTGAGGCCGCCCATACCTCCATCACCAAGCAGGACATGTACAATGTCGAACTGCTGGATGAGGAAAGGGTGAGTGGAGACAGAAATGATAAGGAAGATGCTCTGTTGAGCGAACACATAAACAATGATCCTTTTGGGAATTATCATGCTACTGGATTAGGCACATATGTAATTTATGATGAAGACCAAGTTCTTCCGAAGGTCGCCAAAGAATCTGATGATAACCAAGAAAATGAGCTATGTACATTATATTTTGACGCTGTGGACATTATATTTTGACAGAGCAAGGAGCAAAGTTGGAGCTGGAGCAGGGGTATGTCTAATATCCCCGCATAATAAAAATTTGTTAAGGTCTTTCCAATTCCAATTCGCCTGCTCAAACAACGAGGCTGAATATGAAGGGTTACTCCAAGGCCTAAGCCTAGCGGAACGAATGGGTATCAAGCAATTGATTATGTTCGGAGATTCCGAACTGGTAGTTAATCAGGTATGAGGAATTTCTGCAGCAAAGAATGTCTACATGAGATCCTATCAGCATCGAATCTGGGACCTAGTGGAAGGTTTTGAAGCTTTCAATATCCTGACTGTTCCCCGGACACAGAATGGCGATGCAGATTGCATGGTGGTAATTGGTGCTCAGTTTGATCATGTCTCCGACTTGCTTCAGAACAAATATTCAGTGTGAGTGCTTGTTAGACCAGCAATCCCTGACAATGATCAGAGTTGGTAGGTCTTTGAGAGTGATGAACACATCACCTCGTTTATCCAGCACTCTGGGGAATTTGCTGATCAACTTCAACCAAAGATCGCTGAGCCCTACGAAGGAAAAATTATGCAGCTTAAGTCAAACAAACTTCTGAAAGGGTTAGTTACTGTCAAGAATTTTTTCAATTGTAATGACGCTTGAAATGATAAGTGGAAATTTGTGGCAGACAAAAGTGATTATGAAGACCTTCGAGTCTCCAATGACAGGAATCTTTGGGTCGAAAAAGATGTCTCACAGCGAGATAGAGAAAGGCTTATCAGTTTCTGTGGAAAATATGGAGTAGTGGCCTGGTCCTACAATGATCTGGAGGGTTATGATCCTGGCATCATTCAACATACTATTGAGTTAACAGAAGGTGCGAAACCAGTCTGACAGAAACAGTAGCTAGTTAACCCCAAGGTTGAGGCCTTGATGGCACAAGAGCTGACCAAACTCATTGAGTCATGTATTGTCTTCCCAATCAAACATAGCACTTGGGTATCAAATTTGGTACTAGTCTGAAAGAAGAATGGTGATATCCGCTTATGCGTGGACTTCCGAGACCTGAAGAGAGCATCTCTGAAAGACCACTATCCATTGCCTTCTATGGAATTGATCCTCCAGACTGTCGCAGGATCAGAAATGTTCTCTCTGCTAGATGGCTTCTCTGGCTATAACCAAATTCGAGTAAAAGAAGAAGATCAGCACAAGACTACGTTCACTACCAAGTGGGGGACATTTGCATATGCTAAAATTCCTTTTGGTTTATCCAATGCAGGGGAAACTTTCTAGCGGGCTATGGAAATTGCATTCAGCGAACTGATCAATAAGTTTATCCTAATCTATTTGGATGACCTGACTGTGTTCTCTAAATCTAAAGATGATCATTTTGATAACTTGGAATTAGTTTTCCAAAAATGCCAGGAGTTCGGGGTTTCCCTAAATCTAAAGAAATGTGTATTCGGAGTACCTCAGGGTAAGTTGTTAGGGCATGTTGTATCTAAAGAAGGTATTTCAATCGACCCCGAATGAGTAAGGGCTATAAAGGAACTTCCCCTTTCGGTAAATAAAAGGGGTGTCCAATCTTTTCTGGGCAAAGTAAATTTCATCAGCAAATTTATTTTTGATTTTGCGGGAATGATTAGGCAAATCACCCTAATGCTAAAAAAGGATCAAGCTTTCAAATGGACAACAGAAGCTTGGGAGGCTTTTGAAAAGGTCAAGGAAGCGATCTCCACAGCCCCGGTGTTAATTAGACTAGATCAATGCAAAGATTTTATAATGTATTCCTTCAGTAGCAAGTCTAGTATCACTACTATTCTGATTCAAACAGATAGAGAAGGAAAGGGATAGCATCCAGTTGCATTCTACTCCCGAACCCTAAAGGAATATGAGGCGAGTTATAACTTCGTTGAAAGATAGGCCTTCGCAATAGTAAAGGGACTTAAAAAGTTCCACCATTTATTTTCCTGTAACAAAGTTCTGGTATATGTCGCACATTCTAGTGTGCGGGAATACATCATGGAGGGAGAAATCATAGAAAAAAGGGCTAATTGGATTACCAAGATCCTAGAGTATGATATCGAGGTCAGGCCTACCAAGACTGTCAAAGGCAGAGGACTGTGTGAGTATATGGCACAGAACGAGGAGGTACCTACCCAGGAGGAACGACCAGAGCTCATCCTGATAAATGGATCTGGATTGGAAGATGATTGGCTGACAAATAGAATGTACTTCATGCAAACTGGAAGGTATCCGCCAGGTCTCTCATCCCCAAAAAGGAGGTATTACCAGCTACAAAATTGCGGATATACACTGGTAGAAGGAATTATTTTTAAAAGAAACTTCAATGGTGTGCTCCTGCGATGCGTTACTTCAGGGGAGGCACAGAAGATCCTCGACGCATTCCACAATAGCGACAAAGGTGGAAATTTATCTGCTAAAACTACCGCCATCAAGGTCTTGCGAGCTAGATATTACTAGCCTACACTTTTCAATGATTCCTACTCTCTGGTAAGGGCTTGTAAAAAATGTCAGTTTTTCTTTGACAGAAGGAAGAATTCAGCGATGCCCCTCAAACCTATCATGGCGGATGAACCATTTGCACAATGGGGACTGGACTTCATTGGAATGATCAACCCGGTTTCTAGTGCTGGACATAAGTGGATTTAAATAGCTACAGACTACTTTACAAGGTGGGCAGAAGCTATTCCCCTTAAGGAGGCAACAGAAATGTTCAGAGATTGTAGACTTCCTCGAAGCACTGGTGACAAGGTTTGGCCCTCTGAAGACAATCATTTCGGACAATGCCAGAGCATTTCTAGGTACAAAGGTATGTCACTTTGCTTTAAAAAATGACATAGTCCTTAAAACATCATCAAACTACTATCCACAGGGAAATGGCCTAGCCGAGTCGACAAACAAAAGTTTAGTACGACTCCTTAAAAAGGTTGGCTCAGAACACTAGAGGGAATGGCATAATCTCTGAAAGGTGCTCTGGCCAACCGCATAACTCCTAAGCAAGTCCTCAAGACTTCGCCCTATAAGCTGGTATATGGGAAGGAGGCACTGTTACCTATTTTTATGGAGATCCCAGCGATACAGTTATTAAAGTCTCTCGAGATAGAACAAAATGATGCCATGGAGGTTCGGCTCGCCGAACTACTGGAAGTACAAGAAAGAAGGGAAAACTCCCTAATAGCAATGACAAGCAATCAACAGGTGGTCAAACGATGGTTTGACAAGAAGGCTTCCAACCAAGGTCTAAAAAGCAGAGACTTAGTGCTAAAATATGATAGCAGGACTGCAAAGCCAGGTCAACACGGTAAGTTTGACAGCCTATGTCCAAGGGACCCTTCAAAATCATTCGGTGCATTGAACACAATGCTTTTGAGCTTAAAAATCTAGAATAAAAACCGTTAGGAGTTCTCTTCAATGGGATTCATCTTAAGTTATTCCATTAGGAAAAAGGGTCTACCTTGTACAGTTGTAAATAATGCTTTTCTTTCTTTCATATTTTTGGCCTGTTCTTTTATTGAATCAGTGGTCTTTCTATGCATTTGCTCATTATCATTGGCAGTTAAAACACCAGAGTTGCTTTACACAAAATATGCTCATAAATAGAGAAATAGCATGCAAAATTTGCAAACCCAGAAAAAATTAAACATAGAAGCGAAAAAGAGCATAGATTTTCCTTAAAAACAGAAGTATATATTTATATATATGTTCCTGGGTTACAAAATGGCTGAGATGCCGATTTTCAAAATGTACAAGTATCAGAGTATATATATATGATGGCCTTTTATCAGGCTTATCTGGAATAGGTGAGTTACAACATCAGGCAGGGAGGCAAGGGGGTTATCTATCCAAAGGAATGGCTGGCAGCAACCGACGCATTCACCGTAGCGTCTGCTTCTTCCTCTTCCACGGGCTCCTTAGCGGCACTGGCAGCATCATTCAACGTAGTCATCGTCGGTGGTGGATACACCAAGTCCCTGAAGTCAGTATACCATTCTACGTCATAGAAGGGTATCACATAGTAGCTCTAGAACAGGAAGTGTAGGGCTTGAGTAACCCTTTGCTAGTGCTGGCCATGGGTCTGCAGGTAGAATCCGCTGAGAAATGGCAGCTAAACAATGACAGCTTCTTCTTCAATAAAGCGATGGAGGTCGCTGGTTGTTGGCAGGTCTATCCCATATGCAGCATGTGTAACAACCTCGCTGAGCCCATTCAAGTACTTCTTTGGGAAGATTTCTTTGACCAGCTTCAAGATAAGTGGTCGGGGAATGCAAATGTCCAGCATGGACGCTACAAAGTGCGAGCATACGTCGGTGTTCACCTTATACTTATCTTCATATTCTACACAATCCTTGCCTAGGACCCCCTTAATGGCTACCAGAACCAGTGAGTGTTTGTTCTTCGTCATCCTTTTCAACCTTCTAGTGGAGATCTCACCTACAAACGCCGTCTGTGATTTGAATGAGGTTAGGCGAATTTGGGTATCCATTCCTCCTGACACTATCCCTAAGTTTGCTAAAATAATGTCGAATCTGCTCACCACCTAACCTATGAAAGGACTTGCTTAGCAATCTGCTACTGACCTATCACTTCTTAAACACTAAGTGTGTTTGCTTGCTATCTACTAGCCTATTTATAGAAAAATTGACATAACATATGCCAATCCGCCTCTAAGAAACATGATGTATGCTGGCCGTAGTCTCGAAAGTTGAGTCTGCGTTTGTTCACATTTTGGGCCGATACATGCATGATAGCACAACTCAAGGCGTGCTTAATTAAATGAAGTTAATTAATTAGCTTTAAAAAGGTGGCACTTGTTGGTGAAGGGATGTATGGCCGTAGGCCATTGTGTCAAATCTCAAGCACATCCCAGAGCCCAAGGTGATACTCGTATCTCTTCAGGCTGTGATCGTTTGTATGGCATAATCATTCTGGCCAGGATATTGATTGCTTGTACATGCTAATGCGAGGTTAGAAGGCTAGTTGCAAGCTCAATTTCCAAGGAGATCAGGGCGTATCACACGATCACCCCAATGTGATCATGAAATCCAGCCGCCTCGGAATAGCAATCAGTTCATCTTGCACGAGTTGCCAGATTTACGGTACATGCCAAATTAAATGCAAAAGGCTTGCTTTCGCCTACCACCTTGGGAAAAGTTTCTATTATTGCATGAAAAAGCTTAGTATTTCAAAGTATTTTTACGAACACAAGGGAAATGAAAAGTTTTTTCTATCTGTCTATCCAGTGCAAGCGTATTCGCAGGCCAGGAAGCTTACAAGTTCTGTAGCGAAAGAAAAATGTTAGAATCTTTAGCCCTGCCGATGTAAGAGGAGATTAGTCAGGAACTATATACGGCTATTCGTTCTTCGGCCGAGGTATACATGTACGAGGATATAGCATATGCCATGCCTAGTATACTCGCAAAGACAAAGAGAGCCCACATGGAGGAGCTGGATAGACTCAAGGAGTGGAGTAACCAGAAAAAGGTTAGGGAAAAATGGGATAATATCTATGACCCAAAGCTTGCAAAGAACCCTAAATCTCTCAGAGAGGCAGCTTGTGCAAGGTTATCAGTGGCAAGGGCAGGACAATCCATGACAAGTAGAGTCTGGTTTAGCAGTCTCCCATAATATATGGTCCCATTGGTGCACTATTGCCCGGAGGTGGTCGACGTGGCTTTTCAGCGCTATAATCCAGACACCCATAGCATTGAAGGTCGCAATTTAAGGGTTCAGATCAGCCTAGAAGCCATATGGCATATGTTATGTATCCCTAATCGAAGTAGAAGAAAGGAGGCTATCGAGTATTTCCCCCTAAGCAAGGGGGAGAAAATATGGAAGAGGATGAAAACCGGCTCTGATTTCTTGTTAGAAGAGACTAATAAGAAAGGTATCGCGTCCACTAAGGCACCAAGTGTCCCATTATCATGTGGTTCATTCCACGATGACCTCCAGGACCCCATGTCCATGCTAGCATTTGTTTGTGGCCGAGACTCTGATGAAAAAATTGAGGCTTTTCAGCTGGGACCTGCGATACAGTTTCGCAAGCAACATGAACTTTTCTGGTATGATTTTGCTGAGTTTATGGTTAAAGAAATGATACATCAGATGAAGAATTACCAGATAGAAAAGAAATTTAGATTTCTTTCCTACCTGGTCCACATGTTCCTGCATCAAAATCCAGATTTCTTCACCCGATTTCTTCTGCTATCAATTTTTGATGAGCAGAACAAAAGAAAGCTGGAGTCTACGTGGACACCTTTCCTTTCTGCAACATATGACTATTATGCCTTTGCAGATTATTTCATAGCCTTGATTTTGAATGATTTGATCAGAGAAGGTGATATCATCTGGCTCACCATGGAGCATACTGAATTTATGCAATGCTACACCCCTGCTTGTGACTGGTTCTTAGGCAAGGATTTCACAATCCTTCAAATGCGGGGCTTTATTAGTAAGCCTTTCCTACTCCCGGCTTGCGTCATCGATAGAGTGCTCACACTGGAGGTTTTCTGACAGGTGTGTATCATTGATTTCATGTTCTGTAGCTGCGAAAGTGTCAAGAGGAAGGGATTTTTCACTTGCCCGAAGAGTTTCAAGTTGGTAACGCTTGTTAAAAAAATCACACAAGGTGTCAGAGGAGAAGCTGGCACACCTAGGGTTGGTACTAGTAAATGATAAGTGGGATTACAACCCTTTCAACGACCTTCCAGAGTCACATATGAAAGTTACACATGTTCCCCAACCATACTGGGAGAAGCGGCGTAATAAGCAGACTGATAAAGATGAGGATTTTGTTGAATTAGCACAAATCCCTATGCCAGATACTAGGGGCCGATTGCACAAGTTCTACTTTCCAGTGGTTATGGCTAGGGACAACCTTCCGATAGAGCGCATCATATATAACAAGTTGAAAGTGGGCGAGGAATGGAGTGATGAAAAAATAAAAGCTTTCTGGAAATATCGCCAGGAAACAGCACAGTTGAACACTCTTTATAATCAATTGAAGGACGACCAGGAATTTGAAAGATGGTGGGATGAAAGCCATCCCAGCCCGATCTCTAATGCTAACAAGAGCAAAGAAGTAGAGGGATCTGAGGAGTAGGAAGAAGAAACAATGGTATCATCCTCTTCAGCGTAAGGAGGCAATGTCTCCGAGCATGCCGCCTATGTGGGCACTAATGTACAATTTAATATATCAAGAGGTTCGCTTACACACACATGGGCCGCTAAACCGGTTAGGCTAACGCCTTAGCAGAGGGATCCAATGGCTGAGGTTAGTGAGTGTCCGCCAGCAAAAAGGTAGCACACGAAAGGTGTTATCGGAACAGTTTCACATGAACTCGCCGAAGGAGAAGTGCCCACCACTAGTCAAATGCTAGAGTTTACGGGTGAGTCACGAACAATCCTGGAGCCACCGCCGACCAGTCAGCAGGTACATTTCGCTCCTTCCTCTCTTACATCTCATTCTTTCGTATCCACCCCTGTTCCCTTAGCAACTCCTGCCATTGGTCCAAACCCTCCACCTTCTGCTTCTGGTCCAGCTTATTCGGTTGGATTTGCCCAGTATTCACCATTTCCCCCTTTTATAATTACTCCTTCGAATATGCTCATGCCTACTGCTGCCGCTTAGTCTTTTCTTACCTCGCTTTCGGAAAGTGTTCCCCCTGTCGGCCTCCATTCTTTTTCTGCTATGCTTACTGATCCTTTTCCATTGCAACAAGCCGATACCCAGTTAGCAACTATTCTTCCCCCGCCAATGAGCCTTACAAATGAACCTCCAGTTCAGCCGCTACAAATGTCTAGCCCTGCTGATAGTTCTAAGGCCAAGCTATGGAACGTGCCACATTTTTCTCCACAAACGATTACTCTCCAAAAGAAGCAAATGCATGCACCTATGAAAATTACCTATCCCTATGCCCTGCCTTCTGGTGTTCCTTTCGCAGGTGGGCTGGTTTCATCAACAGCTGAGTTCATAGCATAGATAGATTGTGGAAAGGAAGCGCGTGCAAATAGGATGAGGCGACGAAAGGTGAAGGATGACAATGCCCCCACCGAGCTGAGAGTACAAGCTTCGTATGATGAGGCCCGACAAGAATTAAAATTTGCAACTGTGTACCCCAGGATAAGCAAGCCCCAGGGAGAAATGCAACCGAAGGACTATGAGATCTATGCTTTCGTACTTGACATGAAGGTAGCCCAGCCACAGGATAAAGTCGAAATCATGGAGGAGACACAACAGGTGGTCACTTTCGACTTCCTCAAAACTGGTTGCCAGTTAAAGAAAAAAAAATGAGCAGTTCAGGGCGACTAAGGAAAGGGTGAGCTTTCTAGAGACAAAGGAGAAATCCTTAGAGGCAGATATCACCCGAATGACAGAAAGAGCGCTAACAGCAGAGAATGAGAGAAACAGGCTTCAAAGTGAAATTGCCAAAACCCAAGTTGCCGACCCAGGACTAGTAAAAGAATTGCAAAGCCATAACCAGGCGGCTCGACAGAGCCTATAGTCAAAAGAGGAGGGCTTGAACACGTTCGCCTTGAGTATAGTCAGGGGATGGAAAAAAAGGGTGAGGAATTGGAGTGCCTATAAGAGTAGTATCAGCAGGGGGTACAGGAGAAGTAGGCCGAATTCAAAAGCCTGAAGACTAAGCTAGAGGAGGAGCTCCTAGAGATGAAGACTAAGCCAGAAGAGGAGCTCTGAGAGACAAAAGCTTCTCTAGAAGAGCAATCGGCTAACCACTCCCGAGCTGAACAAACTTGGAATAAAGAAATAAGCAGCTATGCGGAGCAGTTGGCGTCCGAGAAAAAGAAGAATGCAGAATTGGCCGAGGCCCTTATTTCTAGGGAAGCAAAAATTTCTTCACTTAAAACCTCTCTGTTACTTCCCTCTGTCCAACCTAATGTCATTCCGCTGATTAGGAAATTGTATATTTCTCACTGGGAGAAACTCAAGACCTTCTGCCTAACACTGCAGCCTACCCTCTGGTTCATCGATAAGGCATCAAGACTTAATCAAGAAGCCCACGACACAATGGAGCAGTTCTCGCATTTCATCCTGGAAAAGGTTCCTGAGGCAAGGGACTTGCTCAACAAGCTATACTCCGTCTCAGACGAGATCCTTGCTGAGGCAGGTATCGAAGATCGAGACAGTGCTGCTCAAATTGCCAATAAATTCATCCATTGTCACTCCACTTTCTAGCACACTAAGGCAGCGGTGACTTTTCTAAACAAGGCATTTGACGGCATACGGGGAAATTTCTTTGAGTTAGGCAAGTTGGGGTTGCCATCCCCGTTTCTCGAGGATGACTCCATTGCCACAACTACATAGATTGCGGAGGTGATTGAGCAGAAGAAGAACGACTCAGAGGCATTCACGATATTCGGCAACTCCCCAACGGCAGCCGACATTGAGGCAATCATTCATCCACTTTCCCAGCTGCTTTTTCATATCCAAGCAGGTGCCGACCTACTTAAAGTGCTACCTCACAAGGAAGCTATTGATCTCCGTGGGGCACAAGAGAATTTACGTAGCATGGCAAAGCCGTCCAAAAGTGAATGGTCACCTTTGTAGGCTGTACTTTCCAAACTCTAACTCCATTCACCCTATGGATGAAGGCTCTGGTCTACAAAACCAGAGAGTTTTTGGGTTCTTCGTTCCTTATCTGAAATGCCCCTATTAGTCGCCAAAAGCTGTTAAAATAAATATTCAAATAACTCCCTTCGGGTTCCTTTTGTAAATGTTCATGTGCCGGCCTATGCATCGCCGATTTCACTCGGCTTTCTGACAAGTTTTGATCTTTCCCCTTTGTGCATTTCTCAATTCGCAACTTTGGATTGCGGCTTCCCTTTCAGGTCCTAAAATGTTGCGCTGGGCGTCCATGTGCCTCGCCTACGAAGTTTTTTATTTCTTGTTGCTTTGTGGTCTCTTCGGGTTGCGAAAGTCTTCCACATAGGCCATCACTCCTAAGATTGTCAGAGGGGCCCACATCTTGGTATGTGGCAGTGTATTGCAAACTTTTCTTGCAGGGATAAAGTAAGCAGCTGCAGGCTACGAAATGCTTCCGCAAGCCTTCTTTATTTTTGGCGGACCCTACCTTCTACCAGGTGGCAACCTTTTGCAGCTTTTTCAACACAACAAGGAGGTGAACGCAACGGGCTGCAAAACGCTGCCAAGTGTCTTTCAGACCCGAGTCACACAACTTTCTCCCCACTTCAAGATAGCCCTTAGCCCCCTGAACACATGTCACTTCTTCGCAATCTCTCGGTAGCAGTAGGAGGAATTCTCATTCGGGCCGCGACGGGCTGCCACGTGCCTTACACTCATCATCAAAACAGGTGATGGGCTGGCTCAGCGCGATTGTGTTATTAGGTACTGCTCGTCTTGGTTCTCTAAAGCGGTGGTTGATACTTGTCGCCTCAAGGCTTGGCTAGGACCACTGCCATCATTACAAGGGGTGTGCATGTGCTTGAATATCCAAATACCATGTTTTAACTCGTTGCCATTGTAACAGCATTGGGAATCTTTTGATTCTGGCATCATTGCTGAAGATTGTGGGATCTTTTCTATTATAAGCTTTCCAAAGTGGTGGGAGTTTTTCTCCCCAGCTATATATACTCTCTCTTTCAACGAGAGAAGGGTCCAAAATTCCGAGGAAAAAAGGTCCAACAATAGAGAGATCCAAGATTTTTAAGTAAAGGGATACTGGTTATAGCAAGAGACACTAGACCTCTCTTATATGTTTATTTTGCAAGAAACTTTTAGACTGTGCCAACTGTTCGGCCTTTCTATTTTTCATGTATTGATTAAACTATAAATTGTGCTTTTTATCATCTTAAGAATTTCATTTGACAGAACTTCTATATATTGAATGCAAACTTGTTTATCTAAATCATGTGTAAATGACTCTTCTTAGTGGTAAGGATGCATGCAATACTATTTTATGTCAATAAATGAATTGTTTATGCTATAACTTTAAATCTCTGGCATTTTTTGAACGTGATAACACCATTCAGGCCCTTAAATCTATGATTTATCGTGCCTATCAGCATATTTTGGTGCATCGCCTTAGATTAGACTTCCCTTCATTGTATTCATTTTCTTTTTCCTTTCCAAAACCCATTATAGAAGAAGCTAGCTTCTTTAAAACCCAGAGGTCACTCAGTTTGGTGCAAAGGGGTCCCCATTGAACTGAGTTTCCCATAAGGCACTGTTACCTCGTCATTTTTTGGTGTCAACAATACCATGTCTAGAATTTATGATTGCACAGAAAAACACACAGAGCTACTGCTCTATTTCCCAAGACATAAATAGGGGAATACATAAATGTGGAATAAACAAAAATGCAAGGAGACAAATCTGGGCATGGAAGATTTTTCTTTTGATTAACTATGTTTGAAATGAACAATACAAGAAAGATTAAACATAAACTACTAAAAGAAAATTCTAAGGTACGAATCATAATTTGTTGGGAGCAAACAACTGCTCAACCAACTTCAGATAACTTTAGGAGCTACTAGGAGCTCACTAGACTAAGCTACACAGAGCTCTTCAGGAGAAATCTCTGCTCACACACAAAACACACATCTACTGCTATTCAGGAGCTTTCAAAAGCTCACACAAAACATTCTCTGTCTACAGACTATTGCTGCACAGAAAAAGAAAAATATTCTTCCAACTGATTAACTGACTAAAACTACCTTCATTCTTTTTCTCCTCAATCACATTCCCTCTCAATTTCAAATTCACCTACCAGCATTGAATTGGAATTGAAAAATTCCTAACTTCATTAATTCCTTCTGCAGTCTTCAGGTGCACGTCAGGAGCAAGTGGGAAAGGAAATCCCCAAAACAATCTTCCAGTTGCAGGCATCGAATGCTCCTAACAGGTAGGTGGACAGGAAGAGGCTCAAGAGCATTCAATTTTATAACAAAAACTACATTATAGTTCAACATGTCCAGCAGAGCAGTTTTAGTTTCTTCAATCCCGACACCTTGTCTTTTTTGTTATAATAAGATCAAAGTCAAATGTTTTGTTTTATATTACAGTTGGTGGTTAGTGTGTAGGTGGGTGAAAGAACCATAGAAATATAGCAACATATGACAATATATTAGTAAGCTGATTCTGGGTTTGAAGCGAAGATATGCAACAGGGTCTGAGCTTCTTAAGCCACTTAAACAAAAAAAATCTTTGTATGGTGTCTAGGCTATCTTGATCCAGAGAGTAGAGGAGGAATCACTTGAAAATCTAATAGTTTCAACTCTCCATTTGGTTTTAAGCTGATTAGATAAGGAACCTATGTTTAATATTTTGAGTACTGTATTTATGCTAAGTATTGTTATTGTGTTCTAAATCTTATTTCTATCAAAATTAGAAATTGAAAAGTTGTTTATGTTTGTTCTGATTATTTATGGGGAAAGAAGGTAGTGGA
Source organism: Sequoia sempervirens (assembly GCA_007258455.2). Taxonomy (NCBI): domain Eukaryota; kingdom Viridiplantae; phylum Streptophyta; class Pinopsida; order Cupressales; family Cupressaceae; genus Sequoia; species Sequoia sempervirens. The sequence continues at coordinate 1,017,508,578 of VDFB02281492.1, read as the reverse complement.
GTAAATGAAAGTAGGAGGGGAAAAAACATCCTACCTATATAGGTGTGAGAAAGAGAAAGTGGGATTTGTGGGTGTCAGAAATCAGAAAGCCAGGGAAGGAGAAGAGGATATGGCTGGGCTCATTCCCCTCACCAGAGATGGCAGCTTGTGCACATGATGCAGCTACATTTTCCTTAAGAAGGGAATCCACCAATTTCAATTTCCTTGACTCGATTCACACCCTTCCTTTACCTACAACTTCTTTCACATCTGATATTCAGGTTGTTGTTGTTCAATTTGCATACTCTTTTCCTCAATAGCCAGAGACACTATCACCACAGCTGTGCTCCAACATCAAAAGTGATGATATTAGCAATGGTTTTCTCGTTTCAGAGCCCTTCTCACAAAATCAATCTCAATCCACTTGCATTGGAGTAACTAAAAGCCAAAATAATGAGATAATGGAATCATGGTTGGATTGGTTAAACTTGCTAATGAACACTACAGATGGAGTATCGATTGGATCTTCTTACCAATTTTGTAACCCATTCACTGAAGGAGAAGAAGAAAGTTACCAGTTTACATCTCTTTGGGATTTTGCTTAGATTAAGTTAGGGCTACAAAAGGAATGAAAAGTGTAGCCTTCAATGCCATGGGAGATGGGTAAGAGCCAACTACTAAAGAAAAATAGATCATCAAGATAGACCGTGCAAGTTTATAATGGCTAAGATGGGTTTCCATTTCATTCAAAAAGGTTAGTGTCGTACAATTAATTCCATTGAATTGTAAGTGTGTAGGAATATTTGGAGGTATATAACTACTTCTACTAAAATCAAGTGTTTAGAGAAGGTTAGCAGCATATAGTGACTTCCACTCAAATGAATCATATAGCAGCTTCCCAAAACATTTTTCTATAAAATGTATATAAATGTTTTTTGGCTTGGGTTTTCCTGATAGTAACATTCAGCTATTCTGAAAGCCCAACGTATATGCACATTTAGGATGCTTTTATATAAGAAGGTTTAACTTTGGCATTCTAGTCTTATTTGATGGTTATCCATTCATCTCATTTACTTTTGTAATAGAAAACATTAGGAGAAACAAATAAAAAACACTCCTTTTCTTTCTCTTTAAACTTGTCATCTATAAACCTATTTAAGTTTTGAGTGCTTTTTATGTGAGGATATATGAGTGCATGTATCAGTGGTGACTATAAATACATGGGTGTTTTGTGATCAATATAAACGGTGTTTAAACTCATATATATTAGTAGTTGCATCATGTTGTATGAAATGATTATGGGGATTGTATGAAAGAAAACTATTTTTTACAATACGAATAGTTATCCATCTATTGAATTTTAATAATATTTTTAACAAAATAATTAGTAAATAGAATATTAGTAGAATTTACTTGTAAATAAATTTTCATATGGATTAGAGTACTTGAGGGTTGAGGGAAAAAATATAAGTACCATGTCTAGTTCAAGGAGTGAATGAAAAATCAATTCGGAAGATTGGGTATGACTATTTTAAATGAATTTGCATAGAAATTGGTTTTTGATGTAGAATAAGTTCAATATGTTTATTTGATAATATCGTGTATTCTTTCATCCTTTTTTATTATCTCTTTACTATTAGAACAAGTTGTAAAAGGTAATTGGTATAAGATTGTAGAAACCAAGATCACGGAGTAGACAAATAAGCACAAGATTGAAAATGAAATCAACATGTTTAATAGAAGTTCAAGGGTCTCCTTATAAAGGAGAAATATCCAAGTAGGAGGTGTTGAGGTGTTTCAACACCTCAACAGTCTATAAACTAGCTAACAAAAATATCAAGAAAATATCAACCTGCATAATAAATGCCTAAGTAGGCTTAGGTCAAGATATTTGTATGCAAGCATTAATTACACTGACACCCCCCTTAAGCATAACTTAGGCAGGCATGGATAAAATGAGTCCTGGCTACTAGCCTGGTGAGGTACCCATGTACAATGCAATCTCTCAAAAAAATAGAGTAAGATAGAAAACCCAGTGGGAAAAAAATCCTCAAAAAAGAGAGAAGTGGAGAAGACTAGAAAGGCCCCCCCCAAAGGATGACGATGATGCTGATACAGACTACACACCAAGAAGATCTCATAGATGAATGAACTTGCTCTAAGTGAATGGTTTGGTGAAGATGTAAGCAACCTACTCTGAAGACTGGAAAAATACTAAGTCGATGATCTGACCATGAATCAACTCTCGAATGTAATGCATATGAATATCTATGTGCTTAGTTTGTTGATGTTGAACCAGATTCCTGCATATCAAAATAGTGCTTTGGTTGTCACAATAGATGACAATAGGCTACCTAAAAGGAGTATGAAACTCAAAAATAATGCCTTGAAGCCATATAGCCTCAGTAGCTGAGTTAACAACTCCCCTAAACTCTACCTCTATGGATGATATAGCAATGGAATTTTGCTTCTTTCTAGACCAAGTGATAGGTCTTGAACCAAGTGAAAATTTCTAACCTAAAGTGGACTTATGATGCGTAGTGCCCCCAACCCAATTTGAATCTGTATAACCAACTAAGTCAAGTGATGAACGAACTCTGTAATGAATCCCTGAAGCTGACTATGAAATCTAAATTCCAAGGAAGTAGTGCAATAAACCCAAGTTTGTCATGTCAAATCTATCCGAGGAAGTGATGTCTTCACTGCTATAATGGCAGATGAAGTAATCCCAGTAATCAAAAGATCATCAACATATAGAAATAGTATCAAAAGTGAATCATCCTACCGCAATATATACACATTAGGATCAAAATGACATCTAGTAAAACCTAAAGATAGGAGGTAGGAGTCCATCATGGCATACCAAGCTCTAGGAGCTTGTTTAAGGCCAAAGAGAGATTTCTTAAGTCTACAAAATAAGGATGAATCCTTAACAAAACTTGGTGGTTGTTCCATGTAAATCTCCTCCTAAAGGTCTCCATGAAGAAAAACACTCTTCACATCCATCTGATGTACATTCCATCCATGTGATGCAGTTATAGCAAGTGCGAGTCTGATGGAAGTCATTTTAGCAACTAGTGTAAAGGCTTTTGTATAGTCAATGCTTGCAACTTGTGAAAAACCTTTGGCTACCAGTTGTGCTATGTACTTATCAATTGACCCATCTACTAAAAATTTAGTTTGATATATCCACCTACATCGAACTATTTTCCTTCCCTTAGGAAGTGAAGTCAAATCCCAAGTGTGATTTCTAATCAAGGAATCATATTCATCATCCATAACAATATCCCACTCTGGTATGCCTGATACCTCTTTAAATTTCTATGGATTGGAAACTAAAGCAAAGAAGGCATGTGGCCCCTCGTGAAAATATACTTGAATTAGTTGATCATCTATTGAATCATGTACCCCTGTATATGTCCTATGTATAGTGTATGATATGGGTGAGTCTGGTGTAGATATATCAACTTCTAATGCAACCCATGAACTAGATGAATATGAACCCTCATCACTATGAGAACTGGAAGAAGAAGATACTACACTAGGAATCTGCTAAGAAAGATATGAATCATCAGTACTATAATCAAGATCTAAAGAGTCCACAATATGTTGAGAAGTGTTAAGAATGGTTTCAAGAGATGTTTCTTGAAACTTAACACTTCTCTCAATAAACAACTCATGTGTGGTAGGGTAGAGTAGGTGAAAAAATTTTACACCATCTAGATATCCCATGAAGATGCAAGGTTTTGATTGAGGATCCATAGCCTTACATTACTCTTTGGGAATGTGTGCCATGTCATGTCAGCCAAAAAATTTGAAATGATCAACTACATGTTTTCGTCCTTTCCAAGCTTGAAAGGGAGTGATACCATTTAAGGCTTCATGTGGAACTCTATTTTGTGTGTAATAGGCACAGTTGATTGTTTCTTCCCAAGATGATGGTGTGAGGCCCTTAGAGTGAATCATACAATTAGCCATCTCTTTTATAAATATATTTTTATGTTCTATAATACCATTTTTTTGTGGGGTATCATGTGCTGCATATCTATCCCCTCTGATATAAAAAACTGCTCAAAACTATTGTTAACATATTCTCTCCCATTATCTGTTCAAAGAACCTTGATGACTTTTCCTGATTTTTTTTCGACAAGAGCTTTGAAATCTTGAAAAGACTCAAACACTTCTGATTTTTGTCGAAGAAAGTAGACCCATTTAAAATGTGAGAAATCATCAATGAAGGTGAGAACATATCTATCCTTTGTAAAAGATGGATGGGGAAAAGCCCCTAAAACATCACTATGAACAAGTTCTAAAACTTGTTTTTCCCTCCATGATTTAGCTTTGTCAAATTTTGCTTTTGGATGCTTGCCAAGTGCACAACCTTCACAAAGACCTTTAGAAAATTTAACCTTAGGTAATCCCTTAACCATATTCTATTGACATAGTTGTTCAAGATAGCGGTAGTTAAGATGGACAAACCACTCGTGCCATAATTTTCTAACTTCATCTAAATGAGTTAGTAGTGCATTTGGAGAAATATCTATGGAAAAATTGCAGAAGGCATATAATCTGGATTGGTGATTTCTTCTCCTATTGTTACCAAGTTGTTGTTTTGTTATTCTCTTATCTCAACTGAATCTAGAGAGAACTTTACTCTCATGCCCTTCCCTAAATGAGCTATTTGATACACTAAAAGGAGATTAGTTGAGAGTAAGGGTACACTTAGAACATTGGAAAATTTTCCTCCAACTTCAATAGACCCTATCCCATTTACCAATGTAGGAATATCATCACTAAAGGTGATTGTGGACATACTTGATGGTTCTAAGGATGAAAATACAACCTGTGAAGAACCCATATGGTGTGAAGCACCAGAGTCTAGAATCCATGATGGAGATAAAGATGCTTTAGCAACTAAGGCTTTTCCCTTTGATTTCTCTTTGTCAGTAGTATTATCTTAATTTGATGAAGATGCCTTGAGAGAATCAGATAGGCCTATATTATTCTTTTTGAGAATTTGTTGTAGAACTTCAATTCTCTTCTTCATGCAGTGATGTTCATCATGTCCAATATTTTTACAAAATGTGCATGCAACTCTCTTTTTACCTTGAGAGTCCTTTTTGGAGTTTTCAATTTTTCTTTTTCTCTTAACTTCCTTGTCCTTTTTAGTGTTCTTCTTCTCACCTTTTGAAGTTTGATTTGTTTCATTCCCTGGAAGGAGGGCTTTAGGTTTCATAGAATTCAAAGTACCCATTTGAATTAACTTTCCTTGCTCCCTTGTGAGGTCAGCAATGAAGTTATCAAGTGTGGGAATTGACCATAAGGATCCAAGAGCCCTTTTAGTAGAGTACAAAGTTGATACAAACACAAAAAATTATGGACCTAGCTTGAAAAGTACATAAAGGATTAATTGATCCTCTTTGTTGTCAATTCCACAATCTTTTAAGTGCAACTTCAAGGATTTAAACTTGGTAAATAAGTCTTGTAAAGTTGATAAATTCATAGGACTAAGACCTAAGAGTTGATTTTCCAACTCATGGCTTCTAAGTTCATCTATTTTCCCAAATAGTTTGTCAAGACCTTCCCAAAATTGGTTGGGTGTTTTCAAGTTCTCAACATGGAACAACAAATCAAGAGATAAATTTAAATACAGGAAACCAAAAGCTTGATCACACTTATTGAAAAACTTTTCTTTGTCTTTAGTTGCATTAGGTTCTTTCTCTGTTCCCATAGTTACCCTATATAAGCCTTTTTTCTTAAGTAAAAGAATAACTTTCACCTTCCAATGATGATAATTGAAAGGTGTTAAGGGCACTATAATAACATTAGATTCCATATTGTTTTGACTTATATAGTTCCTTAAAGAAATGCAAAATAAAGAAATTAAAAATGTGTGCAGGATTGAAAAGAACACAACCAAGCACTTCTCAAGGAAGTGTGAAAATGAACCACACAAGACCCCCCTTGATTATTTATTTCCCCCTAGTTTGGCACTTTATAGGTTTATTCATTTTACAATGAGAAGAAATTAATTTTTATTTCATAAATTGTTAACAAATGGAAAATAACTTCCCTTCTTTTACAAATTGATTGCAAAATTAAATTTGACTCCCTTTACAAGCATTTGATAATAAATCAGACAATCTTTTCTAACCACTATTAAATAGCAATAAATGTTAATGGTTAAAAAAATAGTTAGTGCATTTTAAATACAACTTTAAATATTTTACATAAAAATATAAAGTCAAAGGAGCATTTATGAAATAAAATGGTTGCTTGAAAGGAAGAATGAGTCAAAGAGGAGGTGGAAGGATTTTATAAATTATGCTAGCACAAAAGATCAACATATAGATTTGGGTCAATTTGATAGCAGATTTACCCTAATCGGTTGGCAATGATGAGTTACTAATGCAGCCTATACCTATTGTACCCTCAACACACACGCCTCGTTCAGAATAGGGACCCTCTTTTCTTTTCCTTTGCTAGGTCATTTTGTTGCTCCGTTGTTTTGTGTGCCCCCATTTTGGTGTCCTCAGTGGTTAGCATACCTCCAAAGTCTCATCTTAAGTTGACCTTGTTTCATCCCCTCCATCTTGGTTAAGTCTTGGGTCCTTACAGACTCTCCTTGGTAGTTTTCTTTTGCCAGCAGCCTTGGGGCCTGGCGGGCCCACCTTGTCGGGTTTCCTCTAGGTGTTTGTCGATCTGAGCGATGCAAGGCTCCTGCCTTCCTAGACCTCAAGACCTAGATCCCTATCTTCCATCTGGTTTGAACTTGCAATGAAGATCGCCTACCTTTTTTTCATCTTGAGCCCAGTTATCCAAACTTTCGCCCCTAGAACTTCATATTAACTTCATTGTTTCCGAATAGAAAAACTACGGCAGCGCTCCGCCCTCTGGGCCCTGAGATCCCCTTCGCCATCGGCTTCTAAAATATATTTAGAAATGACTGCAGGGTTGCATCTTTCTAGACCTTAGTCCTCGGACCTCCAGCCACCATCCATGAATTTGAACTCCACCAACCTTCCTATCATCCGTATGGGAATTAAATGAGGGTATTAAATGCGTGCTTGGATATATATACTTGGATTGACCTATCATTTTCATTTTTTAGGTTTTCCAAAGGAGTTCAGAGTGCTTTCTAAGGAGTTCAGTGCATTCGTCGCCCACCGCCCTCACATCTGTCATCATCATTTGGCTGTCCTTAGTGGATTTTACAACTCCCCTCATCCAACATCCGAGGTAGGTTTTCCGTCTGCCCTCCCGAGAGGTTTTTTGTAATTTTTTGTTTAAAACAAAGAATGGACATGGGTTAAAATGTATTAAAATGATAAAGGAAGACAACACCTAAAAAACCCATGTGTTAGAATTATGAAAAAACCTCCAAATCATCCTCCAAAGTAAATCTGGAACTCGGCCATGTCGTCGCCATTCTTCATGTAGGGCATTCGTGCCCTCCGTGCCTGCACTTTCTCGTCACCGTCAGAATGTAGCATACAAACAACCTAACCCAATGGTTAGGAGAACCTGCCTCCTGGGAAATTGACACCGGACCTTCGTAGTCCAATCACCATCAAACTTACAAAAGACAAACTAAAAATCTGACCTCCATCTCAGCTTGTTGGGCCCTCTCCTATGGTAATCCATCCCCAAGACTCTGCATCACTTTTGTCGTTCCCAAACGATGAGGAGGACCTGTCCACCTGAGATCCAGGGCCTGTCTCACCTTTTGCCGTCTGAAGTTGAGCTTCAATGAATTGTTCCATCGTGACCCGAGGTCCCGGTCTATGGAGTTCCATCTGCGGACTTCCATGGAAACTACACCCCTTCAAAACGATAGTCTGACAATGACCTTCTGCCCCCAAATCTTGAGTCTGACAATCCTTGTTGACATGTCAGCTGAGGAAATTACTAAAAAAATTCACATTCTGACCTTTCAAGAGATGAAGATGGCCACCATGGAGGAAGATAAAGCAACATGGGATGAGGACCCGATGGGTTGCAAGAAACTAATAAACCAATTCTGGCTTAAAGAGAAAAGGGGCAGCGCTGCAAAGGTGCCCCAAGAACTCTTCTGCAGTTACTTCTATGAGGACTACTATGACTTGGTCACCATGTTGAGCAGGGTGATGGGTCTCCCCACTATCGCCTACTTTTAGGAATGGTTGGTGTATTTCATAGAGCAGATCCTCCATGGGGATGAGGACGTCACAACAAAAGCTTCATTCTACTGGGGAGGCATAATAAGTGACTGCTTCCACGAGTAGTTCATGAATGTCAAGAAAACCACCAAGTTCTATATGATGTACTATCTTTTGTACTCATTGGTTGAGCAGAGGCAATACAGAGGATTGTTTGTGGCACTGAATGAGGAGCCGGGGTAAAGATTGAAGGTCTATGATACATATCCCCAACTCTAGTTCAAGAACTTCAAGAAGGAGTATTACAGGGTGAATGAAGCCTTCATTGGCCACATCATTAGGTTGCTTGGGGGGGATTTTGAGAGGATGGTCTCTCACAGTGCTGGGGTGTTCTTAAAGCAATAAGCCTTCTTATTCATACAATACCCAAAATTCACATATATTCGTGCCCAAGGTTTCACAAAAAGGTCGAATAAGGTGCCCCGGTACCCTAATGAATGGATCATATTGTTAGAGCTCTCCCAACAATTGCAACATGTGCATTCAGTCGTCAGTAGTAGACATTTGGCAGGGATCCCTTATCACTTAGCCTTCGGTCAAGGAATGTACAAATTGCAAACTTCCCAGTGCAGTGGGAATTCTAAGAAGGAATTGGCGGAGTACCATTTCTTCCTAGACACTGCTCACGCATAGGTGGACCCACATGGGCATGTGAGGAAGGCACTAGGACTAGTGTACACCCATTTACATCACATTGAATATTTTTGCGTAGATTGCCAAGATGACAAGGAGGTTCGTGCAAGACATTACATGCAGATGACTATGTACTTTGTGAGGAGGGTGCAACTATTTCCCATACTAGATCAGGTCAAAGAGGATGAGAGCACCATCATGGATTCTAGATATAACATAGTTGCTAACTTACCACTTCCAATAATAGATTGGGATGAGTAGGAGGTTGATGACCTCGATATTGTAACCAAACCAATCATGGCTTGTACCGAAGAATGGGTTAAGGGACAAGTAGCCCGATTAAAGCAACAAGGGGTTGTCCTGACATATGAGGGGCTCAAGAGTGAGCCTAGTGCCACAAAAGATGTCACCTCTATAACTTCAATAGGAGGGACATCCAAATCTCCTCCACTCACAAGATCAAAGAAGAGGAAAAGGATTGAAGCAAAACAATCTTCAGATCCCAAGGTTAATTCAAGAAAACATTCAGAAGGCTCACCCTCTAAGAGGCCCAAATAGACGGGAAGTGTCGTAGAGCAGCCAACAATTCAATAGGGTCCCCTTTAGGAGGGTGATTAAGGGAAAACATATCAGCGAAAACCTCCTCCAGCTCTCCCTATCTCTACCACCCTTCCATTTGTTTTCCAGGCCATGGTGGGCACATCCCCACCTATGGTGGACATCTCAGCCCATCTCACCTCCTCTCCCCTAGTCAGGCCCATAATAGTGATTAACTCTTCCTCTGCTGTAACTACTCCACTCTCCTCCACCACCATGTCACCTACTATGTTGCTTCCACTGGTAGCAGCAACAATACCAATTCCCGCGCTCGCTTTTCCAGAAGCTTTCACGAGGCATATGCAAAATTTCCCCTCTAAAATTTCTCAGATCATTTTAGATCCCACTATCCAAGCTACCTTAGCGCAGGTCCTCACCAACAATATGCCTTAACAGCCTCCAACAGGACCACAAAAAATGGAGGGCACAATGTTAATTTATGAAGAATGGGAGAAGTGGGAGAAAGAAGCTTCAAAGGTAGTGGAGGAGGAAGCCGATGAGTACCATGAAAACCCAGAGTATGAACACTAGCAAATTGATAGGGTTGCTCATGAACAAGAAGAAATAGGGTCTTCCGAAAGTGGAGACGAAGAGGAGGGCACAGGTGGTAGAACTATTGTAAAAACTTTCGATGATGAATTCAAGGAGGAAATGGCTCAACAATTGACTGACGATGAGGAAGACGTAGAAAGGTCACCCCCTAGAGGAGAAGGGAAAGAAGGTGGCCAAGCAACAGAAGATGTGGAACTCACTACAGCGGAATAGCAGGAGGATGTGCCACCTCCTTATGGAGAAGAAGGAAATGTAGAGGAAGACAAGCTCGAGGAGCATGTGCACAAGGACGAACAAACTAAAGAAATGAAAGAGAAAGAAATTGAGATAGAAGAAAGTCCCTGGGCGTGATTGCCTACTAAGCCTCCCATCAAATGGCTCATGTTAGTCCAAGACTCTGATGAAGAAGAAGGAGAAAACACTAAAATGGAAGAAAGGGCTCCCACAGGTGAACAAACAAAGATCCAAACAAAGGAAGGAGAGGGTGATCATGAATCGCCCAAGGGAAAATCGACTATACTCAAATGGCTGGAAAGACAACTTGAAAAGAAGACTCTTGCCCCAATGGATCCAAGAGAAAGAGTAGAGGACATCCTTGCCTGGGCGTAATTCACAACCAGGAAGGAGAAGAAGCCCAAAATCATATCCAAGGTAATGATGGATGCTTTTGGGTCCCAAACTGTACAAGTAGCAATGCCAGTGGTAGGCCAAGGAGTAAGCTATAATATCTCCACTATTGACTTGGGAACTACTACTAGAGAGAAAAAGGTAGAGCACCTCAAGGAGTTCATGGCTATGGTGGTACATCTAATACAACATGATAAAGTCTCAAACGATGAGCTTAAAGCACAAGTAGCTGACTTGACAGCTTACATCCAACAATGGTCTTCAGCTGAAGAAATTCCTACCACATCCATGGCTCCACCCCAACTATTGTCCAAGGAAGAAATTGACAAGCTAAAAAAAAAAAGCTGGACAAAACTACAAAAAACTGATTCTAACAGGTTCTATATGTTTGAAATATGGGTATCAGTCGGGCTATTGGAATAGCCAACAAGTTCCTAGACTTACAATAGTCTCTAGAAGGCACAAAGAAACTTTGTACTGACTTCCCTGTGACGTATAGGTCCACCTATCCAAAGATCGAGGCTATCCTTTGGCTGCCAAAAGACACATGGGAAAAGGAGCTCGCACTCAAAGGGGACGACCATTGGCTAATGGATGTATGGAAATGAGACTTTGACAATAGGAAACAATGGTTAGAGTAGGTAATTGATAAAGTGGATCCAAATATTGAATGCATCAAAGAAATTAGGGTGGATTGCACCCAATATTTGAGGTTGATAACGGTATATGACATGCCCGCGGTGCAAATTGATCCAGAGAAAATAAAGCCCCATATCGAGAAAACGATGGAGGATGAGATGTCAGATGAGATAACCACAGATTTCATGAGTTTTTATGCTCGCACCTTCACCCAGTCAGAACTGTTTAGAGACCAAGCCGCCAAGTGTGATGAATACAGGAAGAGGCTTGAGGATAACTCCAAAGAATGGAGCTATCAAGTGTTACGGTCCGAGATCATGGAGGTTGACAAACTCCAACTGGTAATATTGAAATTCATGGACTATATAGCTTTGGAGAAGTAGGAAGGCAACCCTATTGTTAGTGAAGAGCTTGTGAAGGAATAGCTATAGAGAAAGAGCAATCAACAAAAGACAAAATGCTACATTGTTGTCACTAGAGGAAAAAATAGGGATATGGACAAGATGTTATTTTAAACGGTAAAATACTAGGGGGTAGGTAGAACCCTAGTTTGTAGTAAATCTTGGCCACACAATGAGATTATATCTTGGCCATTTTTTCTACTTTTTGGGCACTATAAATAGGGGTCTCCTCTCATTTTCAGGAGAGAGTTGAGTTGTTGTAAAGACATGGTGTAGAAATTTCTAATAAAAATATATTGACTTGGTGCATTTTCTGAGTTCTTCATATGTTTCATGATTCAATCTCCATTGTTAGATGCTTTATTTAGATTTACATTGTTGTTCTAGTTAGATTTAAACTGCTTAGATAGATTTTGTTAGATGTTCTGTGATTATAGAAATTTCTATTGTGTTGATTCCTTCCAGTCCATACTTCCTACCATTTGCTGTTGGTAAATGGTCTTGTAAAGTTAGTCTGGGCTGAAACATGAAGCTGATTTAAACATTTTATCTTTATTCATGCATGTATGTGGTGGATGAATGATAAAATATCTGCAAACCTTTGAAGATAGCACAAATTCCATGATACTGTAGTATTCTTGGTTAATGGGATCCTATTTGAAGGGAGTTGTCCATAGCAAAACCTCCATGATCACTGTTCATAGCTAGTTGCAGATCCAGGAACATTCCCTGTTCCCTACTCTTTTTTCCCTTTTCTTTAGAAATAACCTCTTTTAAGGTTCATTGCACATTGTAAAGCCAAAACTTAAGGAAAACATTAAAGTTTTAGATCATTGTCTGAACCTACAGCAAAGTGCACCTTAACTCCCATCTCAAAAACTTTCGATTTTAATATCCACCTCGTATTCAGCTATGTAAGTTTGCCCTATGATTACCAGCAAAATCACATCAAACATCAACTAAGGAGTTCCATGCAAGTCATGACCTGACACCCGAGAGACCTTGGGGATATTTTCAACAACTTGTTGTTGGAGATTTCCTTTCAAGAGGGGTAGTGTACATATGCATTTCCTATGTTGATAAAGTGTACAAAAACACCCATCAATAGAACTAGAACTAGAAGGGAGGCCTTGTGAAGCTGGATCAAATTGGATCATTCTACCTGGAAAGATTTCAAAGAGTTCTACAGTCGACACCGAACAAGGGATAATTTCAAGAGTTGTAGCCCCCCACAAGGGAAAAACAAACTAAGGAAACACTGCCTCTTCCTCTTCATCCACCCCTCCCACTTCCCTTCCACCTTCATCTCCATTTAGCTCTTGTCCATACTCCACCTAGCCATACCAAACTTCCTTTTCACCCCTCATCTGTGACAGCTAGGGAGTTGTATCTCTCCCACCCCTTCAAGCTCAAGGTGTAATCCAAACAGCCACAGCCTAGGCATAGTCCCAAGCTATTGTCTTACTATAGGTGTAGTTCTAGATTGTTGTCCCTCAACAATAGATACCACCTCTGCCTCCCGTCATGGCTTGGTTGGCACAAAATCCTTCATCATTGCACTTCGGAACCTGCCACAACATGCCAAAGAGTCCAAAGGGATTTTGTTCAAAATTCAATCCTCATGACCTACAAAGAATGACAAAAGAACACATCAAGATTTTTGAAACAATTATAGATATGCAAATCAGTCATGAAGACATTGCATGCCGCCTCTTTCCATACTCATTGGGTGAGGAGGCTTTTTACTAGTACATCAATTTTTTGAGAGGGTCCATTACCTCATTGGACCTCATGAAAAATGGTTTCATGTAGAAGTATATGATTCCAATCATCCCTTTAGAGCTATATCAACATTTTATGTCCGTCCGGAGGGAAGTTAATGAACCTATTGGATCCTTTAATGATCATTTCCATCATGCCTTCATGAGACTTCAAGGTCCATACATATATAATGATGTTGTAGCCCTCCCCATCTACTATGCTACATTAGATAATCTCTCATCACCATTGGTAAAAAGGATGCATTCACAGCTCACCACACTAATAACCGCTTATGCAGAGGTTGTTGTCACTAGTACAAACTTGGGGCAGAACATCTCTGGTCCACTGCCTTCTTTAGGACTGGTAGCTCACCTGAAGCAAGTTCAAGGACTTAATTAGGCATTCACTCACTAGACCCCTCTTATGAACTAGGTGCCTCAGTTGCCCATTGTTCTGCACCCTAGACAACCAATGAATTATGCACCTCCCGTGCCTTCTTATTTACAACTTCAGCAATAGCAAAGCTTTCCTTAGGCTCCCCAACAACAAAAAGCATACTCTGAGCAGTTGCAAGCACCTTTTTACTTGTCTGGACTAGAATTCCCCCCTGCACATCAAAATCAGTCAGCGGCCTTGCCTGTCTTTCTCCAAAACCCAATGTCATAACCGAACAATGCTGAGAAGGAAAAATTGGAAGAATTGACTAAGATGATAAGGAAAATGTCTATGGAAATGATGCACTCAAAGAACCAAAACAATCAGTTGCAAGCATCCCAACATAGTCTCTAGGCTAATCTTAATTGGAAAAGTCATGACAACAGGGATGGTAGGGACAACCAGGAAGCAAGCACCTCTTCTGCGAAGAAATATGATAAAGGACATAATTCAAATCAAAACTTCGAGAGGAGACCTTCTCAGAGGCATAATCACACATGGAATACAAGGCCCAATAGTGGAGGTGTCCCTACTCCCCTTGATCATCTTGTTAGCAATGAAAAGACAACCAGTGGGGTGTACCTCACCGAGGTGGCCTTGTCTAGATGGTGTTGGATTCACAAAACTAGCAGACACTCTGAGTTGGATTGTCCTAAATTCCAGACAACTATTGAAATCTTCCAAGTGGAGGTCCAAAATGCTATTGATAGTGTCAAGTACAGAGACATCATTCCATCTGAGCCTTATAACTCTTCTTATCTTGTGGTAAACCAAGCACCATTTCCATGAAGTGACCACAACAAGCCTGAGGTCAAGCCCACCCCAGTTAAGAGAGGAGAAGTGTAAGAGGTAACTAATGAACAAAAATTGGCTTAGCTTTTTGATTCAGTAGATAATGGTCCACTAGATGAGGAAAAACTGCATATAGATGAAGTCCACATGTTCCACCAAAGAACAACTCCCTACTTCCTCAGGAATAGGCAAGCAGGTGGAACCTTTACAACTTCTACCCCACCAAATAATTTTACTACCCTACCTAACCCTAATGCCAACAATAACCCTGGGCTTCCCCATATACCCACTCAGTATCTCAATAAGGATAATCCCCAAAATCAGTCGCAAAATCAGCTTCAAGGCCAACCCCTAAACCAGTCAAGTTAAATGAAAACCCAACCTTCTAGCTTCGCCATAGGTTGAGACTTTGGCTCTGAGATTGAATCAAATACCCAACTATAAGGCATGCCTTCTTTAGGGTACTTAATGAACCCCATCCTCTAGAGCAACACATGAGGCATCAGCTAAGAGAGTCACCTTCGAGGAATCTAGGCAGGAACTTGTAGTTTAGGATAGCACAAAGGAAAGGAAGGATGTCCCCTCAAATCAATCTATAGGTAAGCAGCCAGAAAAGGAACTAGATCAGAACAATAGGCATATTTCCAAGGATCGGCCATCTGGGCAGACCAAGGATAGAACTGACGATAAGAATAGGATGCAAGTAGCTCAAATAGATACGTCTAAGGACCTCTTCCAAGGAAAATTTGAAACCCCACCTTTCCTTACCACCATCCAAATATTCGGGAAGAACTTGCACAACTTCATACTCGATTCACGAGCATCCACCAATGTTATGCCTCTAGTAGTATGCAAGGTTCTTGGGATCACTCCCACACCCTCAAAAAGGAAGGTGACCCAGTTGGACAAGACAAATATCAACATTGTGTGAGAAATGAATCGGATCCTGATGCAAATTGTTGTAGACCCAAGGATACAAGTCATTGATATTCAAATGGCTGACATTCCCGATGCATATGGGATTATTCTGGGAAGAGACTTTAGTAGAATGTTAAATGGATATGCTGCCACAAACCATTCTCACATGTGGTTGTTGTGGAAAGGGCTGCCAAATAAAATTTGTATAGACCGCGAGCCCCATATGAAATACATGATCACAAAATACAACCTAAACGAGGTTTTTTTTGTTGAGACAGGATTAGGAAATTACTATCCCTTTGCCTACCAGGACAAATTCAAACCCCAAGAAGAGTGTGTTTTCGAAGTACTCTTGGTGCAATGTAGCCCTCCAACTGACTTCACTCAAATGCCTCAGAGTACAGAGGTGCTGGTAGAATCAGATGATAAACTTGATAAAGATGGGAACTTGGGACTACTCAATGGTTTCTAAGAATTCATGAAAAAGTTCGCAAAGGACCAACTTAGTTTGGGTGCCCGAATGGATTTCCAGGATCTCTTGCTACC
The DNA here is from genome assembly GCA_007258455.2 of Sequoia sempervirens. Lineage (NCBI taxonomy): Eukaryota > Viridiplantae > Streptophyta > Pinopsida > Cupressales > Cupressaceae > Sequoia > Sequoia sempervirens. The sequence continues at coordinate 1,017,492,500 of VDFB02281492.1, read as the reverse complement.
AAACTGGTACAGAATTCACAATGCTGCCCACTCCAATTTTGATTACTGCTTGTGCCAAATAGCGGTAGAGCCTGTCAAAAAATCAACTGCCCCTCAGAAGGAAATACCGAAGGAAGTGCTAGTAGAACCACCTATTGTTAAACACACTAAATTGAAAGATTTCTTGAAGTTCATGCAAGAAACCAACCCACCCAAAGGAAACAAGAGCCTAGTTGGGCCTGGAGTCAAGGCGCTTTCTAGGTTTTGGACGCTTTGGTTTCATGGATCTAAATCAAAACAAGGAGTTGGTGTCGGGTTTGAACTAATCAACCCAATGGGCAAGACCTTTCTTGCTACCCATAAGTTGTAGTTTTATTGCACCAATAATGTAGCAGAATACAAGGCGTTAGTCTATGGTATAATTATGGCCTTAAAGAAAAATGTAAAAATGCTACAAGTGTTCAGGGATTCTAAACTTGTAGTCAAACAAGTTAAAAAAATTGTATTCTTGCCATGATAGAAGACTTGCAAACTATAGGCATAGGGTCTGGGACCTCTTAGAAGGTTTAGATGCATTCAATATACAACTGATTCCTCATGCTCAAAATCATATAGCTGATGCCTTGGCTCAGGCGGCCAATACTTTGCAACCCCTCTCCTTGTCTGAGCTTAAGAAATTTACAGTTCAGTTGACATCCACACCATCTGTCCCAAATAATGTCACTCATTTTCAGGTCTTCAATGAAAATAAGCATATCCTTGAATTCATTACGAGTTTTGATATCTTTTCCACCCAAATAATTGATGAAGCTAATCTGGAGGAGGCAAAAATTGGATATAGGAGTTGTCAACCTCAAAACCAACACAATTCCCAGAGGCATGGTTGATCTTGAACGCATATTTGATTTGGACCAAATTAGAGACCAGAATCGACAAACAAACAAGGAAGCCATAAGCAACTAGTGTGATGCTCACAACCTTGGGACCCCTAAGGAGATCAAAAAATTTTTTATCGAAAAAGTGTACACTCCCAAGGAAAAGAATGGAATCATTGATGCTTTTTGGGGGTATCATGACATGGTGGCATGGATCTATGAAGATCTAAATACTTATGACAACTCCATCATCACGCACACCATCCCTGTTAAGAAAATAGCTAGGCCCTTTCGCCAACAGAAACATCCTATTAATGCCTTGCTAGAGCTCATCATCACAAAGAGGTATAGAAGTTGCTTGCAGTAAGAATTATCATCCCAGTCAAGCATTCCACATGGGTAGCCAACTTGGTCCCGGTCAGAAAAGGAATGGAGAAATTAGGTTGTGTGTAGACTTCCACAATTTGAATAGAGCTTCGGAGAAGGATAACTATCTAGTTCCTTCATTGGACAAGATGATACAAATTGTGAATGGATCCCAAATGATGTCCTTCCTTTATGGGTACTCTAGATATAACCAAGTTATGGTGCAATACGAAGATTTCCATAAGATAGTGTTCACCACCAAGTGGGGAACCTTCGCCTATAGGAGAATTCCCTTTGGGATCATCAATGCTGGTGCCACTTTCCAACATGCCATGGATATCATCTTCAAAGATCTAATCAGGAAGTGCATCATAATCTACATGGATGATTTAACTATGTTCTCTAAAAGGTGGAGTGATCATGTCTCCGATTTATGCAAGGTGTTTCAAAGGTGTAGGGAGTTTGGAGTCTACCTTAATCCAAACAAGTGCATTTTTGGTGTGATTGAGGGTAGATTGCTTGGACATGTTATTTCAAAGAAGGGAATCTCCATAGACTCCAAATGCATCCAATATTTGCTAAAGATCCTACCGCCAGGCAGGAAGAAAGAATTGAAATCCTTCTTCGAAAAGATCAACTTTGTCCGGAAATTCATCACGGGTTTTGCTGAGATTGTTAAACCACTCAATGCCATGTTAAAATAGGATTCCAAAGTTGAGTGGACTAATGAAACCAAACACAATTTTGAAGAAATAAAATAGGCTATTGTTGAGGCACCTATGCTCGTCAGCCCAAACTATATGAATCCATTCTACATCTATTCATTCGCTTTAGAGCATTCCTGTGCTGACCCAAAAGGATGATAAAGGAAATGAGCACCCGATCTCCTTCATGAGTGCTTTGTTGAAAGATGTTGAATTACACTAACACAGCATAGAAAAGCAAGCATATGCCCTCATTAGGGGAGTAAAAAAATTTAGGCATTATATCTTGTGCAATAAAGTGTTTGCCATTGTCCCCGACCCAGCAGTGAAAAAGTTGCTCATACAAAATGAATTGGGTGAATGAAAAGCTAAATGGGTCACATTGCTCCAAGAGTATGATATAGAAATCCAACCAATGAAGTTGGTGAGAGGACAGACACTTACCGGTACAATTGTTGAAGCAGTGGTAGAGGAAGGACCCGAACTCACTATGCAACAATACCAGCTCGAAGATGTTTCCCTAGGAGAGTGGTACGGGGATGTTGTCTATTATTTGTTGAACCACAAGTGTCCATCTCACTTTCAAGGAGTCCAAAAACATGCTCTTAGGCTGAAAAGTAGTAGTTACATGTTGCAAGGGTCCATTTTATACAAGAAAAATCATGAAGGAATCTACTTGAGATGCCTTGGAAAGGAAGAAGTAGATCGAGTCTTGAAAAAGTTTCATGAAGAGTTTGGTATTGGTCATGGATCCAGGCCTTCCATTACACATCAGATATTAAGAGTGGGGTATTACTAACCAACTATATTCAAGGATGCTTATTGTCATGTTTGTTCATGTCACACATGTTAGACCGCCACCACCAAGGAGAAGAATGTTGCTATCCCATTGCAACTCGTGTTGGAGATGAGGTTGTTTGTGCAATGGGGTCTCGATTTCATTGGTATGGTAAGCCATCCCTCATCTATGAGACACAGGTACATTCTTACTGGCACTGATTACTTTACTTGATGGACAGAAGCAATTGTATGTAAGCAATGTACAATTGAGGTAGTTACAAATTTTTTGGAAAGTTTCATTTTAAATCGCTTTGGTTGTCCCTATACATTGGTGTGTGATAATGGACCTGCCTTTCATTAAAATTTTCTAGCTGGGCCTTTGACTATTGGATTTCCCTTAAATTTTCATCTAATTACTACCCTCAAGGCAATGGCCTTATTGAATCCACAAACAAGAACCTAACCACAATGATCAAGAAATTGCTCGATAGGAATCCCAAAGACTAGCATACCCAACTCCGATTCACCCTTTTGGAAAACCGCACTCCCCACAAGGTTTCCTTTGGTGATTTCTGATTGGATCTTGTTCACAGCCTAGAGCCTATATGTCCTATCCACCTGAGGATTCCCACCCAACAATTTATCAATGACTTTTACGAAGGGAGGGACTGTAGAGAAGCTCAATTAGCTAAGCTCTTGCATTTAGAAGAGGTTTAAGACCATGCAATAGAAAATTTTGCCAAACATCAAGGTGTGGTTAAGAGATGGTTCGACCGCCGAGCCAAGATCAAGGCTTTTATAATTACAGATTTAGTCCTGTATTGAGACAAGGCCCATGAAAAGAAAGGGGGACATAACAACTTCGACAAACTTTGGCTTGGCCCCTTTCAAATAGCTAAAATTATGGGAGACAATGCTTTCCGCTTGAAGACCTTAACTTGTGAAGATGTCTCATTGCCAGTCAATAGGCAGCACCTCAAGCATTACTTCCAAGCCTGAGCTCTATCGAGCTCTTCCTTGTAAATATCTTTACATAGGTTAGAATAGGTTGCCTTTTGGCTCACTGGCATTTTGTTGTTTCTCTGTTTTGCTTGTTCCCCAAATTTTTGTTTCGAAGAGAGTGCTCTCTATCCCATTGCAGTGGCCATGCTCATTCAATGAATGGTTCGTTGTGTTGTCTATCCTTAGTGTTCTTTAGCTAAACATTCATTCTTGACTATTGGTCCCTGAAAGTTGCCTAGGAATGGTTTCCTCATTTGAACTCTGGCTTTCAACTCGACCCTTGGTTGGATCCTTTTATGCACATCTCAAATCTTGCACAAGATGCACATTAATTATTTCTAAAGGACTGTACAATGGTTGCTATGATATCCTAGTAAGTGAAAATCTTAAGTTTTCTCTAGTGACCACTATGGTTCCCAAACCCATTGCTGGCTTTGGTGATTACGCGGTCTAGCAAAAGATAAGTGACAAAAGAATGTCTAGAGAAATATCAAAAAAAAGAAGAAGAAAATTTTGAAATCAAACAACCGTATGGGTGTGCGGATAACTCTACCGGAGTTATGGACGCTCGGCCGATAGTAGAGAAATATCCATGGGATCATAGCGACAACTCCGACGCCTAATTAGCAGCGGGGTAATGTCTAGGTTACTTTTGGTGTTGAACTGTTTATGTAGCTTGCTCGATTGGATTAGCAGCTGCTTGCCATAGTTCCTGCTCAGGATCCTCAAATGTCCTGTAGACTGACCCAACTCAGGATCCTATCCTCCCAGTTCACTCTTTGAAGTCTGCCCCTAGTCTGCGAAACTAGAGATTCTAGGTCCTAGATGAATACTTATCCTTAGAACACTCAGAAGCGTTTCCTAATAGAGTCACCATTTGTTGTGCCCTCAACACACATGCCCCATTCGGAATGGTGACCCTCTTTTCTTTTACTTGTCTAGGTTGTTTTGTCACCACCTCATGTTGTGTGTCCCCGTTTTGGTGTCCCCGGTGGTCAACATACCTCCAAAGTCTCATCTTAAGTTGACTGTGTTTCATCCCCTCCATCTCAGTTAAGTCTTGGGTACTTGCGGACACTCCTTGGTAGTTTTCTTCTGCTAGCAGCCTTGGGGCCTGACAAACTTGCCTCGCCGGGTTGCCCTTGTTGGGTTTCCTCCAATTGTTCATCATTTCGAGTGGCAGAAGGCTCCCGCCTTCCCAAAACCCAGGACCTGGATCCCTGTCTTCCATCCGGTTTGAACTTGCAATGAAGATCTCCTACCTTTTTGTCATCTCAAGCCTAGCTATCCAGACTTCTGCCTCTGGAACTCCATATTAACTTCATCATTTTTGAATGACAAAACTACAATGGCACTCTGCCCTCCAAGCCCCAAGATCCCCTTTGTCGTCGGATTTCAAAATATATTTAGAAATGACTATAGGGTTGCATCTTTCCAGACCCTGGGTCTCAGACCTCTCACCGTCGTCTGTGAATTTGAACTCCACCAGCCCTCCCATCATTTGTACGAGCATTAAATGAGGGTATTAAATGCATGTTTAGGTATATATACCTTGATCAACCTGTCATTTTCATTTCTCAGGTTTGCTAGAGGAGTTCAGTGCATCTGTCGCCCGCCGCCCTCATGTCCATGTTCATCATTTAGCTGTCCTTAGTGGATTTCGCAACTCCCCTCATTAGACTTCTGAGGTAGGTTTCTCATTTTCCCTCTCGAGAGGTTTTTTGTAATTTTGAATTTAAAACAATGAACAAACATGGGTTAAAATGCATTAAAATGATAAAGGAAAACAACACCTTAAAAAACCATGTGTTAGAATTTTGAAAAAACCTCCAAATCATCGCCATTCTTCATGCAGGGCATTCGCTCCCTCTAGGCCCACGCCAACTTGTCACCATAAAAATGTAGCACACAAACAACCTAACCCGATGGTGAGGAGAACCTGCCTCTTGGGCCTATGACATTGAACCTCTGTTGTCTGATTGTTATCAAACTTACCAAAAGACAAACTCAAAATCCGGCCTCCATCTCAACTTCTCGGGACCTCTCCCGTGGGACTCTGTCCCCGGGACACCGCATTGCTTCCACCATTCCCAAACGGCGAGGAGGACCCATCCACCCAAGATCTGAAGCCTATCTCTCCTTTCGCCGTTTGAAGTTAAGCTTGAATGAATTGTTCTGTCATGACCCTAGGTCCTGGTCCACAAAGTTCTGTGGTGACTACACCCCTTCAAAACGACCGTCTAACGGTGACCTTCTGCCCTATGGATCCAAAGCCTTCATTTTGCATAGAGAAAAATGAAAAATGAACTTGGGCACCTTTTCCCTCGTCGGGCTTTGTCAATCAAGGTTTCGTCCCCTTTCAGCCGTCTCATAAAGGAAAAACATGTCCGCCTTTTCAACCTCTAAATTCTGCCCTCCTATTTGCTGAGAAGCTTAATGAAGAAATTCTAGCGGCCAAGTTTTATGTCTGGCCTGACCCATCGGGCTGCTCACCCTGGATTTCCACTCAGCAACCGCTGTTCTAAACGACAAAACCTTGATGGCTTCCCACCCCATGGAGCATGAATCCTTTGAAGTTTGAGGTTACGATGACCATCCTTTGACCTCCCAGGTCCTAGACTCTCAAATTATGACCCCAGAATTACGTCCCTTTCTAGTTGTTCTAAACAACAAAGCCTTAACGGCTTTCTGGTCCCATATCTCCAAGTACCTCAAAAGTGACCTAAATGACCTTCAAATTGAAAACCAATCTCGACCCATGTGCTCAAATTTAACTCTCTCCTATATGAGCCTTTGAAACCACCAAAATTTGAAGTTGGGAGAAATCACCAAGATTTCCCTACCTTGTTTTCCCTTCGAAACAACATTCCCACAATGGAAGTCTTCCCCCCCTGGGCTCGGATTGTCCAAAATCTCTGCAGAAAATGAATAATGACATCTTGAAGTAAAAGTTTGATTTCATTAATGATGAATTGTCTGATTTGATTTTGTCAATGGGATTTCAACTAATGTTAATTCTTTTGTAATTGGTTGTACTCATTACATCTCTCTTTGCAGGATATATGGAATCAGGTGTAGGACCCTCTAGGGCAGCTACAAAAAAAGAAAAAGGAAAGAAATCAAGAAAAACTCCTCATGGAAAGGAGGACAAAGACAAAATGAAGTACCAATTCCAGGGTGCGCCTTTGCTTTTAAAAATCATCACATACTGCAAAGAAATTACAAACACCAATATCGGCCACGTTGATATTGATGAGTTTAAACAAAGGGTTACAATCCACCCCAAAACCGATAATGCTAGATTAATTAGAGAAATAGGAATTGCGAAAGCTATAGGCTTTCCCCCATCCCTCATAGCCCCTGAATTGGTCATGGCTTGCCGACAGGCCTAGCAACCACAGACACGAACCATTGTTGATAGGGATGGGAACATCCTTGCTGACATGTCAGCTGAGGCAATTACTAAAAAATTTCACATTCCCATCTTTGGGGGAATGGAGATGCCCACCATGGAGGAAGGTAAAGCAACATGGCATGAGGACCTGATGGGCTGCAAAAAACTAATAATCCAATGCTAGCTTAAAGAGAAAAGGGGTAGTGCTGCAAAGGTGCCCCAAGAAATCTTCTACAGTGACTTCTATGAGGACTACCATGACTTGATCACCATGTTGAGCAGGGCGATGGGTCTCCCCACTGTGGCCTACTTTCAAGAATGGATGGTGTATTTCATAGAGAAAATCCTCCATGGGGATGAGGACGTCATAACAAAAACTTCATTCTATTGGGGAGGCATAATAAGTGACTGCTTTCACGAGCAGTTCATGAATTTCAAGAAAACCTCCAAGTTCTATATGATGTCCTATCTCATGTACTCACTCGCTAATTGGAGGCAATACAGTGGATTGTTTGTGGCACCTGATGAGGAGCTAGGGTGAAGATTGAAGGTCTATGACAGATATTCCCAGCTCCAATTTAGGAATTTCAAGAAGGAGAATTGCAGGGTGAACGACACCTTCATTAGCCACATCATCAGGTTGCTTGGGGGAGATTTTGAGAGGAGGGTCTCTCATAGTGCTTGGGAGTTCTTAAAGCAATATGCCATATTATTCATACACTACCCCAAATTCACATACATTCATGCCCAGGGTTTCACAAAAATGCAGAATAACCTTCCCCAGTACCATACTGACCGGATCATATTGTTAGATCTCTCCCAGCAGTTGCAACATGTGCATTCAATCCTCAGTAATAGAAATTTGGTAGGGATCCCTTATCGCTTAGCCTTCCATCAAGGAGTGTACAAATTGCAAACTTCCCAGTGTGCTAGGAATTCTAAGAAGGAATTGGTGGAGTACTATTTCTGCCCACACACTGCTTGCCCATGAGTGGATCCACATGGGCATGTGAGGAAGGAAATAGGACCAGGGTATGCCCCTTTAGATCACATTGAATATTTTTGAGCAGATTTCCAAGATGACAAGGAGGTGCATCTAATACATTACATGTAGATGGCTGCATACTTCATGGGGAGGGTGCAACTATTTCCCATACCAAATCTGGTTGATGAGGATTAGAGCACCATCATGGATCCTAGATATAACGTAGTCGCTAACTTACCACTGCCAACAATAGATTGGGATGAGCAGGAGATCGATGGCCTCGATATTGTAACCAAACCAATCGTGGCTTGTACCAAAGAATGGGTTAAGGGACAAGGAGCCTAATTAAAGCAACAAGGGTTGTCCTAACATATGAGGGGCTCAAGAGTGAGCCTAGTACCATAGAAGATGTCACCACTACAACTTAAATAGGAAGGACATCCAAATCTCCTCCACTCACAAGATCAAAGAAGAGGAAAGGGATTGAAGCATAACAGTCTCCAGATCCCAAGGTTTATTCAAGAAATTTTTTAGGAGGCTCACCCTTTAAGATTCCCAAAGTAATGGGAAGCATTGTAGAGAAGCGAGCAATTCAAGAGGGTCCCCTTAAGGAGGGTGATGAAGGGAAAATAGATCAGCGAAAAGCTCCTCTAGCTCTCCCTATCTCTGCCACCCTTCTGTGTGTTTCGCAGGCCATGGTTGCCACATCCCCACCTGTGGTGGACATCTCAGTCCATCTCGCCTCCTCTCCCCTGGCTAGGCCCATAATAGTGATTAACTCTTCCTCCACCGCAATTACTCCACTTTCCTCCGCTGCCATGTCACCTACTACATCACTTCCACTAGCAACAACAACAATACCAATGCCTGCACTCACTTTTCCATAAGCTTTCTCGAGGCATATGCAAAATGTCCCCTCTAAGATTTCTCAAATATTTTTGGATCCCACCATCCAAACTGCCTTAGCACAGGTCTTCGCCAACACTACGCCTTCACAACCTCCAATGGGACCACTAGGAATGGAGGCCACAATGTTAATTTATGAACAATGGGAGAAGCAGGAGAAAGAAGCTTCAAAGGTAGTGGAGGAGGAAGCCAATGAGTACCATGAACACCGAGAGTATGAACACCGACAGATTGACAGGGTTGTTCGCAAAGAAGAAGAAATGGGATCTTCCGAAAGGGGAGACGAAGAGGAGGGTATAGGTGGTAGAACTATTGTAAAGAACCTTTGATGATGACTTGAAGGAGGAAATGGTCCAAAAATTAAAGGATGATGAGGAAGACACAAAAAGGTCACCTCCTAGAGGAGAAGGGCAAGAAGGTGGCAGGGTAGCAGAAGATGTGGAACTCCCTATAAGGGAACAACAAGAGGATGTGCTACCTCCTTATGGAGAAGAAGGAAATCTACAGGAAGAGAAGCCTGAGGAGCATGTGCACAAGGATGAACAAACTAAAGAAAGGAAAGAGAAAGAAATTGAGATAGAAGAAAGTCCGAGGGGGTGATTGCCTACTAAGCCTCCCATCAAACACCTAATTTTCATCCAAGACTCTGATGAAAAAGAAGGAGACAACACTAAAATGGAAGAAAGGGATCCCATAGGTGAACAAATAGAGATCAAAACAGAGGAAGGTGAGGGTGATCGTGAATTGCCAAAGGGAAAATCTGTTATACCCGAATGGCTAGAGAGGAAACTTGAAAAGAAGACTCCTGCCCTAAAGGATCCAAGAGAAACACTAGAGGCCATCCTAGCCCAAGCGCAGATCACAATTAGGAAGGAGAAGAAGCCCAAAATCAAATCCAAGGTAACAATGAATGCTTCTGGGTCCTGAATTATACAAGTAGCAATGCTGGTGGTAGGCCAAGAAGGAGTAAGCAATAATATCTCCACCATTGACTTGGGAACTACTACTAGAGAGAAAAAGGTAAAGCACCTCGAGGAGTCTATGGCTATGGTGGTGCATCTAATACAACAGGATAAAGTCTCAAAAGACGAGCTTAAAGCACAGGTACCCGACTTGACAACTTACATCCAACAATGGTCTTCAACTGAGGAAATGCCTACCACATCGGCGGTTCCACCCCAACTGTTGTCCAAGGAACAAATTGACAAGCTAGAAAAATGCAAGAACCTAGTCAAAATAACAATAAGTTGGTTCTGACAGGTTCTATACATTAGAAATATGGGTATCAGTCAGGTTGTTTGAACAGCCAACAAGTTCCTGGAGTTACAACAGTCTCTGGAAGGAACAAAGAAACTTTACACCAACTTCCCTTTGACATATAGGTTTACCTATCCAAAGATCGAGGCTATCCTCTGGCTTCCAAAAGCCACATGGGAAAAGGAGCTCACACTCAAAGGGGACGACCATTAGCTAATGGATGTATGGAAGCGGGACTTTGATAATAAGAAAGATAGGTTGGAGAAGGTAATTGATAAAGTGGATCCAGATATTGAATGGGTCAAAGAAATTAGGGTGGATTGTGCCTGATATTTGAGGCTGATAATGGGATATGACATGCCCATAGTTCAAATTGATCCAAAGAAAATAAAGCCCCATTTCCAGAAAAAGATGGACGATGCGATGGTAGATGAGATAACCACAAATTTCATGATTTTTTCCACCCACGCCTTCACCCAATTAGAAGTATTTAGAAACCATGCTACCAAGTATGATGAAGACTGGAAGAGGCTTGAGGACAAATCCAAAGAATGGAGCTATCAAGTGTTGCGGTACAAGATCATGGAGGTTGACAAACTCCAATCGGTAATCTTGAAATTCATGGAGTATGCAGCTTTGAAGAAGCAGGAAGGCAACTATATTGTTAGTGAAGAGCTTTTGAAGGAATAGCTACAGTAGAAAGAGCAATCAGCAAAAGACAAAATTCTATAGTGTTGTCACTAGAGGACAAAATAGGGACATGGACAAGATTGTATTTTTAAATTGTAATATATTGGGGGGGTAGGTAGAACCCTAGTTTGTAGTAAATCTTGGCTACACAATGAGATTATATCTTGGCCATTTGTTCTAATTTTTGGGCACTATAAATAGGGGTCTCCTCTCATTTTCAGGAGAGAGTTGAGTTGTTGTAAAGACATGCTATAGAAATTTCTAATGAAAATACATTAACTTTGTGCATTTTTTGAGTTCTTCACATGTTTCATGAATCAATCTCCATTGTTAGATGCTTTATTTAGATATACATTGTTGTTCTAGTTAGATTTAAACTGCTTAGACAAATTTGTTAGATGTTCTATGATTATAGAAATGTCTGCATGTTGATTCCTTCCAGTCCATACTTTTTACCATTTGCTGATGGTAAATGGTCTTGTAAAGTTAGTCTGGGCTGAAACATGAAGCTTCTTTAAATTTTTATCTTTATTCATGCATGTATGTGGTGGATGAATGATAAAGTATCTACAAACCTTTGAAGATAGCACAAATTCCATGATACTGTAGGATTCTTGGTTAAATGGGATCCTGTTTGAAGGGAGTTGTCCATAGTAGATCCTCCATGATCACTGTTCACAACTAGTTGCAGATCCAAGAACCTTCCCTCTTCCCTGCTCTTTTTTACTTTTTTTAGAAACAACCTGTACTAAGGTTCATTGCACATTGTATATCCAAAACTTAAGAAAAACATCAAAGTTTTAGATCATTGTCTGAACCTAGAGCCAAGGGTACCTTAACTCCCATTGCAGAAACTTTCAATTTTAAGATCCACCTCGCATTCAACTACGTAAGTCTTCCTTATGACTACCAACAAAATCACATCAAACATCAATTGAGGAGTTCCATGCAAGTCATGACCTAACACCTGAGACACCTCGAGGAGATTTTCAGCAACTTGTTATTGGATATTTCCTTTCAAAAGAGGTAGTGCACGTACACACTGTTTGTGTTGAGAAAGTGTACAAAAACACCCATCAATAGTACCAAGCTCAAATGTAGATCTGAGAGTCAAAATGGTGCAAAACTTTCACACCTCCTCCTCCTCCCTACTAAATACATTCTAGAGAGAGAATGGACTATTCAATGGGAAAAAAGTGAACCATCATGTGAGTCGTGGGCTTGTTAAAGGAGCATGTAGCTTGGTAGTGGGCATGTGAGATAGTATGTGGCTTTAAAATCATATGTCAACGTCTTTAGATCATGCCTTCAAAAATACCTCAAATCAGAGGATTTGCAGCTGAAATCCCTCAAGGTGCATCCTCCTGAGTCTACAAAATGCCACGTGAGGGGTTGCAGTGTGAAGAGTTGTAGCATGAGGGGTTTTCGCACCTCAAAGGATTTCCTTTGTGATTGGGATGAGGGGAACTCTTTGTGTCACTTTTCACACTAAGATGAAGTTGTTCATGACTTGCAAACAATGTAAAAAATGTAGAAGAAAAATACTTTCCAACTGGAACTTCACTTTCTCCTCATGGCCTGAGAAAAACACAAAACCCAAAAACACATAAAGTCATGGGTCTACAAAAATTGTGCCTCTATGGGAAGAAAAGATTATGCAGCTGGGTGTTGATAGAGGCAATGAGAATAGAGGCCCCACATGGTCAAATCGATGGGCCCAGCAAGGAAATATGTGGTCAAAATTATGCAAATAGTGGTACACCTGAAATAGAGATATTTTATTCTTTGAGACTCCCTCTCAGAAGAAACACGGCTAGATGAAAGAAACATGGCAAGAATAGCGGTCCTCTATTAGAATTAATTGCACCCACAAGCAAACATCTTTCTTGCAGAAAAATAGCACCTTGCTTCTTTCCTTGTGCGCGGCCTCCCAACCCTTCCCATAAATCACGTGTGCACATAAAACTGGTGATGAAGTGAGTGGAGACTGAATAGAGTTTGAGGGCAAGTAGTAGAGAATCTTGAAGCCAAAAGAGAACAACAACTGACAACTCGAAGCTATCCACAATTCTTTTATACCATGTAGAAATAAAGATCATGGAGTAGACAAACAAGCACAAGATTTCAATGAAATCAACCTATTTAATAGATAGTCAACGGTCTCCTTATAAAGGAGAAATATCCAAGTAGGAGGTGTTTAGGTGTTTCAACACCTCAACAATCTATAAACTAGCTAAGAAAAATATCAAGAAAATATCAACCTACACAATAAATGCCTAAGTAGGCTTAGGTCAAGATGTGTATATGCAAGCATTAATTACACTAACAAAGGTAAATACCAGATATTCACAAATCTATAAAATATAATGATAAAAAATATACAATCTTGAAATATCATGTCTTCTTCCATCTTGATATCTTGTCCTCCTATTTCATCTTCATACACCATCCTTGCATTTTCCTACATCATCCTCATCTTGATAATAAAAATATTGGTAATGTGTTAATATTAAACTTTTACACATTTATAAAGTGTTATTATAAATTTATTTAAACATTTTAGAAATTTACTACTTAATTAATTGGATGCTATTAATAGCCGATATTGGCATGGTGTGATGGTTTATAGGTGGCATTTTTGTTCTTGCCACCAAGGTTCAAACCCCATTGGGGTGGTATTGTTGAATGGTTGTATTCTGATTCATAGCTCCGGTCAAAAGCATTTACCCCTTGAATAAAAAAAATTGGATGCTATTAATAATATTTAAATTAAAAAATAAAATATTTATTAATTAGATGAAATTAAATTAATTTTAAAATGATGAATTAAAATAAATGTGAAACATTACCATTTTAAAAATAAAATAAATTCAAATAAAAGATAAATATATTCTTAAGTGGATAAAATTTAATTGTTTTCTATTAGATTTATTTATTAAAAGATAGGGAAAAAATGAGATAATTATCTTTGTTTTTTAAAGTAACATTTGAAATTATTTTGAATAACAAAAAATTGCTAGGAGATTACAAGAGTTGCTAAAAGGAAATGGAAAAAAGACTATATATAATTGGAGGAATCAAGAGTAAAAGAGGAATTAGACCACATCAGTGAGGAGTAATATTTTTGAGTAGAATTACTTTATTGTTGTTGTTATTATAAAATTTTAATTAATAATCAATTAAACTAATATATATTTAAATTCAATTGGAGACTTATAAATATTTATTTATAATCTAGTTTTTAAGATCAACTCTATAATTATATGAATATACGAATAAAAGGGGAACACAGGAGGCACAAATATCATCACCCAAATTGGGTTCAACAGAGGTCCCATCTAGATTAATGCAAATTTCATAAGATTTTTGGGGGCTAGGAGGGTTAATATCAAGAGAGCTATTGGAAATACCAAAAACCTCATCATGAACAAGGGAATGCATAGGAGAGTTTCCAGGGGTAGGTTTCTAGGACTCGTCATCCATACTAGCCAAATTATTAGAGCCAGAGGTAGAGATAGGGTGGTATCGAGGAAAGAAACACTTTTAATGTGGTCAGGAGAATTTTCCACATTAACATGGGTTTTTCCCCTTGCGCTTGCAATTGTATGAGCGGTGAGTGGGGTTTCATCCAGAGTAAAAGTTGAAATGGGGCCCTCTAGGGGTTGGTAGGATTGTGGATGACCAAGGTGTTCTTCTTGACAATACTCGAGGAGGATAAAAGAATGGCTTGACACTAGAAAAGGTGGAAAATTAAACCCTAGTGGATGGGGAGATTTTTTACTTTTACCCTAGACATTCTTAATGGATTGTTCAAGAGAAGAGAAAATATAGAAATAAAAATTTAACTTGACATTATAGAAAAAAATGTTAAGTCTGGGAAAGAGATGGGCATGAAAATGACAAAAATGACCCTCAATGTCACATACCTCATAAGCACCTCCACAATTTTACTCCACACCTTGCGGAAGTCAGCCTTGTTGAAATTGTTTTGATGTATGTTAACCTTCTTTTCCATATTTCAAAAATATCTCCATATATTTTTGGTAGTTCCCCTTAGGATTTCGAGTGATGTAGGCACCATCCAACTAAAGCCCCATCACCTCAATAATCAACTCAACATTCACTAGGAAGGAACACTCGCCAATGGTTATGGTGGCCCCATTCTAAGAGGTAGTGAACTCAATAGACAACTTGTGGTCATGCCCCTTCATGCCCTCCACATACGAGGCTAATTTACCTTGTTGAATAATAGAGCAAACCTTCCTATCTTGCTTCCACACCTCGCAATATAATGTATTATTTAATGTTAATACATATAGTATAATGATAAATATTAATTACATTATATAATATTAAATTATTATTCAATATTATTAATTAATAATAAAATATTAAATCTCAATTCATATTGAATATAATATTATTGACTATGTAGTGCTACGACTAAAAACTAGCTTATATATCTTAATTTTAATCTATATAGTATATGACGAGATATATCATTTTTGAGGTGTAGTGCTTTTTTGCTTTTTTGTTTTTTTCCGAATTTAAAAAAAAAAATTCCTTGAAAATGACATATCTAGTTGTATACTATATAGATTAATATGAAGATATATAATCTAGTTTGCTAACCCAATTTCATCAAATACTACAAAGCCATAGCTTTCTATCTCATTCTTAGTAGCAATCAAAGGATTATTTTTCTTCAACTTGTGATCAATAAAAATCTCACATCATGAATATAATTCATAAGAATATGCCTTATTTGATTAGAATAGAATCATTTTAAAATTTTATTCTTCCTTAATGATTAAGTGATTTTTTCTCACTCTAATCTCTTCATAACACATGTAAGAAATCACCATTTCTATGTGTGGATTGATTTTGTTTAAAGTAAATACAATAATGTCAAATCTTAGAGGAATACTACTTAATAAGTTAGTTTTTACATCATTATCATTAATAATAGAATTTATGCTACTAACTTGACTAATAAAATAATAAAATTTAGTAGAATAATATATTTACTTTATTTTATCATCAAACCTAACTATTTTTTGTTAATTAACATCTTGACACAAGAAGCCTGTGAGCCAAGTAAAGAATTACAACCATCCTATTTTTGCTTTCATGTTTTTGTAAGAGAAATATGATCCAAATAGATTACAACTTCATTTGCATGTTGTGATGTTTGTATGGGTCCACTAATAATAGCTCAAAGATATTTAAAAAAGAAAAGTAGAACCTTAATTTATCATGTATAAAATTCATGCCCTTGAAATTTAACAAAAACATATGATTTATATATTCAAACAAGTTATCAATAAACATATTACAAATATCCAACATTTATTTTTACTTACATACCTACTTTAATTTCTAAACAATAATAATCTACTTTCCCAAATAATACAATCAAATATATATAACAATAACCAAATAAATAAAACAAACTATGTCCACATTGATATTACAAATTTACTATACGTTAAGAAATAGTCTTTCACAAACTTTGCTACCCCCTCAAGAATGGCAAACAGTTAAACTACTCACATTTTGATATTATAAGGGCTCAATGGAAAGAAACTAAAATGGAACTTGTACAAATATTTCACCGCGTGTCTTGTTTTGTGATAGAATCAAAATAAAAATATCTCCGTACTTTTTATCCTGAGCAACAAGATTGACCACTTGTACACCCTTTAAAACTTTATCAAAGGAGAAATTACCTGGGAAGAACTTCCTGGACATGCTAGGAGGTGGAATTAGTTGAATCGCTTATCATTATTGACCAATCTACGTTAGACAAAAGTTTTCAAACTGTGGTTGTGAAACTCTCCACCAATGCAATAACACAAAGATTTCATAACGATATTATTTTGAATCTTTTGAGTTTGAACATACATTTACTGGACCTCCCAATATTAGACACTGTGTTTTAAATTCATCCACATAATAATGTTATCTTGGTATGATTCCTTAACATAAACCTAATTTTCAATCCTCTATAATATCTTAAATAGATTCAATCAATTCTGATCACTTTATCCCTCCCATTTAAAATCTACTAAACATAAATTTTAACATATTCTTATATTGAAAACTATTCAATCCAATTATTTTTCACATAAATACACGCCCCTATACAAATCATATCCATAGAGTAAAACATAAGCTGGAACTTAGACAGATATTTGCATGGTCCATCCTTATAGTAGTGAGTTGTGAGTAGTACTGGAAAGAGTCAATGTCAATAGTAGTTTTTACTGAAACCAATGTTGATGAGCAATAATGCATAGGCTACTTTAAGAACAGCTCATTGTCTGTCTAGAACGTGGGATTATCTGAAAGCGCGGCAATACTAAATTCTGTTTCCAACCGACCATTATTTGATGGTCGTGTGCCCATAGTTAAAGCGTAAATTCCAATCACTTTTGGTTTTAGAGATATTACAAGTAAAATTTGTGGAAGAATATTCTCAAAAGATAATATTCAATCTCAATTACATTTCCTGCGACAGTCAGGATTTTCAGTTATGAAGGGATAAGTAAATGTTAAACCAAGTGTATGATTCACCATGACATTCGCTATGGAATATATTGATAGCCACAAATTTTATACATTTAGTCTTTCACCAACTTCGCCACGCCCTCAAGAATGGTAAACAGTTATCTACTCACATTTTTCTAGTATAAGCGGTAAATGGAAAGAAATTGAAATGGAAACTGTACAAATATTTCACCGTTTGTCTTTGTTTGTGATAGCATCAGTATAAACATATCTCCATGTTCTCCTATCAGTATATAAATGAAATCATTAAGCTTTTAAGTGATACCTCTTCCGATTACGTACAATCTTGAATATGGTAGTTTGTACGAATAATATTAAAGAGATATTTTATAGATTATCAAATTTCAGAACCCACAAAATGGTCTAACTTTTGAGCCATGCTTCTCACATCTCTCGACATCTAAATCAAATCAAATCAACTCAGTCATTTGTATGGACTTCTCACCTAACATAACAATGACAACCGAATCTAATTTAGCATAGTAGATAGAGTTTCCAGCAGATGAGATCTAATGGGACAATTTGTTGTTAAACATTAAAATCAGACTGTGCTGGCCCCTCTTGGCATTACAAGAACTCTAATCCGTGTTTGTTCATCCTTTGTCTTCTTCCACAATATTTTATCAAATTCCCTTTTGATTTATCCAATGGATTGTTTTTTGATTCCTCCTTTCTTTATTTTCTCTCCATAAGTGAACGGACTATCCGCAACCTGTGAACTAACCTATTCGGATATCTTCGTCCTTTCTAAATAAATGGCGACTAATTTTATTTTAGTTTATTTCTGTTAAATCAGAATCTTTATCTTCCAATTAATTATTCAGATTTCATGGAAAGAATGTTGTTCCCAAATCACTTGCAACTACAAGTCAATTTAATTATTTCCCTTAATATAGTTTAGAACTTGTTAGGTCAAAGGTGATTCTTATATGAATTCAATCGGTTGATTTCTATTGTCAACCATTCAAAATTGTGATATAATGCATCATAGAGATAATATCACTAATTTAAAAAGTTATTTTTTTTTAGAAATCAAATCTCTACATATTCTCCCATTTTTTTAATTTATATTTATCCTAATGAAACAAAAGATAAACATGTATCTATATGGTGAGGTGTCAACCCCGCCCCCTGGAGCCAAGCAGAAGAAGGAGTTGGAGGAGGGAAGCAGGAAGAAATGGGTTATGAGGATTGCCAGCCAAATTCTGGAAAAGGAATTCCCTTTCACTATTGCGGGCGACCTCTATGTTGATGATTCCCCGAGTGTTAAGCCATATAAGCAGCTGAAAGTTAAGTCTGGGGATGTTGATGTTCATATGGAGACCCAAAATGTGGAATTGGAGAGGCTTAAGAAGAGAAAGGAAGTGGCGGAGGAGATTGCGAGATCCATCCGCAAAATCAAGACTCTGGTTGATGTTGAAAAAGGTAAGGTCTCCCTTGCTGGTCAGGATAGGGTTAGCTCCTCTAAGAAGGAAGATGTTGTGGGGAAAGGGGTTTTTAATATTGATAGAGAGGATATGTTTGATGTGCTTGGAGCTGTTTGTGAGGGTTCCATTGTCTTGTTCAAACTTTTTAAATGGTTTTTTCATGAGCTCAATAAAACTAATGTCAAAGTTAGGGGTGTGGAGAGTAAGGTTGAGGGGTCCTCTGTCCAAAATTAGATTGATGAGTTGTTTGATTCGTTAAACACTATGGATGACATTGTTAGGGAGGAAAATCTTAAAGTGAAACATAATCTTGAAGGTAGAATAGTCACCCTTGAGGATTAAATGGTGAAAATTTGGGATACTGTTATAAGAGATGGGGAGGTGCATAAATCTATTGGTAAATTTGATTCTACTATTGTGACTTCTCATGTGGTTAGTGCCAAGAAGCGTAAAGAAAGTGCTCATGTTGAAGATATCGATGTTGCTAGTAAGCTGATGGAGGAGGAGGGTGTTGTTGGGAAGGGTGGGGAAAAAGGTATTGTTTTGATTATTGAGGTAAATATGGATGGTCCTGGTGCCAGGACTAAGAACAAAACTAAAGCTTAGGTTGGGGCTAGAAAATAATTTTTTGATTTTTTGGATGAAGCACAAAAGGTTGTGGCTAGCGATGTGGAGGTGACGAATATTCTAAAATGTATGTCCAGTGTTGTTGGTGGGGTCCTCCTTTTTGGCTGACTTTTTGTTAATGGGTCACTATTGTTGGGTAGTTTTTTGGCTTAATGTTGTTTTCTTATATCTCATCTTCTTTTTTATGTAAAGGGTTTTGGGCCCCCATTTTTACCTCTAATAAAAAAAAAGATAAACATGTAGCTTATTTATAAATCATAGCTTACTTTCATAACAATTCTTTAGTATTATTTTAATTATTAAATTTTTAAGAATTTTCTCTCTAATCAAAGAGATAATATCACTACTTTAAATAATAGCTCTTTGACACATCACGCATGTTGCATACTCTCCTTTGGCATCACTATTTTGATAAAGGTTGAGTAACTACACTCTCTTCTATTGCATTAACATCTTTGTATTGGTAGCATATAACCATTTTTACTTGTTTCTTGACTTTTCTATTTAATTTCTTATCTATTATTCTCTTTATTTGTCTATATGGCTTTCTATGGAGGTGGAAACACCCAAATGGGGGTTTGATTGAAGCAAGCCTCAAAATAGCCACATTTTTCCCTATTTTTGTGTATGCAGGTTGTTGATATTGAGCATTATAGGAGGCTTTATAGTGTTGGACCTCTTGTGAGTTCATTCTCTACTTTTCTATCTCGTCTTCTCATTTTGTTTTTTCAATCTATGCATATTAGTTATATTTGTGTTCTTTTGTTACTTTTATTATTTTGTTAGCTTAGAAAAACTTCTAAATTTTAGTCTCCAATAGCAAGTAGACTCTATTTTTTCTGGAAAGTTCTATTCTCAGACCATATGAGACTATAGCGTACAATGGGGATGTTTGTGTGCCATGTTGTCATCCTTGGTTGAGAGAAAACTAACTTGTTCATGAGACCTCTGAAGTCTACTCTTTCGGTTTCTAAAGTCCTCATTCTAAAATCTATCCTAAAACATAAATTATAATCAAAACGAGTTGTGTCTCTCTACCTTTGTCACTTGATCTTTTCCCTTGAGGTAGTAGAGGAACACTCTCTCTTTGAGGAGGCATAGGGGTGCTATTTTTCCTCTGCTACAATATATAAATCTACTGTTATAATTAATTATGTTGTATATTTCAATAAATAACATTTTAAGATATACAAATGGACACAATTTAAATTTTGAAGATTATTGTTATGGATAGGCTTAAAACGTTATTGAATTAATTTTCTATGTATCTGATTTGTTTGATTTTTTCTCATGATTAGACTTTCAATGATGGAATAAATACATGAAAATTATCTCTTAACTCATATATGTGAAATTATATTTTTTAAGAAAACTTTGTATCTCAAAAACTTGCACCCAAACCAAGTTGTAAACCTTAGTTAGCTAGAGAAACATCAAAACACTTTTGGACTTTTGGGAAGCTAATGATGAATTGAATCTTCAGATAGGCCGGCTTCCTAGCTGGTAATATCACCTAAACTAATGTTTTTTTGAAGGGAAAAAGGAAGGATTTCTGAAAATGAAATACTAAAAATGGAAAAAAAAAACTAGGTAATACACCAAACTATGAACAGCTATGAAATATTCAGATTGGTATACACTTGAATGTTGATGATAGATATTGAACTGCACAACATGTTACTGTAAGTTTATGCATGAATATTTTATAAAATGGTTTGATTTGTATACACTTTCAAGAAGGAAAGGTAACTTTCACAATTCAAAATGTTCATATGCAATTTTAAAACACAATTTATAACTTGCATAACCTCACTTTTTCTAAAAAGGAATGACACATGAGACAAAGTTATAGGGAAATAGAAATATTTCACAAATAACTTGATCAATCACCTGATAATACACAGTGCTTGCAAAAACAAGAAGGAAAAATAAGATCACCAATGGTATCGAAGGTATATTCTGTATATAATATTCTAAATGAGTTACAAAGCATGCTCAAACTAGCAAAGGACTATAAAAATCACAATCTCTAGAAATTGCATAAGAAGAACTGATTACAATGAAGTCACATAAGTGACTATCATTCAACTCTCAACCAAATCCATCAAAATAGGACCTAGAACCTCTATGGGTCAGATGAAACAATAAGGCCAAAAATCTAGCAACTGGATTTCATCCAAATAAGCTTCGTTGTGTGGAAAAGGTCAAATTTGACCCTGCCAAAGATAAATGCATAAAAAAATACCCCTATATGCTCTCAAATGTGCTTTTAAAAGGACAAAACAACCTCCTAAATCTCCTCCATGTGTTGGTAAACAAACTCCAACTCCCCTATATGCTCTCCAAGTCACAAATACAAATATATCCTCTTTGCCCCTTCTTAAAGCAATGACACTCTTGAATTTCATGAATATATATATTGAAAATGATAAATAAAAAAAATCACTTAAAAATATTCACATCTATTATTTGATACAAATCAAGTTATTATATATATTTTTTATATTACACTAGGATATATAATATCAGACAAGGGGAAAAAATTTAAATCAAAGGTGATAAAACATAGGAAAAAATGCCCAAGTCATAAACGATAACATATTGGGGTAAAAAACAACCCTAATATCACAAAGTCACACATTTCACCATCTGCTATTCCTCGTTATTGAAGAGTACTGCCATGAAAGAACTTTGATCTGAGTTTTGAACTCAAGAATCTCTGCATCCCTAAGTCATTTAAGAAAGTTTCTTGTAGAGAAGAAATGGTAAGTTTGTTTTTGTTTACAAATCTGACTCTTATTTCAGTTTGAAGCTCTCTGAGAGCTTATAGGCCACGACCAATTTCATGTCTTCTGATGATTTCATTATATTTTCTATTTATCGATTGCTCTCCTGATTTCCTTGGGTACTGCTATGATAAACTGGTTATAAGATTTTCTGAGGATATTGGAGGGCATTTTGAGGGAATCAATCTTATGAGGAATCTATAGAAAAATAAAACAAGGTAGGGACACCATTCATTGACTCCTATATTATTTTCTTCTTCTAAGCTTAGATATGCTCGATTTGAGCTCTATATGAATAAAATGACAAGTGCTTTTTTTCTTTTGATGTCCCTCACTAGTATAGCTGTGACCTCCATTGAATCATTTTGGGTTTGTTTTTTTTTGCATAAGAAATGGATGGTTTCATTTTATGCTCAAAATGGGGTTTACTCTCATTTCCTTTTGTATTTTAGGTTTGTTGTTTGAGAGTTTTAAATCCCCAGGCCATGGCTTCTATTTTGGATTTTTCCCCTTCTTCTCAGGTCATAGTTACAAATCTTTTGTTTCTAGTTGTATAAACGCAAATTGTAAGCCCTTGCTCATGTAAAAAAACTCATGGTATAAATGAAAGGAAACTCTAGGACAACATGGGAATTTGATTGAAAAATTTCTGAGTTTTGAAAACCTCTAATGGTTGTCGCTACCATATTACTACTGAGTTGTCCCTTATACTTGTATGAGCTAGAAATTCTTGTATCTAAGATTTCATGCAAAAAAGCTATAAGATTTTCCTGCTACGTGTTTTATGACCAAAGGTTTATGATTTTTTTGAAAACCCATCAGTGGAGGCTCCTTGCTCTTTTTTTGCTACTTGGAAAAAACCCCAGGTCACAGGTTTGTAAAAATATACTCATTTTCATTCTTTTGTTTTGGCTTTTTGTGCATTTTCTAAGCTCCTTTGCTATGAGAAATGATTATAGAACTTTCATTTCTATGAGAAAACTATCTACTCGAGCTCTACTTTTCAATATATTTGTGTATTATATGCTCGATGATGGTTTCCATTTGGAAAGAAGGGAAGAAACTTGCATTTGACCTTCACTCTATAGAAATTTCCAAGAACCATTCTTGCAGATACTCGAGGCCTTGTTTCTCACTTTCTGAGTTTCAATTTCAAATGCATTCTATGCTCTGCAATTTCACTGTATACAGATAGATTGGAGCCTTTTAATATCCTTGTCATATTTCAAGCATACTACAACAACTGATATGCCCTATTTCTTTCAAACTATGTCCACAGTAAACTATTATATTGCATCATTTATCCATAGGACTGATCATTCTTGCACAATAGATTATTTTTCTTCTGATCGGTCCATATTTAATGTGTTGATTAAGCTCTATTTTGAAATCCTCTGAATACTATCTCTACTTTTTGACACTTATTCTACAATAAGTGAAGACATTATTCATTTCATACCTATAGAATATTCATCTTTCTTCATACATCTCCAATATAGAACACTTGACTCCCAGGTACATCACCTCATTTGGGAATTATACCAACGTTTAAAGGTGATACAATTTCTTTTAGCATTGACTACCTTTTTCTTTAGGGATATTTCCTTCTTGTTGGCACTAAAATTCCAGATTGTGAATCTCTAGAGAAAAAGGCAGTCAATGTTAGGAAAAAATTGTATGATGGGGAAAAAAAATCATAACTGTGACACATACAAGGTATTGCTCATATGAATATAAAAAACAAGGTATAAGTAAAGAACCACTTTGAATATCTCATTTCCTCAAGCATGTTGGACTCAACTCTTGTAGAAGCCTCATTTTACCCCACATGTTGAATTAAGATGAATAAAACAAAGACATGATTACACCTGTAACTACACATGAAGCAAACAAATTAGAAAAAAACATGTATATTTTAGGTGTTCTTGATGACTCCAATGGTTTTTTGGGACACCTAAAATGTAGACATAGCTTATTTAATGTACATAATGATCAACTTATACATGCATAGGGCGAATGTGTATATAATGTTTGTAATCAGTCATTGCTTAGAGCATGCTCTAACACCATTGTTACTATCACATGTAGGACTAGAAGCGGTATGGATCTAGAAGGGACAGATGAAGCTCGAGACAGCAGCAGGACAAAAAGACACATCAGAACCAGTCATTCATAGGCAATGGCTGGTTACCTTCCTTCTATGCACCTTCATTTCTTTTCTTTACTTATTCATATATATATATTTCATAATTTTATTGAATAAGTTAAGTCAATATCACGGATTGTGTGAGATAATGTACACTTATACATGTTCAATAAATATTACTCTTTTATGAAAAGATCATAATATTTCTTCTATTACATGCATGTGTATGAATGCAATAATTTGTAATTGTTTTTTTTTTTGGATTGTTTCGTTTATACATGTGAATGTAATGTAGGAAAGTTAATAAAATGCACCTCATTTTCTCAGTTTAAAATCAAAAAAATCCACCTGGTTGAGCCTATGAGTGAAAATATGGTAACATTTTTGACGACATTTGTTGCATGTTTGCCTGCTAAACATTTTGACCAGTTGCCTAGACCTATTCCTTGGGCATGGAGTTAGTCAGAACCTAGGCTCATGACTTAGGAAAACATATTCAAAACATTTATAACTCAAACTTGATAGTATGATTGACATATTGCTATTTATTGAAAATAAAACAGTAGATAGGAAACTATCTAGATGTGCTGAAAAAAACTTAGGGAATGAAATTTGCAACAACACTTTATTGAAAGTAGAAAACCTAACCTATCATGTATAAAGGTAAATCATACCTTAAAACAACGTTTTAGGTGAATCCCATTAACTAGGATTCGTAAGATCTCTCAATTCATATTTGATAACTGAAATGCATCGTGTTTCTTGCATTCAGTGATGATAAATGGGCCAGTCCAAAAGTTTCCAAACTTTCAATGCTTACATAGCCTACTCTTCAAGACATCCCACTTAAGTACCACATCACCCTCTTTGAAAAATATGAGTGTAGCTTTCTTATCAAAGACTCCCTTTCTTTGGAGCTGATGACACTCCAAATACTTCATTGCTTTGTGTCTTGTCTCTTCAAGCTCCATGAGCTCAGCATATCTAACAGACATTGGGTCATGTTCTTCAAACATTTCCAACTAGTGAACAATATCAAGAGCTGGAAGCTCTACAAATAGAGGAAATCTTTCCTCTTTTCCATAAACAAGTACATATGGGAACTTTCCAAGTGACCTCTTAGGATTTTTTTTATCTACCCAAAGTGCATATTTCAATTTGGTGTGCCAAACTCTCTGATTCTCCTCCATAGTTCTTTTAATGATCCTGATCATATTTTTATTTGTATGTTTAGCCAAACCATTACCTTGTGGGTAATAATTTGAAGAGGTATTTAGATGGATTCCATGTCTTACATCCCAATTTGTAACTCTTAATCCCACAAATGCAAGAGCATTATTTGAAATGATGGAATCAGGAATTCCAAACCTAGTTACTAGATCTTCATAAAATATTAAGACAAAAGATTCATTAGCTTCTTTCAAGGCTACTGCTTCTATCCACCATGTAAAATAATTAGTTGTTGTAGGTACCCACTTGTGACCAGCACTGGAAGGTGGATTTATTGGTCTAATAAAGTCAATGCCCCATCTCATGAAGGGTTGTTCAATCTGAATTGGCTACAAAGGAAAAGCTAGCAACCTTTCTTTTCTTGCAAATAAAGCACATTTTACACATTTCTTTTCCCAAGCATGAGTATCCTTAAATAAGCTTGGCCAGTAATAACCGGCAGTCATAATTTTCCAGGCTGTTGTTCTTGGAGCAAAGTGACCTCTTGAAGTTCCATCATGAAACTCATGAAGCACTTTTTCTATTTGATCAGTGTCAATACACCTTAATAAAACACCATTCAAATATTTCTTAAAAGATATATTATCAATGAGCACATATGGAATGAACTGCAACCAGAAGTATCTTCTTTTAGCTCTATCCAAACCTAGTGGACATTCACCAATCTGTAGAAAGTGGGTCGTATCTTGAACCCAACTTGCATCTAACACAGGTACAACATTCTAAGGCTCACTACCATTGACTAGAACAATCTATGATTTTGTTTTATGTTCATCTTCATAAGTTGAGGCTAACTGTTCACACAATTTTCTACATCTAACAAGCTTTTTGATTTTGATATCAACATGAAACTCCATAACTCTTGTGATTGACCTTGCTCTTTTCTCACTCAAGTCTTTACTTAGTAGAAATTATTTCACACTAGGGTGTGCAACCATAACATGTATCTTATTGTTGGAGATTAGAGACTTGAATTTCTTTAGAATCCTAATCATAGCAAGAACATGTTTCTCAACAAATGTATATTTTTGTTCATAATTAGCTAGACCTTGAATGAAAAAGGCTATTGGCTACTCTAAACCATCATTATTTTTTGGAACAAGCATAGCAAAATTTGAACTAATGCTACCAAAAGCATACAAAATAAATTCCTTAGAGAAATATGGATTTACTAGTGTTGGGGTTGATGCTAAAGCCTCTTTGATTGCTTCAAAATTGTATTTGGCTTCTCTAGTCCAACTGTAAACTACATTCTTAAGCATGGAAGACAAAGGTTGTAAGAAATTTGGAATATTAGGTATAAATCTCCTAAAAAAGTTGATTTTTCCTGAAAATATCTACAGGCCTTTCTTATGATTGGGTAATGGTAGCTCAAGTATCACTTTAACTCTCTGATGTTCAATAGTAATTCTTTTCTTTGACACTATGTGTCCTAATATTTTACCTTCATGAACAACAAATATACTCTTTTTTGGATTGAGAGATATACCATACTCTACATTTTTCAAAAACTTGTTTGAGGTGTGATAAATGTTCATCTACATTTTTAGAATATACTGTTATGTCATCTAGATATAAACAAGTAAATTTTTTTGAATTGGACTCTAAAATGCCATATCCATGGCCCTTTGAAATGTGGTACTAGAATTAGATAAGCCAAAAGGAATTCTCTTGTAGGCCATAGTGCCCCATTGTGTTGTAAATGTTTTTTTATATTGATCCTCTTAACTAAAATCTGCTTATAACCATCCAAAAGAGAAAATCTCTCTGAAACTAGCAACAACTTGAAGAATCTATTCCATGGAGGGTAATGGGTAATGATCTTTTAAAGATGCTCTATTAAGACCTCAAAAATCTACACGTAATGTTATCTCCCCATTTTTATTTCTAACCCAAAAAAGGTTAGAAACCCAAGAGGTGTGTTTAATCAGAAATATAATACCCCCCTCAACTAACTTAGTCAGCTCTTTAATCATTAAATGCTCAAGTTTGGGGTTCAAAGGTCTCTACTTCTTCCTAACAGGCTTAGCATCAAGTTCTAATTCAATTGTATGTTGAGCAATATAAGGGTAAAATCCCTTTAAATCAGAATATTTCCAAGAAAAAAAATCATGAAACTCTTGGCATAAAGCAATAAAAGCCTTTCTATGTTCAGCTAAACACATTTTTCCTATCTAGAGAAGCTTACCTTTAAAGATTTCAATTTCCTCATAATGATCCTCTTTGACTTGAATACTGATTTTAATCTTCTTAAACTAATCATCAAAATTAAAAATAGACTCCAAGGTAACTAAACCCTTGGGTAATTTTTTTGTCTTCAGCTATATGATCTGATCTTCATATTGCTTTTTAAGCTTCTCTTGATTTACTCTAGAAAATTGATCCTCTTCGAGCAAAAAAGAAAAAAATTTGTTCATCACTATCAAATAATTGCAAGTGAACGTTGTTATCTAGAATGGAAGGTCTGATTACTACTTTGGCATACTATTGTACCATCTCCTTCTTGATATCATTGGCGATATCAAACTGTACACCAATAGTAGCAAGTCTGTCCGCATGTTTGTTTTGATTTCTTGGGATAAAAACCAAGTTAAAGGCATCAAATTCCCCTATTATATCCCACACTCTATTCCTGTAGGACTTCAATGCATCATTCTTAGCAACACTCAAGCCTCTTACTTGATTAATGATTAGCTCATTATCTCCATAGACCTTCAGGTAGTTTATTCCTTCTCCCTTGCCCATTCAAGACCTTGAATAAGTCATTCATACTCAACAGTGTTATTAGAGCACGTGAAAACAAAATAGAAGGTTGAAAAATACTTATCACCTTGTGGAGACACAAGCATTGCACCCCCACCGGCTCCATTTTTACTTCTGGAACCATCAAAATACATCTCCCAAAGTTCATCTTC
The DNA here is from genome assembly GCA_007258455.2 of Sequoia sempervirens. Taxonomy (NCBI): domain Eukaryota; kingdom Viridiplantae; phylum Streptophyta; class Pinopsida; order Cupressales; family Cupressaceae; genus Sequoia; species Sequoia sempervirens. The sequence continues at coordinate 1,017,463,861 of VDFB02281492.1, read as the reverse complement.
CTGCTCTAGAAACTTATCTATACTCTTTTCAAGGTTTGGAACCTCTACATTAGGTTCATGCAAGACATAATTACACATACCAACATCTTGAATGTGATCATTAGGACTGTCCATTACATTTTTTGTTGCCCATTCATGTAACAACACATCAGGTACACTCTTTGCTTGTAGCTCTTGAGCATAATCAAGCTCACTGTCACTAAAAACAACATAATTTGTGTTTGTAGTAGTTGGAACAACATTAATTATACTTGGATTATAAGGCTCTATGTGATCTTTGGGAAAATTTTTGGATTTGATGGTAACCTTAGTTCCATATCTCATTCTAAACAACATATGTGACTAGTCAACAAAAACATAACCTCTTATCTTGGTTGTAAAGTCTCTTGAAAGACACAAAGCAAAGAAAGGTGGCAGATCTATGACACATATATCTTGCGAAACTGAAAATTTTGGACAAGCATGAAGTGTGAGGCTCAAGACTTTAATGACACCTAAAGTATTAATTGGGGTACCATCTAATGGAATAACTCCATTAACTAAAGGCTGATACTTTAGTCCTAGTTTATCTGCAATTTGCTTTGGCATTATAGAGCTACTAGGTCCACTATCTACCATACAGTTAAATACTAATTTATCACGTATAATCACTAATACATAAAATGGAGGTGGTTTGATATCCTTAACCACTTCTTTGCTTGGTTGTTCATTTTCTTGAGGATCATTTGTGAAAACAGTCCTAACTTGACCTATTGATAGCTCATCAGACACTTTCAACTTTGACAAAGCTAACTGTAACATGTCTTTTTGACCTGGAATAGCTAAAGAGTCTCACATTGACATTGTTAAATTCATATTTTTCATGTTATCAATAATATTAAAAGGAACAGCTAGATTTACCTTTTGATGGGTCTTTATACCAACATGATCAGTTTGCATGTGTCGCTGCTCCTTGGAAGCAACTTGTTGATTCCTCTACAAAATGCGAGGCACTTGTGATGTAGATGGTTTTGCACTTGCTTCTTTTCCTATATTAGTTATTTTCTCAAGCTCTAAAGCCCTTTTCTTTTATCTTGTGTTTGCTACAACTAGAGAATCATCTGCATTAACTCCACAAAATTCTTCTCCCTGCCAATTAAGCAGAGTAGCATCATTTGTAGGCTACTCCTACTATTGTGGAGCTCCATCATTAGGTACATTTTGTTGTGAGCTTGAAGCATTTTTCACCATTAATGCTTGATTTATAAGTCCATTAGAGCATGTGGCCTGATTATGTGGTTGATTGCATGGATAGCACCACTCATAATCAACATGAAGATTATTCTGAATAGGGACAAGGTCCCTAGCTGCACTAATAGGTGTTGGATTATATGCCTAAAAATACCTTATGTTAATATTGTGCCTTGGACCTTGGTATTGCTACCTATTACCTTGGTACTACTGCTGTTGACCTTGATAAGGCTAATTTGTAGACTGATTCTACTGTTGAAAAGGTCTTTTATATGATTGCTACTTCTCTTAGCTTACCAACTTATTCCCAAAATTCTATAAAATATTCTCAATCTTTTGTTGAATCTCTTTAATTTCTTGCAACTCCTATGATTGAACTGGGACTACAACTTCTTGTTTACTAGTAGCTGGTAATGCTAGAACAATAGGCAAGGGTGCAAAAGGTGGTATCTGTAGTGGAATGCATATTAGGCTGAATATCTAGAAAAATAGGCATTGGTGGCCTAGGAGCAATCTTACTTTCTTGAATTAAACAGTTTTCTGCTCTGATTGTTGTCTCATATGCATCTAGTAAAGATACTCCTCCTATTGACTGTGTCATGACCGCTATATCATTGTTGAGAGCTTTTATATAATACAAGAATGCATATTTAGTAGGAGGCTTCATTGTAGTATGGATTATGTCCCAAGTTCTCTGGAACCAAAAATTGAAATCTATCATTTTCTCCTGAGGAGCTCTCTTTATGGTTTTTAGTTGCTCTAACAAATATAAATGGTCTGATCTATCCTAAAACTACTTATGTGGTTTATCTCCTAATTCGTCCCAAGTTGCAATGGAGCTAATGGCTAGACCCTTAAACCACTACAAAGCCCTTCCTTTATATGATGCAGTAAGTAGCCTTACATCTATTTCCTATTGAGTTATGTGGTGAACACCACATAGTGATGTTATCTCCCTTATGTGCTCAATGGGTGTTGTTTGATCTAAGTCCCTAGTGAAAATTAGTAAATTATTAAGTGTAGATACTGGGATATCATTATGTTGTGCAAGATTTAATGGACTAACTCCATTAAATGGCACAAAAGGTCGATTTCTAGCAGCCATTAGAGGTGACTGAGATGAAAAAATATGAGTCTAAACAACAAAAATTGAACTTGTAGAAATGGTAGAACTAAAAAATGTGAGTAAAACACCTAAAGAAGTAGCATATGTAACTTTCTTTGGGTTGCTTGAAGATGATCTTGATGTTCTAAAGTTTGATGAAGCAAAACGAGTCCCACTCTGTATTTTAGATGGTCTACCTCTCCTCCTTGGTGGCGAGAAGAAAAATTCTTGCCTAACACCAGGTGGTGTTAACTGAACTCTCCTAGATGGAGGGGTTCTCTTTGTTGTCTTGCCTCATCTTTTGGGTGGTGACAACTACAAATATTCACAATCCTTGGAATTCCTTGTTTGTATCCTTCTCATGTGCTACAACACTAAATTTACTGCTCTTTCACCTCACGGAGTCACCAGATATGCTAAAATAACCTCTATAAAGGTCTAAAAATCACTGGTTGCACATCAAACCAGCAAAATGCATTGATGGACGTGTCTCACTGAGTGTGCCAAAATTGTTATCTCTAAAGCTTGCACCTAAACTGAGTTGTAAAACTCGGTTAGCTAGAGAAAAATGGAAACACTTCTAGGCTTTTGGGAAGCTAATGATGAAGTGAATCTTCGGATAGGCTAGCCTCCTAGTTGCTAATATCACCTAAACTAATGCTTTTTTTGAAGGGAAAAGAGAAGAAGGTTTACTGAAAAGGAAATACTGAAAAATGGAAAAAAAAAAAAAAGAGTGGGTGATATACCAAACTAAAAAGAGCTATGAATTATTCAGATTGGCATACACTTGAATGTTGATTATAGATATTGAACTGTATAACATGTTACTGTAAGTTTATGAATGAATATTTTATAATTTTTTTTGATTTGCATACACTTTCAAGAATGAAAAGTAATTTTCACAATTCAAAAGTTTCATATGCAATTTTAAAACACAATTTATAACCTCCATAACCTCACTTTTGTAGAAAAGGCATGATACATGAGACAAAGTTATAGGGACATAGAAAGATTAAACAAATAACTTGATTAGTCACCTGATAATACACAATTCTTGCAAGAACAAGAAGGAAAAATAAGATCACCAATGGTATCCAAGGTATATTTTGTATATCATACTCTAAATGAGCTACAAAGCATGCTCAAACTAGCAAAGAACTGTAAAAGTCACAATCTCCAGAGATTGCATAAGAAGAACTGATTACAATGAAGTCACATAAGTGACTATATAATTCAACTCTCAACGAAATCAATTAAAATAGGACCTAGAAACTCTATGGGTCAGATGAAACAATAAGGCCTCAAATCTAGCAACTGGATTTCATCCAAATAAGCTCCAATGTGTGGAAAAGGTCAAATTTGACCATGCCAAAGATAAAAGCATAATAAAATACCCCTATATGCTCTCAAATGTACTTTTAAAAGGTCAAAATAACCTCTTAAATCTCCTCCATGTGCTGGTAAACAAACTCCAACTCCCCTATATGCTCTCCAAGTCACAAATGCAAATATATCCTCTTTTCCCCTTCTTAAAGCAATGACACTCTTGCTTTTCATAAATATATATATTGAAAGTGATAAATAAAAAAAATCACTTAACAATATTCACATCTATTATTCGATGCAAAGCAAGTTATTATATATCTTTTTTATATTACACTAGGATATACATACATATATATATATATATGTATATATATATATCACACAAGGGGAAAAAACTTGAAATGAAAAGTGATAAAACATAGGGAAAAATGCCTAAGTCATAGCTGATAGCATATTAGGGTAAAAAACAACCCTAATATCACAGTCATGCATTTCACCATCTGTTATTACTCATTATTGAAGAGTTCCACCATGGAAGAACTCTGAGCTAAGTTTTGAACTTGAGAATCTCTACATCCCTACATTGTTTCAGAAAGTTTCCTATAGAGAAGAAATGGTAAGTTTGTTTTTGTTTTCAAATATGACTTTTATTTCAGTTTGAAGATCTCTGAGAGCTTACAGGTCTCAGCCAATTTCATATCTTCTGATGATTTCATTGTATTTTCTCTTTATCTGTTGCTCTCCTGATTTCCTTGGGTGTTGCCATGATAAACTGGTTATAAGATTTTTTGAGGATATTGGAGGGAATTTTGAGGGAATCAATCTTATGAGAAATCTATAGAAAAATAAAACAAGGAAGGGACACCATTCATTGACTCTTGTATTATTTTCTTCTTCTGAGCTAAGATATGCTCGATTCGAGCTCATTATGAATAAAATGACAAGTGCTTCTTTTTGTTTTCTGATGTCCCTCACCAGTATAGCTGCGGCCTCCATTGAATCATTTTGGGTTTGTTGTTTGTTGCATAAGAAATAGAGGGTTTCATTTTATGCACAAAATGGGGTTTACTCTCATTTCCTTTTGTATTCTGGGTTTTTTACTTGAGAGTTTTAAAATCCCATGCTGTGGCTTCTATTCTGGATTTTTCCCCTTCTTCTTAGGTCATGGTTACAAAGATTTTGTTTCTAGCTGTGTAAACGCAAATTGTATGCCCTTCCTCATGTAAAAACATTCATCGTAGAAATGAAAGGAAACTCGAGGCCGCCATGGGAAATTTATTGACAAATTTATTAGTTTTGTAAACCCCTAATGGCTATGGCTTCCATATTATTGTTGAGTTCTTCCTTATACTTGTATGATCTAGAAATTCTTGTATCTAAGATTTAATGCAAAAACACTACAAGAGTTTCCCGCTACGTGTTTTATGACCAAAGGTTTATGATTTTTTTGAAACCCCATCACTCAAGGCTCCTTGCTCTTTTGTTGCTACTTGGAAAAAACCCCATGTCATAGGTTTGTAAAACTTTACTCATTTTGGTTCTTTTTTTCTAGTTTTTTGTGCATTTTCTAAGCTCCTTTGTCTATGAGAAATGATTATAGAACTTTCATTTATGTGAGAAAAATATCTACTCGAGCTCTACTTTTCAATATATTTGTGTATTATATGCTCGATGATGGTTTCCATCTGGAAAGAAGGAAAGAAACTTACATTTGACCTTCACTCTATAAAAATTTCCAAGAACAATTCTTGCAGATACTTAGGCCCTTGTTTCTCACTTTCTGAGTTTCAATTTCAAATGCATTCTATGCTCTGCAATTTCACTGTATACAAATAGATTGGGGATTTTTAATATCCTTATGTCATCTTTTAGGCATTCTACAACAACTCATATGCCTAGTTTCTTTCAAATTGTGTCCATGATATATTGTTTTGTTGCATCATTTATCCATAGGACTGATCATTCTTGCACAATAGATTATCTTTCTTCTTATCTATCCATAGTTATGGGTTGATTAAGCTTTGTTTTGAAATCCTATGAATACTGTCTCTGGTTTTTGACACTTATACTACAATATGTGAAGACATTATTCATTTCATACCTATGGAATATTCATCTTTCTTCATATATCTCTACTACAAAACACTTGACTCCCATGTACATCACCTCATTTGGGAATTATGCCAATGTTTAAAGGTGATACAACTTCTTTTGGCATTGACTTCCTTTTTCTTTAGAGACATTTCCTTCTTCTTGGCACTAAAATGCCAAATTTGAATCTCTAGAGAAAAGACAGTCAATGTCTAGACAAAATTATATTATGAGGCAGGAAAATCATAACTGTGCCACATACCTAGTATTGCTCATATGCATATCAAAATCAAGGTATAAGTAAAGAACCACTTTGAATATCTCATTTCCGCAAGCATGTTGGGCTCAACTCTTGTAGGAGCCTCATTTTCCCCCACATGTTGAATTAAGATGAATAAAACAAAGACATGATTACACCTATAACTAGACATGAAGCAAACAAGTTAGAAAAAAACATGTATATTTTAGGTGTGTTTGATGACTCCAATGGTTTTTTGGGACACCTGAAATGCACACATTGCTTATTTAATGCACATAATGACCAACTTATACATGCATAGGGTGAATGTGTATATAATGTTTGTAATCATTCATTACTTAGATTATGCTCTAACACCATTGTTACTATCACATGAAGGACTAGAAGTGGTATGGAGCTAGAAGGGATAGATGAAGCTCAAGACAGCAGTAGGACAAAAAGACACATTAGAACCAGTCATTCATAGGAAATGGTTGGTTACCTTCTATGCACATTCATTTCTTTTCCTTACTTATTCATATATATATTTTTCATAATTTTTATTGAATAAGTTAAGTCAATCTCATGACTTGTGTGAGATAATGCACACTTGTACATTCCACAAAGATTACTCCTTTCTCAAAAGATCATAATCTTTCTTCTGTTACATGCATGTGTGTGAATGTAGTAATTTGTAATTGTAATCTTTTATGTATTGTTTCATTTATACATTTGAATGTAATGTAGGAAAGTTAATAAAATGTACCTCATTTTCTCAGTTTAAAATCAACAAACTCCATCAGATTGAGGATATGAGTGAAAATCTGGTAACAAAAACTTTTAGAGATTTATGATATATTTTAAATAAGTCATAATGGGCTATTTTTTCACACAAAAGAAAAGGATTAGAATGGAAAGAAACTATTACAATGGAAATTGATACAACAACCACTTATATCACTCAGCTACTAGAAAATAGCCTGACTTAAATTTCAATTTAATGCATAAATATTAATAATAATTATACTATAATACAAATAATATTATATTAGTAATAGAATAATATTAATATGGATAATAATATAAAAATATTAATATATTTAATTATTTAAATTATAATAATATGATAATTATAATATTATACTAATAATTTTATAATTATAATATAATAGAAATATTTTTGTAATATTTAAGATAAATGTTGTATATTTGATAAAATAATAAAATAGTAATAATATTAAAAATTTAATGTAATAATAATATTAATAATCTAAGATAAAAGTAATATTAATAGTAACATACAACCAAAAATACCAAATAAAGCTCAACATGGGTCCTTGGTTATTGATTTGGAAAATGTGAAAGATAAAAACTAGGAAGAGGATATAGGAATTTCGAAGAGAACCAGGGCTAATTTGAAAAGGAAGGCACCCCCGATGCCACGGATGATCCAAAATTTCAAGAAGGGTGTCCAGGATATGTAGGATTTGGAGGCTGAGACTAAGATTGTTCTGAAGACTCTAGATTAGTTGCTGCTGGTTTTTTGGTCCATGCTTCAGCTGGCTCTTTCTTTGTCCTTCCTGGATTTTTTGGCTGGTTACTATTTTTTCAGGATTTTTCTTTTTTTGCAGCCTATTTAATTCATTGGACTTTTTTGTCCTTTCCTATTTTATGTTGTAAACTTTGTGGTTTCAGGTCCCTGTAAAACCCGTTTTTTCCTTTATCAGAAACATACAACCAAAAAAACCTATTATTATTATTTTAGTAATATTATTAATATAATAATATAATAATAATAATATTTTTTGGACAGTTATAGAGATTATTTTATTATTGAAAGATAAAAGATTACAAAGCTTAACACCTTGCATAACCAAAGAAATCCATCTGAAGTCTAGCAAGACCTAGAAAGCACCGCTAATCCTAACACCAAGTCTTGAAAATAGATCAATAAAAAATAAATTTTCCTTATAGTTGCCAAACATGCAACCATCAATCTATCCCTAAACTACCTAAATAGATTTCCACCTATAGCACCAAAGGACATATTAACTGGTCAAAATAGAGGATCTTTATTTGGTCATCTCTTAGTCTACGAATAGAGCACCATTGCAAAACCTCTCTTTGATTCCTTCTTATCTTTCTTCCCCTGAACAATCTAACATTCGTCCTCCATCCTTGCAGCCTCCACCTGCCATTCCAAAGTGTTAAAATGAGAGTTCATTCTCTCTCCATACCCTTCGCTAGTTACTTGTTGGCTTTGGCCTTCTTCCTTCTAGGACCCCTTCTTTTTCTCTTTAGACCTAAACCACCCACATTTCTCTCTACAATTGATAGTTGGGGTTCTATTTTTGCAATTTATCTCCATATTACATCCAACAAATCCATCAGTGTTATTAATGCCCATCTAGTTTCCTTCCTAAACAAAGGCTCATTGATCCTCCCTTGCAAACTGTCTCACCTACATCGTCTCCTCTAAAGATTGGACCCCAATGATTTGTCCCACTTCATCATTGATTTTCACCTGAGAAGCCTCCTAATTGTCTCCCTATTTCTCCATTGTGTAATGTTGTGGAGTTACATTTTTCCACCATGAGGCAGATTTTTTCTTCCTGCTTTTTGTGCATTCTGTCACCACATGTCTAGTTTGATAGCATGTTATGCATCTAAAGGGAACCCCTTCATAATCCAAGGGATACACCCAACAACCCATTGAAGTTTTGAGTTGAATCTCCTCTTAGGGCACCTTGGACATATCCATTTCTATGAAAATACGAGCATAAGTCAAATGCAATAGATTTGAAGACCCCTCATCCACCATTAAAAGAATTCCTAGAGTGTTCCCTATAGCCTCCAAGCAAGACTCAAAACAAAATTGGAGAGGGAAGTTAGGAAGCTTCACCCAAATAGGAGCCTTCTCAATAACCTCACTAGATGGGTTAAATGTTGGATGCCATGGTTTTAGCATCTGATTGTATTTATCATCCCATTCCCTATGATAATCACATAAAATCTTATTTATATCCTATTCTTTCTCAAAAATAACAATAAAGAAACCTTTTTCGATTGGATAAATTTGAACATACCCTTCTAGAATAGGCTTCTAGTAAGTAGAAATCCATTGGTGAAGATCTATCACATTTGGCCAAAAACCCCTGAATCTACCAATCAAACCTAAACCAAAAAAAACTCTTTCATTAAAAGACACCTCCTATTCCAGCTCCTCATTCATTTCCACTATGATTGATTTGTTTAAATGAGGGAAAACAGAGTTCCCAATATCCCCTCTTGTAGTCCCCCTAGAGGGGTGTTTTGCTACTGGATCATGCCCTACTTCACATCTCCCACTCTCGGGCAACTGAAACTCTTTTCTAGTATCTCCATCCCTAAAAAACACAACGCTCGATTTGGAACCTCTCTGAAGTGAAGCTTTGTCACCATCGATTTGAAAAGGGACCACATCAATTCATTTTGTGGCCTTCTCGATTTGAACAGCCTGCTTGCCCTATCCAAATTGCTTGTTGCTACTTTCACCACCAAGTCAAATCCCATCATGATATATCTAGCAAGCCAGGCCCAAAGGGCTGCAGCCGATCAAAACCCTAGCCTCGCCTCCCCCCTGCTTTCAACTGCTGACATCCATACTCAATCTCCAATAATATAATAATAATATTAATAGTATTATAATAGTAATAATATATTATTATTATTAAATTATTAATATTATGAGTATAATTGTAATATTAATAATATTACCATAATAATATAATTTAAGATAATATTATTATTTAATCAAATATTACATAATCAATAATATTTTAATTTATTATAATCAATAATAATAATTAATATTATATATTTAATATTAATTATAATATTAATCCAATAATATTATTATGAATTATATGAATAACATAAATATGAAAATTTATGTTTTGATTAGATTAAAATTGAGAAGGGTCTCTACCCATTACAAAATTGCCATTGGGGCCAAATGAGGGGCTCACGAGAAGAGAATTGCTTGGAAAGAAAAAATAAATGAAGCAACAACTAACCAACCATCAAGAGAAACAAAAATAACACATAGAGGAAAACCAGGCGGGGACTGAAACTACTGTTGGTCTCCCAAAAGCTTGAGACCACTAATTTCCTACCATTGCTTAGCCAAGAAGTGGAGTTTCGCATCAAATGATAGGGGGCCCTTTTGTATAGGCTGGGTCTCCTCGGTAGTAGCCTAAGGTGAACTACCCATCATCTTGCCTTTTTTTTTGCATGATTATCATCAAGACTACCCTCAACCACCCTTTTCTAGTGACTATTCCTTAGTTCTTGTTGAAAGAATTGTATGGTCACAATGATATTCTTCATAGTCTCCTTGTTGTAATCAATAATCTCTTGGAGACATTGCATTGTGTTGTCCTCGTTGTTGTGAATAGTGGTAATCTCCTCCTACAATTCATTTTGTCCTCCTTTGTACCCATAATTTGTTTGATCTCATCCACCTCCTTGTCCCAAATATCCCATCTTTCAAAAGATTTGGGGAGGAAGGAAATCATATCCCAATTCCCACCATATTCAACCTTGCCTAGCCACGAAGCCTGCTAGTCAAGCACCCTATTTTCGAGCACCTAGATTTTCCCTTTTGTAATAATGAATTGACCCAAAACTACTTTAGGATGTCATTATAGATGTTGAAAATCAATGTAATTTCACATTTTATGCCAAAGGAGAATATAGGATATACAAATATTGTTACCCAAATTGGGTTTAGCAAAGGTCCCATCTAGACTAATGTAGATTTTAGAAGATTTTTTGGGGATAGGAGGGTTAATGTTAGGAGGGATATTGGGAACATTAGACACCTCATCGTGAATAGGGGAATGTATAGGAGAGTTACTAGGGGTAGGTTTCTTGGACTCGTCATTCAAGTTAGCTGAATTATCAGAGAAAAAGGTAGATATAGGGATGGTGTTGGGTAAAGAAGCACTTTTAATGTGGTTGAGAGGGATTTCTGCATTAATAGAGGTTTTTCCCCTAGCCCTAGTGATTCTATAAGTGGTGGATGGGGTTTCATCTAGAGTAAAAGTGGAAATGGGGCCCTTAGTGGGGTTGGTAGGATTTTGGATGATAAAGGTGTTCTTCTTGACAGTGGTCAAAGAGGGTAAAAGAGTTGGTTGATGCTAGAAAGGTGGAAAATTAAACCTTGGTGGATGGGGAGATTTTTACTTTTACACTAGACATTATTAATTGACTATTCAAGAGAAGAAGAAATCTACAAAGAAAAATTCAACTTGACATTTTAGCAGAATGTTGGAAGCTCGATGCTTCCACCCCTTAGTTAGAGCTAATTGCATGATTCCTGACATGGTATAACTACCTCCCATGGATCTTATTTGATGCTTGTACAATTGGGCATTGATAGGTCGACCTTTTGGTGCAATGACAAGGGCAACAATTGGTATCAGAGCTAGGTAATGGGTTTGAACCTCATGGTCATGCTGGGGGGATTCTTGGAAGCTCAACACTTCCACTCCCTAGTCAATGTTGACCACATGATTCATGACATGGTTTAATCGCCTCCCATGGATCTTATCTAATGCTTGTATTAAGAATTGACAAGTTGATCTTTTGGTGCAATGGTAAGGCCAACAAATAAATGGTTAAGCATGGGAAAAAGATGGGAATGAAAATGATAGAAATGACCCTCTAACATGGCATACCTCATAAGCACCTTACTCCACACCCCAAGGAGGTCGGCCATGTTGAAACCATTTAGAATTTGTTAACCCTCTTTTCCATCTTTCAGAAACCTCTCCATATCTTTCTGGTAGTTCCCCTTAGGCTTTCCATGGATGCATAAACCATCCAACAAAAGCCCTATCACCTCAACAATCAACTCAATGTTGACCAAGAAGGAGCACCCGCCAATGGTGATGGTGCCACCATTCCAAGAGTTGGTGAACTCAACAAACAACTTGGAGTCATGCCCCTTCATGCCTTGCACATACGAGGCCAATTTACCTCGTTGAATAATAGACCAAACCTCCCTATCTTGCTTCCACACCTCACAATATAATTAATTATTTAATAATATTATTATTCTCAGTTAAAATTAATTATTATTATTTAATATAAATATATATAATATAATGATAAATATTAATTATACTATATAATATAATATTATTATCAAATATTATTAATTAATAATATATATTAAATCTCAATTCATATTGAAGATAATATTATTGATTGTGTAGTGCTCTGGTTGGAAACTAGCTTATTATTGTTTTTTCCTTTTTTTGCGAATTTAAAAAAATACGCCTTGAAAATGATATATCTAGTCATATACTATACAAATTAATATTAATATATATAAGCTAGTTTGGTAACCCAATTTCATCAAATACTACAAAGCTACAATTTTCTATCCCATTCTTAGTAGCAATCAAAGGATTATTTGTCTTCAACTTGTGATCAATAAAATATCTCACATCTTGAATATGATTCATAATAATATGCCTTATCTGATTAGAATAGAAGCATTGTAAACTTTTATTCTTCATTGTTGAATTGTTAGACTTATTTACAAATAAAGTAGTTTCATAAATGATTAAGTGAATTTTTTTTACTCTAATCTCTTCATCAATCATGTAAGAAATCAGCATTTCTAAGTGTGGGTTACTTTTTTAAAGTAAATACAATATTGTTAAATCTTGGAGGAATACTACTTAATAAGTCAATTTTTACATCATTATCATTAATAATATAAGTAATGCTATTAAGTTGACTAATAAAATAACAACATTTACTAATATGTTGAATAATGCTTTTACCTTATTTCATCATCAAACCTAAATAATTTTGTTTAATTAACATCTTGACAAAAGAAACCTATGATCCAAGTAAATATTTACAACCATAACATTTTTTATTTGATGTTTTTGTAAGATAAATATGATGCAAATAGATTATAGCTTCATTTGCATGTTGTGATGTTCTTATGGTTCAACTAATAGTATCTCAAAGATGTTATAAAAGAAAAGTAGAACCTTAAATTATCCTGTATAAAATCCATGCCCCTAAAACTTAGCAAGAACAAATGATTTATCCATTCAAACAAATTATCAGTGAACATATTACAATTCTCTAACATCTTTTTTTGCTTACATACCAACTTTAATTTCTAAATAATAATCCACTTTCCTAAATAATAAAATCAACTATATATAACAATAACCAAATAAATAAATAAATAAAATAAATTATGTGCACCTTGATATTTTGTTACACTAATGTGCACTTTACACATTTACTATACATTAAAAAATAGTCTTTCACCAACTTTGCTACCCCTTAAGAATGGTAAACACTTATGTACTCACATTTTGATATTGTAAGGGATCAATGGAAAGAAACCAAAATGGAACTTGTACAAATATTTCACTGTGTCTTGTTTTGTGATAGCATCAAAATAAACATATCTCGTTACTTTGATGAGGGTGCAACCCGAGACACAGAAAATAACCCACAAATTAGAGAATAATTTTATTATTCAGAAAATGGAACTTCTTACATGCCGAGGATCTCAAATCCCCAAGTTCTACAACACATGCAAGCTACAGAAAGCTATAGAATAACCCTTTCACAATATGCGAGCTTGTCCCCAAAAAGTTACCCAAAAATATTAGAAACCTGCCCATAAATAGAGCTCCTCTTTAGTTTGGAGCCAAAACAACATTAAAATTTGAGTTTAGGCAGTTTGGCGCCAAAAATTACAACTTGAAGTTCAAATTTCAAAAGAACATTTGCAATTGTATCTTCTAGAAAGTGCGCCAACTTCCCGGGGCCATAACTTTTGATCCGGGGCTCTGATTTGTGAACCGTTTTTACCATTGGAAAGGTCTCGAAGTCAAGAACGTGCTAAGTTTTGAGGCCTTTCTAGAAGTTCTAAGTGCCTCAAATCCAACTCAGAAGATTTTCAGGTGCAAATCTAGGAAACTAAAATTGCAATATCTTTCAACCCAGGAATAGAAAATAAAAACCGTAAATTGAGAATTTCATTATGACAAAAAGGGTATCCAAAAATGTAAAAACATCTGAGAAATGATAAAATTGAAATTTAACTATTTTTGGGTGATGCAAGATTGCTCTTACACCACTGGATGCTCCTGCATCAGACACCTAGGGTAATTTAAGAAGTGACCTCGTCACGTCTCAGATGGTTGAGGAAAACCCAACTAGTCAACCACTGCCTTAGATAGCCAGGATGAATCTTCCACAGGCCTTCCTCTCCATTTCACTAGATATTCTTCATACTGCTTGCTTTTGGTACTCCTTCCCACACGACTATCCAAGATTTCCTCAATCTCCTCCTTTTCTGAAGTAGATGCTGGAATCCCACACTGTTCCATCATTGGTACTTCCTCTGTGCCACCTTCATGATACTCTGTCAAATCTGAAATGTTGAATACAGGGGAAATGTTGAATCCATCTAGTAACTCTACCTCATATGCATTCCCTGAATCATGCTTCTTCAAAATTTTATAGGGACCGAACTTCTTCATCTTCAATTTGTTATATGTTCCCACTAGAAACCTTTCTTTCCTATAGTGGACCATCACTTCATCACCAATCTGAAACTCCTTATACCTCCACTTCTGATCTGCCTTAGCCTTATACTGCATATTCATCTTGTTAATATGTTCCCTTACCTTCTCATGTATATCCTTGATGTGTTCTGCAAAATCTTCGGCTTCAACACTTATTTTCTTCTCTGGGTCCATCTTCCTCAATTTTGGAGCTATTCTGGGGCTACCTCCATACACAATCTAGAATGGTGATCTACCAGTGCTTCTATTGACAAAATTGTTGTAAGAGAATTCTGTCTGGGGTAAGATCAAGTCCCATCCCTTGGGTTTATCTCCTACCAAACATCTCAGTAGGTTACCCAGACTCCTATTAACAACCTCTGTCTTCCCATCTGTTTGTGGATGGTGCACAGAACTGAACTTCAACTTTGTCTTCAGCTTCTTCCACAAGGTCCTCCAAAAGTACCCCACAAATTTGGTGTCACGATCTGAAACAATACTCTTTGGCAGACCATGTAGCCTCACCACCTCTTTGAAGAACAAGTCAGCAATGTGGACTGCATCATGGGTCTTCTAACATGGAATGAAATGTGCCATCTTCGAAAACCTATCAACCACCACAAAGCCGAATCATTCCCTCATTGTGTCCTTGGAAACCAAGAACAAGTCCATACTTATATCCTCCCATGGCCTCTCTGGTATAGGTAAGGGCTGATATAAGCCTATATTTTGGCTCACTCCTTTAGCCATCTGACATACTTGCAACTTTGTACAAACTTCTTCACATCCTATGACAATTGAGGCCAGTAATAATGCTCACTGATAATGGCAATGGTCTTATCTCGACCAAAATGTCTTGCCATTCCTCCACTATGCTTCTCCTTTATCAGGTTCTCCCTCATGGAACTCCTCGGGATACACAATTGACTTCCCTTAAATAACATGCCATCCTGGATTATGAAATCCAGCCACCTTGTCCTGTCCACTGTAACAGGTTCCTTGCAAGCTTTCCAAGCCTCTGCAAAATCAGGATCTTCTGCATACAGTGTCTTGAGTTCATTGAACCCAACCACTTCAATCTGCATCTTTGTCATCAATGTATGTCTCCTACTTAAGGCATCTGCAACCCTATTTGACTTCCCACTCCTATGTTTCAAAACAAAGGTATAACTCTGCAAAAACTCTACCCATTTCATATGCCTCTGATTTAATTTTCCTGACTATTTAGGTACTGCAAGGCTTGATGATCAGTATATAGAACAAAATTCCTTCGGAACAAATAATGTCTCCATTTCTTTAATGCTTGAACTATTGCATAAAATTCTGATCATATACAGAATACTTTCTCTTGGCATCATTTAACTTTTCACTGAAATAGGCAATGGGCTTACCTTCTTGGCTCAACACTGCTCCAATGGCACAACCACTAGCATCACAATCCACCTGAAACACCTTGTTGAAATCTAGGAGAGCTAGAACGGTTGCTCTGTCACGCTTTAACAGTTCAAAATTTTTGCTGCTCCATTGCTCCACTTGAATTCTTTTCTATCCCCTCTCATTGTTTCAATTAGGGGTCCACAAATACTACTGAAGTTTCTAATGAACTTTCTATAAAAACTAGCCAAACCATGGAAAGATCTCACCTCGGTAGCAGTTCTTGGGGTAGGCCATTCTAGAATAGCCTTCACCTTCTCTGGGTCCATCTTGAGACCTTCTGCTGAGACAACAAACCCCAAGTACACTAACTCCTCTTCACAAAACTGCACTTCTTCAGATTAATCAACAGTTTCTCTTCTCTTAACTTCTCAAAGGCTCTTCGAATATGCATCAGATGCTCATCCAATGTCTTCTGCGAAAATCAAAATATCATCTAAATACAATATGAAAACTTCCCAGAAATTCTTTTTTAGTACCTAGTTCATAGTTTGCATGAATGTTTTCGGTGCATTATAGTTGGCAAAGGCATGACTAACCGCCGCTGTTCAAGCCCTCTTTGGTCTTGACAGTCTTCCGATGGTCTCCTCTGATCGGTCTGGTGATATCCACTCTTGATCGTCTTTGAATCTTGTGAGCTCATAGCGATCCATCGGTCATCCATCCTTGGCGGAAATCTATACTTGATTATCTTGTTTATGTTTCGAGAATCAACACACATCCTCCACTCCCCATCCTTCTTTGGTGCTATATCTTTGCAGTCTGTGGACTCAAACTCTCGTATCAAACCCTTTCTCAACTCTTGTTATACATTCAACTCTCCTCGACCTCTGAAGTCTTCTGTGAGTTGCTTTGTTGTCAAATCTGATGGTGATATCTTTGTAGTATTGGCGGTAAACCCTCGGTACATTATCGAGAAAAATATCACAAAACTCTTCCAATATCCCATAAACTTCTTCTAGAACCTTCTCACTATCCTTCTCATTCTGGAATATTACACTTTTGTCTGCCTTCTAAAATTTCTTCCATCTCGCAACAAATTCTAGCACTCACATACCTACTTGGTCTCCTTTGGGTTAACTTCTTGACCCCATCATCTGAATAAGTGTTTGCATAGCCATCATGTATAGCTCGTCTCTCAAACTACCATGACCTCCCCAACAACATGTGACATGCATCCATGGGGATGATATCACAGAGTACCTCATCATGGTAGCTCTCGATCTTAACTTTATTAGGCACTGCTCATTGACCAAAACTTTGTGGTCTTTATGCAGCAGCAATCGTCGGATGTGGTGTCTCTCTTGACTTCCAGCTTTGCGTATCTATTACCAAGTCAGTGCCCACCATCAATAACAGCATCTACAACATTTCCTTCCCTTGCACCTTATGCGAAACAGATTCTTCCTCGTTACGGTTCCTCTTTTGGTCACTAGGGCTCTCTAATTACTGAGTTTCTCCTTTTGACATCCATGAATATTCAGTTAGGCCTCCTCTATAATGTGCAACCTTCCATGACCTTAAAGCCTTTTATACTTCCTTGGTGTTGTGGTTCATGACTCGTGCTCTTCACCACCTTTGGAAACATTCCTCACAGAAACCACCTCTTCCAGATCCTTGTCCTTATCTCCCTCGTCCTCTACCTCTTTGATCACCACTTTTTTGATCACGAGGGTAGTATAAGTTGTCATTATTTTGGCTTTGGCTGGTACCCACATCTTCACTTTTCTTTTCATCATTATTTCAGCTTCCCAAAGGTCTTCCATTGCCCTTTCCACTTTGACCTCCTGGTCTTTTGCTTGCCAGTCTTTTGTGTTTTTATTCTCTTCCACCTTTAGAGCAAACTGATACACATCCTCAATGGTGGTCATTCTAACTAGGCTTAACTCCTCATGAATGCTTGGTCATAACCCATTAAGATATCGGGCTACCTTCTCCTTATTGGCCTCTGTGTGACCCATTCTGATGATTATCTTGTGAAAATTTTTAGTATATTCTTTCTGATCTCTTCCTTGTACTTGCAATTTCTTCAATAGATCTAACTATTGATCACAGTTATGGCTGTAACCCGGTTCTCTACCATCTCGCGATCCCATCGGTGATCTTAGCTTTTCTCTTCGATTTCTGCTGATTCCTCACTAATCTCGGCATAGCCTTTCAGCTAATTTTGCAAACTTAGCAATCACGGGTCCTCCTCTTCCTCATCCTCAAAATAATATTCTTCTATGAACAATTCGATGATCAACTCTTGGATTCGAGACTTCGAGAATAATTGAGGACTTCTACTCTAGGTCTTTCCCGATCTCTTCAAATGGCTTTTATTAAGCGCATTTGGTCTTGATCAATTGCTTCTTCTTCCCTCACTACTACAGAACCTTCTTCCTCCTTCATCCTCCTCTCTCCCTTGGGTTTAGCCCTCTCCATTGCTCATAATAATGCATCAACCTGTCTCTAGAGGGCTGCCAGTGCATCTCTTCCACCAGCATCTCTGCCGCCTCGACCACCTCTGGCACCACCACGCCTATTAAGCATCACTCTTGGAGGCATCTTTCTTGACCTCGACCCACAACCACAGTCTTGGTGCGAACTGCGTCACGATCGACGATCTGTCCACACGCTCAAGAAAAATCCACTCTGATACCACTTGATGAGGGTGCAACCCGAGACACAAAAAATAACCCACAATCTAGAGAATAATTTTATTATTCAGAAAATGGAACTTCTTACATGCCGAGGATCTCAAATCCCCAAGTTCTACAACACATGCAAGCTAGAGAAAGCTACAGAATAACCGTTTCGCAATATGCGAGCTTGTCCCCAAAAAGTTACCCAAAAATATTAGAAACCCGCCCATAAATACAACTCCTCTTTAGTTTGAAGCCAAAACAACATTAAAATTTGAGTTTAGGTGGTTTGGCGCCAAAAATTACAACTTGAAGTTCAAATTTTAAAAGAACATTTGCAATTGTATCTTCTAGAAAGTGCGCCAACTTCCCGGGGCCATAACTTTTGATCCGAGGCTCCGATTCGCGAATCGTTTGAACCGTTGGAAAGGTTTCGAAGTCAAAAATATGCTTAAAATATGCTATGCCAATTTCAGCAAGTTCTGGGTCCATTCCGGAAGCTCTGAGTGCCTCAAATCCAATTCAAAAGATTTTTAGGTACAAATCTGGGAAACTAAAACTGCAATATCTTTCAACCCAGGAATAGAAAGTAAAAACCGTAAATTGAGAATTTCATTATGACGAAAAGGGTATCCAAAAATGTAAAAACATCTGAGAAATGATAAACTTGAAATTTAACTATTTTTGGGTGATGCAAGATTGCCCTTACACCACTGGATGCTCCTGCATCATACTTTTTATCCTAAGCAACAAGATTGACACTTGTACACCCTTAAAAAATTTATCAAAGAAAAAACTACATATCTCGTTACTTTTTATCCTAAGCAACAAGATTGACACTTGTACACCCTTAAAAATTTATCAAAGAAAAAACTACCTGGCAAGAACTACCTGGACATGCTAGGAGGTGGAATTATTTGAATTGATTATCATTATTGAGCAATATATTAGAAAAAAGTTTTCAAACTATGGTTCTGCAACTCTCCACACCAATGTAATAACACAAAGATTTAGTAACGATATTATTTTGAATCTTTTGAATTTGAACATACATTAATTGGACCTCCCAATATTACTCACTCTGGAGTTGTAGAAATTTGTTCTTAATTCATCCACATAACAATATCATCTATTGTTTGATTTGGTATGATTCCTTTAACAACTACCTAATTTTCAATCCTCTATAAGATCTTAAATAGATTCAATCGACTCTCACCTTTCCCCTCCCATTTAAAATCTATTAAACATAAATTTTACAAATCCTTATATTTAAAATCATTCAATCCAATTATTTTTTCACATAAATACACGCCCCTATTCCTTTCAAATCAATAGAGTAAAGCGTAAGCTGGAACTTAGACAGACACTTGCATGGTCCACCCTTATAGTAGTACGTTGTGAGTAGTACTGGAAAGAGTCAATGTCAACAGTAATTTGTACTGAAACCAATGTTGATGAGCAATAATGCATAGGCTACTTTAAGAACAGCTCATTGTCTGTCTAGAACGTGGGATTATATGAAAGCGCGGCAATACTAAATTCTGTTTCCAACCGACCACCAGTTGATGGCCTTGTGCCCATATTTAAAGAGTAAATTCCAATCAGATTTTATTTTAAATTTATTCCAAGAAAAATTTGTGGAAGAATATTCTCAAAAGATAATATTCAATCTCAATTACATTTCCTGCGACAGTCAGGATTTTCAGTTATGAAGGGATAAGTAAATGTTAAACCAAGTGTATGATTCACCATGACATTCGCTATGGAATATATTGATAGCCACAAATTTTATACATTTAGTCTTTCACCAACTTCGCCACCCCCTCAAGAATGGTAAACAGTTAACTACTCACATTTTTATAGTATAAGTGGTCAATGGAAAGAAATTAAAATGGAAACTGTACAAATATTTCACCGTTTGTCTTTGTTTGTGATAGCATCAGTATACACGTATCTCCATGTTCTCCTATCAGTATATAAATGAAATCATTAAGCTTTTAAGTGATACCTCTTCCGATTACGTACAATCTTGAATAGGTAGTTTGTACGACTAGTACTAAAGAGATATTCTATAGATTATCAAATTTCAGAACCCACAAAATGGTCTAACTTTTGAGCCCTGCATCTCACATCTCTCAACATCTAAATCAAATCAACTCAGTCATTTGTATGGACTTCTCACCTACCATAACAGTGACAACCGAATCTAATTTAGCATAGTAGAAAGAGTTTCCAGCAGATCAGATCTAATGGGACATTTGTTGTTAAACATTAAAATCAGACTGTGCTGGCCCCTCTTGGCATTACAAGAACTCTAATCCGTGTTTGTTCATCCTTTGTCTTCTTCCACAATATTTTATCAAATTCTCTTTTGATTTATTCAATGGATTGTTTTTTAATTCCTCCTTTCTTTGTTTTCTCTCCATAAGTGAACGGACTATCCGCAACCTGTGAACCAACCTATTCGGATATCTTCGTCCTTTCCAAATAAATGGCGACTAATTTTATTTTAGTTTATTTCTGTTAAATCAGAATCTTTATCTTCCAATTAATTATTCAGATTTCATGGAAAGAATGTTGTTCCCAAATCACATGCAACTACAAGTCAATTTAATTATTTCCTCTAATATACATTAGACCATGTTTTACTACAAATTATGTTAGAGTGTTAATTCTTGGGTTTTCATTTAAAATCTCATTGCTCAAAAACTTGCTTTAGTCTCATTTTTTGGAAAAGCAACATCGTTTAGATTATTGTCGATTCAGTTTCTAACCAGTTTTGAGAATGCACCTTTGACTGTATTTATTAATTCATGGAAAATCATGATACAACTATTTTTTTTTATTTTCAGTTACATAATAAGAACGGTCAAAGATGTTTCAATGGAAAATTAGGCATAAAATATTGTGGACATTGTAAATAGGTTCATTCAATTGTAAGTAGTTACAATATAAGGTAGTTTTATACAGTTTCAAAAGTTGTGTATATTTATCTTTAGAAAAAAATGGAATTATGTAAAAGAATTTTGTTTTGGCTTAAGTATTTCAAATTTTTAGAATTTTGGATCTCAAAGAAATGAAAAGAGGCAAGTTATTGTGTTTCTTTGGTTGGAGTTGGGGATAGGGAAGTGGTGGGGAAGGGGGGCAGCCAACCAATATCCATTGGTACCCTTCTAATCCCTCAACAAAATATATTTTATTTCATTTTATCTATATTGTTCATTTTATTTTAACTTAAAAGTTCTTTTATTTTTGTATGCATTTTTTTATTTTACTTTTCAAAAAAGCATTCTCTTATATTGTTTTTAATTTTTTAAAATTTTAATATTTTGATGTATAAATGGTTGTCAAATTGAAGGTAAAAGATAAAATTTTGTATTAACACAATTACTATATAAGGCTCCTAGATATTAGCATTTGGGGATCAAGTGGATGATGGTCATTATTTTATTCATTTTTAAGACAAATATGACATCTTCCATGACTGATCAAACCTTTTTTTATAGAGTTTATCCCAAATCAAAATCCTCTAATATATTAACCTTCAACAAGCCTTTAGTTTTTTGACTATTATTCTAAGGGAAGCCAAAACCTACATAGCTTTATGTAGATGAATTTTACTTTAGCCTCTTTAATTGTACAACTCTTATTACCATCAAAATTTTATCCTAGCTAATCTCTTTTATCTTTTTAGATAGTCCTAAGAATTTGCAATAGAAAAAATAAATATCTCCATTCTTCTCATCAAGCTCAAGAATAGAAAGAGAATATTTCAACACATAAATTTTCCAAATTTTATACATTTTCTTCCAATAATCTTTAACTTTAGAGATTCATTTGTTTTTTAAGTATAAAGAGAAAATTCTAAAATCTAAAATAGTATCTAGAGAAAAAAGGATGAACCATCTATCTTTCTAAAATGAGACAAATGAACTAGCTTGGATATTCAAAAATGTGTACAGTCTACTAGTTATATTTTTTGAGGCCTTTGTTCCTTCCAAGATAGATGATCCCAATTGAAGATCACCATTTTGATACTCAAATCTTATAATATGAATCCAAGAACATTGAAAAGGAAAAGCTATAAATATCCCAACCACTTTGGCCAATAGAGATTAATTGAAAACTTAATGTCAACATTATGAGAGAAGTTCTTCTTGATAAAGTCTACCTCCTTTTCTTATGTGCATTGCATTGCACGAGTACCTATAGATAGTGGCTTAGTACAAGGATTCTTCGTCATCCACCCATCTGGATAGTGAGTTAGTCGTGTCTATTATTAAGGAATTGAAAAAGAATAAAACAATATCCATTATGGTATCTATTCCTTTTGATAAAAAATATATAGGATGTAATATAATCTTTACAATGCTATTAAATTCATATGCTATTTTTCTTTAAAAAATATTAAAAATTGGTTTAATTTACCTCCCGAAAATAATATCAGTATCCAAAATTGTATGATATGTAGAAATTTTTTCAATACTATCAAGTCTTAGGTCATAATATCGAATTATGTGTGCATCTTAGGCATGCTATCCAAGACCACATCGATAATGGTATCATCCAACTTGATGGTAAGAAACAATATTCTAATAAATCTATAGCTAAACCTAATAGTCAGCTACATATATACATAGATCCTTTCCCCTCCCATTCCACTAATTTGATCATGTCCTCTACTTCATATACCGATTCTAGTCCATCTGAGTACATGAACATGGTTTTGTTTACTCATATTCTTCCTTTAGGTCATTTGGATGAGACACTTGATATAACATTCACAACACATGACTTCTCTCTCAATAGGGAACCCTCTCCATTATACATATCAACTTGAGTCAATGATAATGTCACAATTGGCATTATGGTTGACCTGACTATTTGGGTCAATGTCATTGCAAAGGAGACCCTCTTCATAAATAATCTACATAAGGAGAAGTATGATGAGTTACAAATCATGCTCCATACACATGATGGTATTTTTGGCCCATGTATTGGCTTTATCTCTTTGTCAGCCCTTATGGGACCTAAGTCTCTTGAAGTCCTATTTGTTGTGATGCCGAATATAACTTATTCAGAGTTAGACTATGCATTATATGGCTAGTATGCATGAATGTGGTTTCCTCTATTATCCACAAGTGTTTGAAGTTTCCTCATGATGGTAGGGTTTATACTATCTAGGACACGAGATACAAACAACTTGTGTCATGTGGGGGCTTCTCCCTTGATCATTTATGGCCTACTATAGTCAGACCCTAGCCACCTAGAGGAGACTTGATCTACAAGGAATAGTTTAGGTATAAGACTTGAAGTTCAGTTTTTGATGTTGTCGTCCCACCTTCTTCCCATCCAATT
This sequence comes from Sequoia sempervirens, assembly GCA_007258455.2. Taxonomy (NCBI): domain Eukaryota; kingdom Viridiplantae; phylum Streptophyta; class Pinopsida; order Cupressales; family Cupressaceae; genus Sequoia; species Sequoia sempervirens. Next base: position 1,017,439,864 of record VDFB02281492.1, on the reverse strand, counting down.
TATATGAATTCCATTATGTGCATGAAATAACATACCTCATCCTCTACACCTCTTAAGGCTAAGGAAAAGCAAGCTCTCGCCCATATTCCTTCTCGTCCCTCTTCATTTTCTTCTTCCATAGCTTCACAACCTCCAGTAGTGTTCTTTGTTCCTCCTATTATTCTTGGCATAGGAAAAGGAAAGGTGCACATGTTGGGTAAATCCAAACCATAACTATTTCAACTCCTAGTTTTACCCACTGATCCCTCAACCACCCTCTATGGTAAGAGGAAGAATTCACATGGGGTTGTTCCTACTTCTTAGCCTTTGATGCCTCATCCTGTTCCTCCAACTGCCTCTTAGAGAAACAAAGGGGCCCATTGTTGAGACCTCTATGCTTGTCTCTTTTCTTCCTCCTATTCTTCATTAGGAGCTTTTTCTTTACCTAATAGTGTTTGTGGATACTACTCCTCAGGTAGCATAAGATCCTTTGAAGCCTTCTCAAACTTCTCTTCTTGTTGTCCATAGTCATCACAATTGAATTTCTTGTGAGCATGAGCATCACTAACAAGCATTTCCCTAAGAGTGCATGGCCTCATAGAAGACTGATGGGGACCTTCTTGTCTCTACAGGTCTACTTCTACTTCTATCTGCATTCCTATTTTTGTTCCCATTTGTACTTTCGTTACCATCACTTTTGTCTTTCTTTCAAATTCCTTAATGGATATTGATGAGCTTCACTCTAAGTGGGTGTAAGTGTTCACTGCTCCTTCTGCAAAGTTTCCCTTAATCACTTCATTACCAAATCTTCATCCTTTCCCTAAGCCCATCTACATGCCTCATACAAAGGTTGCATCTTTTGTGGCTCCTTCTCCTTCTTCGTCTTCTAATTCTTCCACAAGGACTCTACATCCACTACTTAACCATAAGTTGGAGCACTACCTCATTTCAAATGGTGGTTGCAAAAATTCTTCCTTGCCTTCTTTTTCTTGTTCCACTTTGGTGTGCACTTTTATTGTAATGGAGACAATGCCTCCTTCACTAGATTTTTCCATTGACCCTGTCTCAAAGGTCATAATTGAATCTTTGGTTTTATGTCCTCCTCTTTCTTAGTCAGCACACATCCTTTTGTTGAAGTGTATATTTGAATTTTTGGAGGTATCCTGACTATGTCACCTATTTTCACTAGATTGATGATGTTGATCTCACACAAGTTGGTCAATGGAGACATCAATGGGGCTTCCTCTTTGGCTCTTACTATAGGCGAGGTGGCTAGTACTACTCTTGCTATCCCACCTATATGCTCATCTTCCCCCCCCCAAGATCTATGTTGGGAGTACAACAACTTGCTAGAGGTGTCAAACTAGATTGGTACCTCTTCTTTATCTTTAGCTTAAATTTTTGTGTGTTTTTGTGTTCCCCAGTGCTTGTCTATTTATGTTTGTGCTCTCACATGGAGGAACCTTGCTACCCTTGTAGGTACTTGGATATAGGGGATACAAATTTTCATACACTTATTCTATTTGTATCATCATTCTTCTATTTTTGTGAACTTTTTTTTTCACATTGGGAATGATGCAAAGCATTAGGGCATCTAGGCCTCTTAGATGGTGACCCAACTTTTTATTTTTTCTTCATGTGCTCTTCTGATCTATTTGGCGGGGGGTGATGATAGTTCATATACATTATACTCTCTTAAATATATATGCATCTATGATAAGTTTTGACCTTGAATAATTAGATCCCCCTATGTTCTTTATTTCTTCATCTCCAGTTGATTGTAATGTTGTTGATTCCATGTGTTGTCCCTCATGTGACAAAATTCCTCCAATACATCTCACTATGTATCTCATGCCACAACATCTCTTTGTATTTCTCTTCTCCTTATAATGACATGTGCTCCTTTGCATAACACACATCATTCTAAGGGGGGGCTATCACATATGCTTATTCTTTATTTTTGAAAATTTCAAAAATACGTCTTTATGTCTTGATGTCTTATGATCTCTTTGTCTAGCTTGGGGGAAACCTGACTAGGCCTGTCTTTTCTATGACTATCCTACAACGCAATTGGTAGCAGTCATAGATCTATCTGCTTGTCATATGGTCTCTAGCTTACTATCCATACTTATTAGTGTTGTCTTTTATCTAATCAGATTATGTCATGTCTTCAAATGATGTCATGTTTATGGATTCTATAATGTTTATTTTTCTCTTTTTTCCTAACATGTTTATCTATAGCTAACATGTTTGTGGTGAGATTGCAATCAACTTTGCAAGATGGAAGACCAGTGTCCTCTCCACATTCTAGCTCAACTTCTCTATACCATATACCAAAGAAAAGACACGTATCCTCTTCATCATGGGTATATTATCTTCAATTTCTTTCTACTTTAGTTTGCACATGTTAGAATACATATGCTTGCTAAAGTGGGGGCCAAATGTAATACCAAAAATTACATCCCATGTAATTTTGCATTCCATATCCTCCCCATTAGCCTAATAAAATATGATAATGCAATTCTCCTTTTACCTAAACTTTAATTTCATCCTAAAACCCTTTATTTTTGGTTTTTAAGAGATTTTTGTTTGGGGATACTATTCGGATGCGCAAATGTCTTGAAAAGATCATTGATTCTATTGTCATTGGGAGATTATAATTCTTCCTACCCACAAAGTGTAATGCCTTTGTGGAATATAAATGCATCGAAAACACCTTCTTGCATGCCTATTATTCATTATACTCAACAAATTCTTCATTCTATTCACTCCATTCATTCTTCCATTCACTAGATCATTCTTTCACTCTTCTACATCATGGCTCTCTACACTAGCTCATAGTCTCTCTTTACTCTCTACACCAGCACTTTGGCTCTTTGGCATGTCACAGATGTTGGATACTCTCCTTTGGGATTACTAGTTTTCTAATGGGGGGTAGCTACACTCTATTCTATTGTATTACCATCTATGTATTGGTAGCATATTGTTATTTTAACTTGCTTATTGTCTTGTATATTTATTTTCTTATCTATTATTCTCTCTATTTTTCTATCTAGTTGTTTATGGAGGTGAAAACACCAAAGCGGGGGTTTGACTAACATAAGCCTCAAGAAAACTACAATATTTTTCCCTATTTTCACATGTGTAGGTTTCTAATTTTGAGCATTACAAGAGGCTTCATAGCATTGAACCTCTTGTGAGTTCATTCTCCCCATTTATATCTCATCTTATCCTTTTATTTTGTTCAATATATGCATGTTAGTTATTGTTGTGTTATTTTTGTTATTTTTACTATTTTATTTTTGATAAAGGGATAAACGAATTTTACAAGGACCCAAAACAACCAAGTTTACAACAAAAGAGAAAGGACTAAAAAGTCCAATAGAAAAAATAGGCTGCATAAAAGGAAAAAACCTGAACAGGCAGAAGCCACTCGCAAAAAGCTAGGAGGGTCAGACAAAAAACTAGTCGAAAAGCCAACAAAAAGATCAGCCACAACTAACCCAGAGTCTTCAGAACAGACTCAGTCTTAGCCTCCAAGTTCTACATGTCCTAAACACCCTTCTTGAAGGTTTGAATCATTTGTGGTGTAGGAAGAGCCTTCCTCTTCAAATTAGCCCTGGTTCTCTTTGAAATACCAACATCCTCATCCTAGTTTTTATCATTGACCTCTTCCAGATCAACCACCAAAGACCCCTGTTGAGCTTTGTCCAATTTTTCAGTCATGGCATTATGATGATGAAATTGTGTCTTGCCATCCTATTGTTCTACTCGGCTATAATTTTAACAGTATTTTTCATTTTATCCAACTCAATTTCAACCCTTTTGTCCATAGCCGCTTGGTTTTGGGTTTCTTTACTAGCACCATGATCTTTTCGTTCCACCTTTTTCTTGCCAAGCATTGTAATCTTGGCTCCCATTTCTTCCAGTTTACTTTGAAGGGCCCAATTTTTTATTTTCAGCTCATTGATTTCATGAAAGACCCATTTCAAAATTTTGAAATTGTCAGCAACATTATTCCTAGCTAAACCCAAGACATCCATAGAGGTTTCCCTTTCTAGGTTGAAGCAATTTTTAGCAGGGTCGGGGGTTACAGGGGAACCAATTCTAGCATCTTTGTCCAATGACGAGGCAACAAAGGATGAAGTATTGTTAGCACCAGAGTTCTCAAAATTAGGAGAGTCTTTAGAGTACGACAAAAGATTTTTAACCAGTAGATTCTTACCAACACTTCTGGTTTTAAGGGTAGAACTTCCTGACTTAGGTGCATTGCAAGCTTTCACAAAATGGGGGTTAAGACTTTTCTTACTAATTTGGACAAAGGATGGGCTAAGGACCATCCTAACCAGGCTCAAATTGGAAAAATTCCCCGAGCAACTGGGTTCGGTATCATCCTCCTTAGAATCAGGAGCATCTAAATTAGCAGGGGCAGACATATTTTGGTAATGTTCAACAATTAACCTAATCAAACTAGTATGTAAAATAGGATATCTTTTCGGGTTTTTCTTGTGGTCATCTAGATTTTTTCTCAAAGAACAGAGAAGATAGTTGGGAATAGAAACCCTGACCTTGTAGTGAAAATGGTTGAGTAGGGAAAAGTGATAGTCATAGACCCTAGTGAAGCGACCATCCAAAGTAATGTACTCCATGATAATACGAAGAACTTTTTTCCAAAGACTTTTATGGTATCAACTTCGAAGTAGCTGTTAGAAATTTTCACCAATTTTAGTCTTTCCTTCTCTTTCTTCAAAAATCTGATGACAACTTCATCAAAGAAAACCCTGTCCCTAAAAAATTTGTGTCCATCAGTGGACATTCCAGTCACTTCAGCTATAAGGTTTTCATCAAGCTCAACTTTCCTACCAAAAATGGTAAGTTCCCCATTTTTCCAATTCTTCTCAAAATGCTTAGTAGCCTCCTGATTAGACCCATGGAGTTTTTCCAGAAAAGGAAGTAAGCCCCCACTTTTTACTTTGTTCCACGCTTTAGTATTTCATGTATGCATCTCAAAGCTATCTAACTCAACTCTTTTACTATCTCCACCCATTTTGGCAAGCACAGTGGAGCAGACATAGATGAAATCTTTACTTGAAATGGTCCCACCAAATCTAAGATCCCACAAAGCATGCCAGGGAACCTTACAGATTAAGCGACTAAGCTTGGTCCCATACAATCAAATGATTGTGATGTAATTGCCCCGTCTTATCATCAGTAATGAGGTGACACACTTCTTTCCCATGTGACACATCATAGTTCAATAAGGCCCGAACATTAATGCTTAATTCACTAATATTTAGCCAAGTGCACTACCCTTTGCTCCTAACCCCTTCATTCGTAAAAAAATCCACCACAACATTAGCTTCTCTATAGGCATGTGAAATATTTATATTATCAAACTTGGCTAAGGTCAGGATAGCATCATCAATGCAAGACTTAATAGTCCATGAGGGGGGGACCTACCTAAAAGACAATCAATAATATTTTTGGAATCCCCTTCAAGCCAAAGGTTTTCAAAATTTAGACTATGGGCCAAATTTATAATATGAAAAGCTCCAACAACCTCAACCAAGTGATTGGTTTGAGATTCAAGGGGAGTGGCAGACGCACCAAGAAAGTTGCCAAAGGAATCCCTTATGACTCTGCCGCAACCAGCCACCCTAGAATTACCTTTAACTGCTCCATCAAAGTTAGATTTGACCCATCCATTAGGCAGAAAAGACTAGTAAACACCCTCTTTGTACTTCTTAGCTTGTTTAGGGGCACAGGGAAAATCAAGACTTATATTCCATTCCTTAGCAACCATAAGATCATAGGACAAGTGAGCCAATTTCTCAGAGTTGCTAACCTTCTAGGAGATAGCATTGAGATTTTCTTTCAAAAATCTGATTATTTTATCAAAAACAATATCCACCGGTGCTTCTTTATCTCTATAAATTTTGTTGTTTCGTTCTTTCCAAAGACCCCAAGCAACATGAGGGAAAGAGAAATCCCACAAGTACTGGAGTATAGGATTATGAGTTGGGGCTTTACATTGAAAGAAAAAATATTCAATAGACAAGGGAAAAACCCAAGATAGTTGCCAGTAACAGATTATTTTTTCCAATTGAGGCAGCAAAAGGATAATGAATAAATAGATGACACACTAACTCTTCCTCCATCTCATAAAGAAAAAATCTATTAGGTATTTGAAAGCCATGCTTGTAGAGGTTATCAACCATGAGCACCTTATTTTGGAGAAGGATCGAGAAAAAGATATTGATTTTAGGGACCAGATGTTTGAACCAAGCCTTTGACCAGAAGGGAGGAGAAGCCTAGAAAGAAGTAAGCCTGGAAAAAGTAGATGAAATAGAATAATTGCCTGAGGGTTCATCACTCCAAACAAGATGATCTTCTGTCTGATCAGGGAAAAGTCTGACAGCCAGGAAAGAAGACTAAATAGGAGCAAGAGCCTAACTGACAAGGCACAGATCCACCCATTTTCCATCCACATGATAGTCTTTCACATATGAGCCAAAAAGAGCTTTGTAATTCTCATCCCACCCGCTAAAGAAATCAATTTTCATAAGGGGCTCATTAAAAAACCACCTATCCTCCCAGAATCTTGTTTGGTTTTCACTTCCAACTTGCCAACCCACTCCATATTCAACAACTTTTCTTCCATTAATCAAATTATTCTAGCAAGTTGAGCCTTTGGGAAGAAGATAGGAATCATTCATAATTATAAGAGATCTATTACTCTCCAAATGTTTGCTTGTTAGGATATTAGTCCATTCCCCTGAGGATGAAAATATTCTCCAAATTTTTTTAGCTAGAAGAATCTTGTTAACCATTTTGATGCTTTTAAGACCTAAACCTCTGGCCTTTTTCAGTCTGCACACCAAATCCCATCCTATTAAAGGCAGTCTTTTTTTTTCAACACTCGACCAAAGAAATATTTTTTGAATCTTCTCAATAGTATCCACGAACTTAGAAGGGATTTTGAAGAGGCTTAGAGCATAAATAAAAAAAATTTGAAGAGTAGCTTTGAGGAGTTGTAGTTTACCTGCTTGGCTTAACAGAGCTCCTTTCTAGCTAGCAACCTTCTTACTGAACCTATCAACCAATGCAATCCAAAAGGATTCCAGGGGTTTAAGGCATAAGGGTAAGCCAAGATAGGTGGTAGGAAAGGACTCCACCCTACAACCAAGGATTATGGCAATTTTATTTTGTCTATGAATAGGAGTGTTGAAGAAGAAAAGAGAGCTTTTATGTTTATTAATCAGCTGTCCTGGCACCCTCCTATTATCATCCAGTAGAGATTTCAAAGTTTTTCACTCTGAGACAGAAGATTTTCCCAAGAGCATGGTATCATCAACAAATTATTGATGAGAACATATTAGATTGCTAAGGATGGTTTAAGACCAAGAAGGGATTTATTATCGATCAACCTTTTCAAATTTATTCCAAGACTTTTAGCCATAATAGTGAATAAAATAGGAGAAATAGGATCTCCTTGTCTTAGACCTCTGGAATTTTGGAAGAAATTCATGGGAGATCCATTAACCATTACAGATATAGAAGTAGTAAATGCAAGTTGTTCCACCATTTGAAGAACCCTTTTGCAAAACCCAAACGCCTTTAAAATTTTAAACAAGAATTTACAGTCAACTCTGTCATAGGCTTTTGAGATATCAAGATTTAACAGAAAGCCTTCAGTCTTAGATTCAATCAAGAAATGGATATTCTCATGCATCATGACAATAGAATCAAGGATATGTCGACTAGGGACAAATCCATTCTATTGAGGTGAAATCAGAGTGGGCAAGAGAATTAAGAGTCTAGAAGTCAAAACCTTCGAGATGATTTTATCGATCGAGTTACAGAGGCTTATGGGTCTGAAAGCCTCAAAGTCCACCACTCTAGGCTTCTTAGGGATTAGAAATAGAAAAGTAGCATTCAACTCTTTTAGGAGACTTCTGGATCAAAAAAATTCTTTAACAACATTCACCACATCTTCTCCAACAATCTCCTAGAACCATTGGAAGAAAAACATAGGGAAACCATCTGGACCCAGAGCTTTACTCCCTTCAAAGGAGAAAATGTCCTTCTTAACTTCCTCATTGGTAGGAATAGTAGATAGCATAGAGTTATTTTCCTAATTGATCACATTAGGTATAGCCTCTATTAAAAGCCCCTAATCATTTTGGTTATTTTCATCATTCTCAGAAAGAAGATTTTTAAAGAATAAAAAAGCATGCTTTCTGATGTCCTCCTCCTCCTCATGCCTAATACCATCCACTTCAATTTGAGAAATTTTGTTGATCACCCTATGTTTTGAGGCTGACAAATGAAAGTACCTAGTATTTTTGTCACCTGCAGATAACCATAAAGCTCTAGATCTTTGTCTCCAAAAATCCTCCTCTTTTCCAATAATATCATGCATCTTAATAAGGAGCTCATTCTATTTTTCCTTAATATCATTCAAATATCCTTCCTTCTGTATTTTGTTTTGAATCTCCCCCAGATCCATCTGAAAATTAGATTTAATCTTGAAAATGTTCCCAAAGGACTCTTTTTTCCATTTTTTTAGGTTGAATTTAACTTCCCTTAATTTTTTAACCACTCTAAACATAGTTGTATCAGAGATACTTATATTCCACCATTTCCTAATTTCTTTTTTAAAAGAAGGATGAGAAAGCCACATTTTTTCAACTCTCAATGGGATTTTTTTCTTCTTCTTTAAAGGCTCCGCAACAAAACTAATAGGGAAGTGGTCAAATCCAATCCTAGAGAGGGCTTTAAGAGAATAGTAATAGTTAAAGAACTAATGATTAGAGATTAAAGATCTATCTAATCTAACCTGGATAAGATCCATACCCTTTCTATGATTTGACCAGGTATAGGAAGCTCGTTGTAAATCTAGATCAATTAGTGCTTGGTTGTTGATGAAGCTCTAAAGATCCACTTTACTCTCCACATTGATCTGGGAGCCTCCAAATTTTTCTTCATTCAGTAAGGGAGTATTAAAGCCTCCCATGACAACGCAAGACTCTCTATCAAAAATCCTCCTAAAGGTAGCCAACTCCATCCAAAAGGATTTTCTGAGACCTTTTCCATTGGGGGCATAGATATTTGATTGGATCCAACTAAAATTATCCCTAATATGGGTGAATCTAGTAGCAATATGGTTCGTAGCTTCCAAAATCGGATCCCCTTTGATTATGTGACTATTCCAGAAGGTAACAATACCTCCTGAAGCACCATTCGAGTTGTTTCCATGTGTACTACAATGCTGAAATAGTTTCATCTTTTCCACTTTTTCCTTTGACATTTTAGTTTCTTGAATAAGGAGAATATCAGGCTTGTGATCTCTAACAAAATTGCGTAGAACATCCTGCTTGTGTGGATTATTAAGTCCCTTGATATTCCAAGACATGATCTTCATGAGTTACCAAGGGAGTTGAGGCACTCTGGGATGGTTTTTTCAAACCATCTGCAATATCTTGAAAACTATTATGCTCTCTTGTCCATTTAGTAGACTTTTTCCCTCGAGAGTTCTTTGTTGCTCCACAATCTGCCTTTTCTTTTGATCTGGTAGAAATTCCACTTGGATTCTTCCATTGTTTGTTTGTTTTTTTTTTCTTTGATAAAACCTCTTCTTTGTCATTCTCTTCTTGACTATCCATCTCTTTACTTGATTCCCATTCCTTATCAGTAAGGAGTCTTTGCTCCCAGGGTAATGTCTCCATGATGCCATTCAAATGAAAGGTTGAATAATTGCTAGAAAGTTCAGTCGAATGGTCTTGATTATCAAAGGAGTCTGTAACTAATTATGAGGAATTAGGAATCGTAAAGTGATCTACACCCAAAGGAAAAAAAACCTTCAAAGGAAGGGAGTAGAAGAGGGATGTTCAGCTCCAAGGAGAACCCTTGGATAGGAATATCCTCCAAACCAGGGTTCCCATCTATTTTCTCAACTGGGCTCAACTCTTGGGATAAGGGGCTAGCTTCCTGACTCTGGTTTTCTTCACCAACCATCTAATCCTCACTAGCTTCTTTTTCCTTTTTTGTTAAGGTATTCTCAAAATCCTTATGCTAGAGTTCCTGTGGAACCTCACCATTATTTCCCATATCACCATCAACCTTATTTGAATTGATTTGAACATTAGAGTCTTAATTCTCAAGGATTTCTCCTTCTGATTTATTTTGCCATATAGATTTTAAAGAACCAGCTGGTTTCTCTTTCTCTTTGGTAGCATTTAAAGGATATTTCTTAGCCCAATGCCTAGATTTTATGCATTTGAATCAAGCAAAAGGAATAGTTTCAAACTCTATGTCCTGCGACTAGGATCCCAACTTCAACCAAATCTTGATTGATGAGGGAATGTTACCATTCTGAGAGACCCCTACACATATTCTTGCAAATACCAACCTCTTTCTAGCATCTATCATAGAATCAATAGAAAGGAACTCTCCAAAGGAGCTCACAATACCATAAAATACATCCTCATTCCAATATTCCAAGGGAAGGCCTGGGAGTCTAACCCATACTGGGACATTCTCAAAAATAGAGTCTAAGAGGTCCAAATCAGAGGACCATTTCTTTAGAGCTAGGGATGATTCTCTATAACCCATGGACCTCCACTTCTAACTGCCAAGATATCTTCTTTGCAAGTGAACTCAAACATGAAAAAACCCTTTGGGAGTGCTGCTACTAAAAATTTTCCATTAGTTCTCCATTTTTTTTGACAAACTCCCTTACCACTTCAATGTTTGGTCTAGGGCCCATAAATTTCCCCAGCAGGGTTCTTTCCATTAAAGCAATATTATGATCAATTAACAGATCTGGCATAAAAATTGCAAACTTACCTTTTTCAAGGTTAGAGATATTTTGCACCGGAGGGAAAGATGACTTTCCATTTGGTTTTACCCCAAACAGAGAGGTCCAGGGTTTACGATTGCCTCTAATGTTGCCAGTGGTCCCCACCATACCTTTGGATTTTTCATTTTCTTCACCGACACGGGAGCCCACAAGATTAGCTGCCAGAATATCCTTTCCTCTCGGATCCACTAGGATTTTGTTTCTAGAATTTACATCATCTGGATCAGCATCACCTTGCTTCTTACTCTATCCTAGCGCCTGTTCTGCCTGTGATTTCTCATATCCTGCCCTGCCTCCATTTCCAACGCTTGATTTTAAAAAATCCTTCTTTTCCTGCCCATGCCTGTGCTCGTGTACCTCCATTGCTCTATGAATGAAGTGTTATTAGTTTCTTATCTTAGCAAAACTACTAGATTTTAGTCTCCAATAGTAAGTAGACTCTTTGTGTTTTTCTTAGCAAGTTCTATTCTCAAATCATATGAGACTATAGTGTACCATGTATATGTATGCATGCCACACTATCATCCTTGGTTGAGAGCTACTCAACTTCCCCATGAGACATTTGAAGTCTTCTCTTTTAGTCTCTAATTTCCTTTTTCTAAAATCTATCCTAAAAGACAAAATATAATCAAAATAATTTATCTCTCCACCTTTGTCACCTGAGCTTTCCCCTTTGAGGTAGTAGAGGAACAAGCTCTCTTTGAGGAGGTAGAGGGGTGTAATTTTTTGTTTTCTATAATATATAAGTCTACTATGTTATAATTAATTACATTATATATTTAAATATAACATTATAAGATATACAAATGAACACAATTAAATTTCTGGAGTTTAATGTTATGGATAGATTCAAAACATTACTAAATTCATTTTCTATGTATCCACATTGTTTTTGTTTTGCTCATGATTGGACATTCAATTATGTAATAAATATATGCAAATTATCTCTTAACTCATATTTATCAATTTATATTATTTAAGAAACTCTCAAAGATTTTTGATAGATTTTAAATAAGTCAAGGTGGGCTATTTTTTCATAGAAAAGAAAAGGGTTAGAAACGAAAGAAACTGTTACAATGGAAAGTGATACTTAACAACCACCTATGTTACTTTTCTATGAGAAAATAACCAACTCTAACATAAATTTCAAATTAAAGCAAAAACATTAATAATAATTATACTATAATACAAATAATATTATATTAAAAATACACTAATATTAATATTGATAATATAAAAATAATAATATAATAATATTAATAAATTTAAATATTTAAACTATAATAATATGATAATGATAATATAATACTAATAATATTACAATTATAATATACAAGTAATATTATATTAATATTTATGATAAATATTCTATATTTGATAAAAGAATAAAATAGTAATAATATAATAATAATATTAATAGTATTATACTATATATATATATAATATTATTAAATTATTAATAGTATAGTATAATTGTAATATTAATAATATAATCATAATATAATAATCAAATTATGAATATAATTTAATGAAATATTATATAATCAATAATATTTTAATTTAATATCTCAATTCATATTGAATATAATATTATTGATTATAATGCTACGATTGAAAACTACTTTATATATCTTAATATTAATCGATATAGTATACACCAAGATATATCATTTCGAGGGTTATTTTTTTGCTTTCGTGCAATTTTGTGAATTTTAAAAAAATACGTCTCTAAAATGATATATCTAGTCATATACTATACAGGTTGATATTAAGATATATAAGCTAGTTTGGTAACCCAATTTCATCAAATACTACAAAGCCATAACATTCAATCTCGCTCTTAGTAGCAATCAAATGATTATTTTTCTTCAACTTTGATCAATAAAATATCTTACATCTTGAATATAATTCATAAGAATATGTCTTATTTGATTAGAATAGAAGCATTTTAAAATTTTATTCTTCATTGTTCAATTGTTAGACTTATTTACAAAAACAAAAGAAGTTTCATCAATGATTAAGTGATTTTTTATAACTCTAATATTTTCATCAATCATGTAAGAAATACACATTTCTAAGCGTGGATTGATTTTTTTTAAAGTAAATACAATATTGTCAAATTTTGTAGGAATAATACTTAATAAGCTAGTTTTTTCATCGTTATCATTAATAATAGAATTTATGCTACTAATTTTACTAATAAAATAACAAAATTTACTAATACATTGAATAATACTTTTCCCTTATTTCATTGTCCGACCTAAATAGTTTTGTTTAATTAACATCTTGATACTTGAAACCTCTGAGCCAAGTAAATAATTACAACCATCCCATTTTTGCTTTGATGCTTTTGTAAGAGGAATATGGTGCAAATAGATACTAGATAATCACTAATCAATTTTGTTTCTTTTTCACCCATTTTACAACTTCATTTGTATGTTGTGATGTTCTTATGGTTCGAGTAAAAGCATCTCAAAGATATTTTAAAAAGAAATGTAGAACCTTAATTTATCGTCTATAAAGTGCACACCCTTAAAACATAACAAGAACATATGATTTATCTATTGAAACAAATTATCAATAAACATATTACAAATCTCCAACATTCATTTTTCTTACATGCCCACTTTAATTTCTAATTAATAATAATCCACTTTCCCAAATAATAAAATCAACTATAACAATAGCCATATAAATAAATAAATAAATAAAATTATGTGAACCTTGATATTCTATTACACTAATGTGCAGTACACATTACTACAAGTTAAAAAATAGTCTTTCACCAACTTTATTGCCCCTCATAAACAATTAACTACTCACATTTTGATATTATAAGGGCTCAATGGAAAGAAATTAAAATGGAACTTGTTTTGTGATAGCATCAATATAAGCATGTCTCATTACTTATTATCCCATGCATCTAACAAGATTGACCACTTCTACACTCTTTAAAATTTTATCAAAGAAAAAATTACCTAGCAAGAACATCCTGGATAGGCTAGGAGGTGGAATTATTTCAATTGTTTATCATTATTGACCAAGATCTTAGAAAAAGGTTTTCAAACTGTGGTTGTGCAACTCTCCACACCAATGCAATAACACACAGATTTAGTAACGATATTATTTTGAATCTTTTGAATTTGAACATACAATAACTAGACCTCCCAATATTACACACTCTAGAGTTGTAGAAATGTGTTCTAAATTCATCCACATAATAATGTCATCTATTATTTGATTTGGTATGATTCCTTAACAACCACCTAGATCTTAAATATATTCAACCAATTCTCACTTTACCCTTCCCATTTAAAATCTACTAAACATAAATTTTAACATATCTTTATATTTAAAACTATTCAATCCAATTATTTTTTCACATAAATACACACCCCTATTCCTTTCAGATCCATAGAGTAAAGCATAAGTTGGAACTTAGAAAGCAACTTGCATGCTCCATCATTATAGTAGTGAGTTGTGAGTAGTACTGGAAAGGACCAATGTTGATGAGCAATAATGGATAGGCTACTTTAAGAAAAGCTCATTATCCGTATAGAACGTGGGATTATCTGAAAGCGCAGCAATACTAAATTCTGTTTCCAACCGACCACCATTTGATGGCCTTGTGACCATATTCTCAAACGATAATATTACAAGAAAAATTTATGGAAGAATATTCTCAAAAGATAATATTTAATCTCAATTACATTTCCTGCGACAGTCATTTTTTTTAGCTATGAAGGGATAAGTAAATGTTAAACCAAGTGTACGATTCACCATGAAATTCGCTATGGAATATATTGATAGCCACAAATTTTACAGTAATATGCACTTTATACATTTAGTCTTTCACCAACTTCGCCAACCCCTGAAGAATGTTAAACAGTTAACTACTCACATTTTTATAGTATAAGTGGTGAATGGAAAGAAATTAAAATGGAACCTGTACAAATATTTCACCGTTTGTCTTGTTTTGTGATAGCGTCAATATAAACATATCTCCATGTTCTCCTAAACGTCCAACAAGATTGACCACTTCTCCACACTTTAAAATTTTATCAAAGAAAAAATTACCTGCCAACAACTTGCTAAACAGGGTAGGAGTGGAATTATCGACTAAGATATTAGAATAAAGATTTTAAAATGTAGTTGTACAAACAAATGCCTTCTCTACATCAATACAATAGAATTATCTCAATTACTTATTATTATTAATCAAGATCTTAGAAAAAATATTTCAAAGTGTAGTTGTGGAACACATAACCCTCTCCACATTAATGCAATAGAACAAAGATATAGTAAGAATATTATGTTGAATTTGTTGATTTTGGACACTCATTAACTTGACTTCTTCAACTTGTAGAAACATGTTTTAAATTCACTCACACAATAATGTCATCTATTGTTTGATTTGATATGCTCCTTTTAACAATAATTTAATTTTCAATCTTTCACAAGATCTCTCAATCTAGACTTTACTAGCTTGTAAAAAATATAATTGTATATATAAATATTGTAAAATTAAGTTATTGTTGCACATTAAACATCAAAATACAAATATATTATTGATATTTTGAAAATTTTCAACATATTATACAAATGTTTATAAAGTATTACATTTTTGTACAACTTCCCTAGAAACTCCCTAAACTACTTTATGGAAAACATTTCTCTCATCCAACTATTTATTAAATGTAGCATTAAGTGCTTATATTAGAATAGGTAAACCTCAATTTTCTAACATAATCTCTCTTCATTTATCTTTAATATGCATAGATTTAACTAGACACACAAAACCATTTTAAACATTGCATCAAATTATATAAAACATAAGCATGAGTGACTTAATACATGAAAAAAAATCAAAATTATTGATCATCTTGCAAGCTTGATTCCATCTATACTATTAAACATGAAAAATATAAAACAATTTTTTTAAACAAAAAGGGATATCCTACCAGTATTACCATTAACCATTAAAATCAAGCTCAAGCTATCTTAAACCTAAGGTTTGTCTAACCATCTCAAAATGAAAAAAAGGTGACGTAACCATGAATAGATGAAATCATTAAGCTTTTAAGAGATACCTCTTCGGATTACGTACAATCTTGAATAGCATAGTTTGTACGACTAGTACTACACTCTATTTACAGATATTCTGCAGATGCATCTCACATCTCCCAACATCAAAATAAAATCAACTCAGTCATTTATATGGACTTCTCATTTACCATAACACTAACAACCGAATCTAATTTAGCATAGAAGAAAGAGTTTCCACCAGATCAAATTTAATATGACAATTTGTTATTAAACTTTAAAATCAGACTGTGCTGGTCCCTCTTGGCATTATCGCATGCTTAATTTAGCACACGTTGAATTACAAGAACTCTAATCCATGTTTGTTCATCTTGTCTTTTTCCACATTATTTTATGAAATTCCCTTTTGATTTATTTAGTGGATTTTTTTTTATTCCTCATTTCTTTGTTTTCTCTACATAAGTGAATCGGACTATCCGCAACCTGTGAACCAGCCTATTCGGCTATCTTCGTCCTTTCTAAATATATGCCGACTAATTTTATTTTAGTTTATTTCTGTGAAATCAGAATCTTATCTTCCAATTAATTATTCGGCTTTCACGGAAAGAATGTTGTTCGCAGAATCACATGCAACTACAAGTCAATTTAATTATTTCCTCTAATATAGGTTAGACATTGTTTTATTACAAATTATGTTAGGAGTGTCGATTCTTGGGTTTTCATTCAAGATCTCATTGTTCAGAAAAACTAGAGGAACGGTACCAGTAATCATTATAGTTAACTTCGCAGAACATATACTTCTAAATGGTGTGTTGTATTGACTTTATTTTTTGGGTTTTATTGAAATGCGAGTTAATAGCTTATAGCTATTGTTTTCGATTTGTGGAGGCTTTTGACGAGTGCGAGAGGGTTCAGTAAGTGCGCAAGGGCCAAAAAATGGCATTTTAGTCTTGACTTCCAAAACGTGCCCTTAAATAACCCAATAACCGTTTGCTTCAACCACCAATAAATGTTTTAAAAAACCAATTTATGTCAAAATTTTGATGCAATTATAATAATTATATTACATTTAACCACTAAAAAGTTAACTTATTCAATTCATGTTTAAATGTTGCAAGTTAGTGCCTGTGATCATAATAGTCTGTAATGCCATGTTCTCTGCCCAACCTTTGTCCTAAACAACACTCACAATTTAACTTGATTTATAATCATGTTGGGTCCAACAAGCATTTTATTTCCCACACTTTTTTCACAGGCAATGGTTTGCTAACCCTCGTGCGCGGTCTCCATTGGCATTAAGTGCTCACGGTTTTATACAGGCTCTTGTAATGCCCTCGACGGATAGATTTTGCATGCCCTCCATGGTTTCAGGTAATGTCCAACCATCATTTTTCCTTTAAAAATGCAAACAATGGTACTCTTGAATTTGCTTATTGCACTTTTTTTTTGAAATATGCAATTTCCTCTTAGATCATACTAAATTTTAGAATATCCATTGGTTAAATAGCTAGGATTTGCAATCTTGAGAGAACATTATGGAATTGATTCCTTGTAAATGTAATTCATATGGTAAAAATTTCATACACCAAACTATAATTGAAGGACTAGATATAGTATCTATATTCTCCTTTTAGGAATTGCAATACCTTTAAGTGATATTCTTGGCTTTCTCCCATTTTTATAATGTTTTTGAAGGTCAATACTAGATGGCATGTCTAGTCCACTACTACTAAATTGTGTTGTAGTTTTTCAGTTAGTTCAATCCACTCTTGTGCAACCCAAGCTATCTCATTTTTCTTGGTGTTTTCTATATCAAGGTCTTCTTGTTCGATCTCATCTTATGCACTTGGATGTTTCTATTCCCCTCTACCCTTTTTTTCAATAGATTAAAACATTCAAGTAATTTTTTTGGTGCCTATGAGCCCAAGTTGCTTGGAGATGGATTCATGATTTTTTAAGCCCTTTACATGAGTGTCTTTTATGTGTCATATGATTTGGTTAGAAGAGTAGATTAACATGTCACTAAGACACATTCAAATTTGGAACACTTTTAATGTGGGTTTTTTTTTCTATTTAGAAATATTAATATTAGGTTGTATTCTCATAGTTTTCTATTGACAAGCATTTTTCTATGCATCCCAAAGCTATTATATGCTTAATATAATCTTATAGATACAAATTCAAGAAAATAAAGTGGTTGTATATCTTTCTCACTTGTAGACTCTGATAGAGCATTGGGATAGCAATCCTTATATGGTTGCTTGTGTGCCACCATCTCTTTCTAGGAAGAATGCATCTCTATAATGGGGGCATGCCTTTCCACCATGGTTTTTTCCATTGTGGTTGTAGCCATTGTTCTACACATGGTTTGTAGGGCTCTCCCCATCATAGATGTAGTGTCTAATATCCCTTGACATGTGTGCATTCTTCCACTTCTTAGCAAGGGCATACTAGATGGATTGAATATGGGAAATTTTCTTGCCTAGACTAAGTAATTTATCATATGCATGGTGATTTTATTCAAGAAGAAGATATTGAAAATAATGATACCATTATTGATTGGGAGCCTATTCCTAATGACTAGGATATTTTGGATGCTTAAGCCACTCCTCTAAATGAATATCCCCACCTTCTCTTGTTTATAGTCCTAGAAGCTTAGTGGTTTGACTACTTTTTTGTCTTAAACTTAAATTTTGGAATGTGCTTCCATTCCACCAACTTTCTATATATACTATACTATAGTTTTCTTTAATATAAATGTATAATTATTAAATAAATCTGAATTGATTTGACATTAATTTAGATTTATTATAAAAAGGTTTGATTCCCTTAAAGTACATAAAATATTTATCAACAAATTGTTATAATATTATGAATTAGAATTATAGAATCTTTATGAATAAAAAATTGAGAAACAAATCATTATAATTTCTACACTTAAAAAACTTGTTAAATTGATTGCACAATGTAATACACTATTTCTAATCAAAAACTTATTTTAATATACCTTTAAACAATTTTTTTTTTTTAATTACTCTGTAATGTTCTAATGTGAAATGTTGAATTAAACAGTCACTTCATTAATTAATTCAGTTTTATATGCTTATTAGGCTAATGTGATGCTCTTACATTCTCTTCTTTAATGCTTACCATATAATGGATTAGGTGCTTATAGTTAAAGCAATTGCCTTTTGTAAGGTAGTGGTTAAAATAATGTGATAGTAATCCCAATACCTCAGAAGAATCGACAATAATGGAAGCAATTTAGATGACATTTATATATTTACAGACTTAGTTATTTAAATTGGAAAAGCGAACCAGTGTTTTCATTTTTCTCAAGGACAATTTTAGTGAAATTAGACTTAGGCAAAGGACACTTAAACGTATCACGTTCTTATAAAATATAGTTGAAAGTTTATTAAAGTACCCCATCATATTAGCTAAGCAACATTAAGTGCTGGAGACTTGTAGTTGCATGTGCTTCTGCCAACAACATGCTTTGCAGTACAATCCAAAATGATTAATTGAATACTGGACACTGTTTTCCCTCAAATAAAAATTACTTTGCATAGAATCAACCATGCAAATAGAAAAGTATAAAACGTGGCCAATGAAGATTAAGGGCCAACAAATACAGTTACTGACTGTTTAACCAACCAGGAAATATAGTTTAGGCTTGCTCATAATTCGACATGTATGTTAAATTATATGTTATTATGTAACTACATTATAATTCAACACGTCCAGCAGAGTAGGTTTAGTTTCTACAACCCCACATCCTGTCTGCTGTAATAAGATCGAAGTCGGATGTTTTTTTGTTATATTACAGTGGGTGGTCAATGTGTAGGTATGTGAAAGAACCCGAGAAATATAGAACATATGACAGTATATTAGTAAGCTGATTCTGGTTTTTAAGCGATGATATCAGAAAGGTTTGAGCTTGTTAAGCCACTAAAACAAAACAAATCTTTATATGGTGTCTAGGCTATCTTGCTACAGAGGCTATAGGAGAAATCACTTGATAATCTAATAGTTTCAATATTGTGTGTACTGCAATAAGTATTGTTATTGTGTTCTTTGACTTATTTAAGTGATTCATCGGAAATCACAAGATCTTATATCTATCAAAGTTAGAAATTCCAAAAGCTGTTTATGCTGTTCACATTACTTATGGGAAAAGAAGGTAGTAGAGCAAATGAAAGTAGGAGGGGAACAAAACATCCTACCTATATAGGTGTAAGAAAGAGAAAGTGGGGTTTGTGGGTTTCAGATATTAGAGAGCCGAGGAAGGAGAAGAGGATATGGCTGGGTTCATTCCCCTCACCAGAGATGGCAGCTCGTGCACATGATGCAGCTGCATTTGCCTTAAGAGGGGAATCAGCCAATTTCAATTTCCCTGACTCGATTCACTCCCTTCCTTGCCCTACAACTTCTTCCACAAGCGATATTCAGGCCGCTGCTGTGGAAGCTGCATACTCTTTTCCTCAACAGCCAGAAAATCAAGCACGACAGCTGTGCTCCAACATCAACAGTGATGATATTGACAATTGTTTTCTCGTTTCAGAGCCCTTACCACAAAATCAATCTCAATCCACTGGTATTGGAGGAACTGAAAGCCAAAACAATGAGACAATGGAATCATGGCTAGATTGGCTAAACTTGGTAATGAACACTGCAGATGGAGCGACGATCGGATCTTCTCTCCCTCTTCATAATCCATTCACTGAAGGAGAAGAAGAAAGTTACCAGTTTACATCTCTTTGGGATTTCAGGTAGATTATCAAGTTAGGGTTACAAAAGGAATGCAAAGTGGAGCCTTCAATGTCATGAGAGATGGGTAAGAATCAGCTACTAAATAAAAACAGATCATCAAGATGGACCGTTCAAGCTTATAACGGCTAAGATGGGTTCCCATTTGATTCAGCAAGGTTAGTGTCGTACAATTGATTCCGTTGGACTGTAAGTATGTAGGAAAATTTGTAGCTATATAACTGCTGCTACTGAAATCAAGTGATTAGAAAAGGTTAGAGGCATATAGTGACTTCCATTCAAATGAAGTATATAGCACTTTGCCAAAACAGTTTTCTGTAAAACGGATATAAATGTTTCCTGGCTTGGGTTTTCCTGATAATAACGTTCAATTATTCTGAAACCCTAACGTATATGCACATTTAGGAGACTTTTATCTAAGAAGCTTTAACTCTGGAATTCTGGTCTTATTTGATGGTTATCCATTCATCTTATTTACTTTTGTATAATCCTTTGAATTTCATTGTGAAATAATACAAATCAGTAGGAGAAACAATTCAACAACAGTCGTTTTATTTCGTTATAAACATGTCGTCTATAAATCTGTTTCAGTTTTGTGTCAGGATATATGAGCTCATATACCAGTGCTGACTGTAAATACGTCGTGTTTTGTGGTCAATTTAAACGGTGTTTAAACTCATACATATTTGCAGTTGCATGTTGTATGAAATGATTATGAGGATTGTATGAAAGAAAACTAATTTTGACAATACGAATAGATATCCATCTAGTTCTAAAATTTTGTTCTTCGGAGAACGAATTTTAAAAATGTTTTTAAAAAAATAAATAGTAAATAGAATATTAGTAGAAATTACATATGGTTGTAAATAAAGTTTCATATGGAGTAGAGTAAGTGAAGGTTAGAGGATGAAAAATCAGTTTGGAAGATTGGGTATGACTATTTTAAATGAATTTGTATATTCCATTCTCTTCTCAATGTAATAAGGAAAAAATAATGAAATTGGTTTGCAACGTAGAATGAGTTTAAAATGTTTATTGAATAATATTTTGTTTTTCTTTATTTTTTTCATCTTTTCTATTATTTAAATAAGTTGCAAACAAGTAAATGGTATAGGGTAAATACTAAATATTCACAAATTTATAAAATGTAGTCATAAAAACAAATTGTCTTGACAAAGTGCACTTTGTCAAGATATGATTTCCGCAGTCCATAGTGTTAGAGCAAGAAACTTCTTGAGTTGATTGTGTGAGTTTTTCTTTGCCAATATTGAAACATCATGTCTTCCTTCATCTTGATATATCATCCTCCAATTTCATCTTGATACACCACCCTCCCATCTTCTGACATCATCCTTGTCTTCATAAAAGAGATTGGTAATATTTTAATGTTAAACAATTACATCTTTTTAAAGTGTTAATAAAAATAAAATTTTTTAAATTTTTTTAAAAATTGTGAATTATAAATAATTATAGAAGTATTTATTACTTAATTAGTTGGATATGAATTATAATTGAAGATAATAAATAATCATAATAATAATAATAATAATTTAATTAAAAAATTAAGATATTTAATAATTAGATGTAAATAAATAAATTTTAAAATGAAATTATTTAAAATGGTGAATTAAAATAAATTTGAAACATTATCTTGATATTGTAAAAATAAAATAAATTAAAATAAAGGATAAAATATTTTCTTAAGTGGATAAAAACTAATACTATTTTATTTTACCTTTATCTAATAAAAATTAGAAGGGTAAGTGCAAAAAGATGGGGGGTCAAAAAGGACACTTAAGTGGCCACTTTTTTTCTAAAATTAGAAAATACTGACCTTGGACTTGAAATTGAGGATAGTTACACTGAAAATTTTGTGATGCAACAAAAACAATGATTATAGTGCTTTGAGTCTATTTTCTAAACCACTATTTTTTTTAGAAAATGGTAGAAATTAAGGGGTTCAAAAGAGGGGGCCACATAAATTGGTGTTTTTTTGTTAAGAAAACATAACAAAGTAGCTTTTGTGGCTCCCTCAAAAGGTTAACATTATTTTAGTATTTTTAAAATTGATTTACTGAGAAATTAGCAATAGTATGTAGTTTGTGCCCAAATTTTCTAATAATTTTTTAATGAATATTTGATTTTTTACTAATTTTCAAAGTGGACACTTCCTCAAAAACATGATTTTGGTTGTGCTTGTTAGCTCCCCAAATTTGCACCATGTTTGTTAAGCCTTGAATGAATTCAACAAATTTGGACTAACATGGGACTACTTTCAGGTTGTGGGTAACCTATTCAAAAGCAGACCTTCGAATTATGGGTCAACTTCCCCTTTTGATGGTGTCAGCTAGTTGGGAAAAGGGGAAAAAAAGCATGAAAAGAAAAACTAACCCCTATGGTGATGCATCTAATGATATTTCTCAGACCTATACAACTGCTTCTACACACAAGAATGGTTAATAACTTAATAGTGGATTACACAACTCAAAACTCCATATGCCTTTGCATCAGTATTTCATAACAAGGCTGGAAATGTCAAGGACAACATCTAGAAGGAAGAAAAAATACATCTTCACAACTTAGAATCTACCCTAAACTAACTCAACACTTGTTATAACCTACAAATTTATATTAACTACACAAAGGAAAAGAAAATAGGACAAAACCAAAGGGAAAACAATTCTGCCATAAGATTTCATCAACCATTTATAAGGCTTTCAAAATAAACAACATAATGAGAAGGTAAAATGTATTAACATATTCATCTTAAAGGAGTTACACTGCTGCATAAATCTGCAAATAAGAGTTACAATGCTATCCTCTGCCTAGAAAAGGTTCCAAAAGCCACAATGCCTACAAGAAGAAAGAAAAGAACCCCTTCAAATGTTCAAAATGAACATACTCAAGCCAAACTGAAACCAACAACCCACACAAGTCCTTCTAGAGACCCAAAGTCAGACGAAACACACAAGCCAAAATAGAAGCTTCAAAAAACACTCCAAGTGGTCCAAAGTCAAGCCCAATCCAAGATCACACTGAAGGTGTGATAAAACAGCCCCCAAAATGGCACATGTCTCTCCAAAATAGTAAAAACAAGCCTTCCACACTTTCTTCATGTTTGACAAGTCATCACCAAATCTGGACCTACACACAAGCCATGCAATATGTGTGTTTTGAGTCACAAGACTCAAAAAAGCATTACAGATAATGACTTTAATTAAGTGATTTATAAAGCATCACTTAATCAAGTCATTTTACATTCAAAGTACAAAATAAGGGGCCCACCATCTTCCTATGTTACATTTGCATTAAAAGGCCCAATAAAAGTGATTTTCAAATCACTTACATGATATCTTCAAATATGAAATAAAATGTAACATGTAATGTCATGTTTAAAGGATTTCAAAATATTCCAAGGCATTGACCATCTCAACCTACCTTATTATGCATTCTTGACAATACACACATGGGAAATACACATGTTTGCAAAGGAATCACTAAGCTCCAAATAGCTTGGCCAATATGGCCAACCTCCAAACTCCTTGGAAAGGATATTCGAAGTCACAAGACACTAAGGCATCATGATCAAAAGGTCAAAGGCATGACCTGATTCGACACACTTAATAGGTTGCTTGAAACACTTAGCAATATTTTGAAAATGCACAATGTTTTTAACAAGGGGAAAAAAACTTAAGGCAAGAATACCTAAGTTAATAAGCATGAGTTTTCAGCCCCCATGCATTAACACATGGTTTTTAGTTTAAAAAAATGGGAATAAAATCCCATCACACCAAAAATAGGGTCAAACCCTAATCATTAAACATCGAAACAATCAAGCAACCCATCATTTTGTCAGTTGAAAAAACTAGAGCAAAGCTCTTCCACCATGGGGTTTGAGAAAAAAAATAAAAACAATGGAGAATCGCATTGTTTTTTTGAGATTTCATGAGGAAAATACTTTGACAGTATGTAAGAAGCTTGAAAACTGCATCTTCCTATCTTTTGGAAGCCATTTTTGAACTCATATTCCGCAACTTGTAGCATTCTAATGAACTTTGCTTCATTTTCCTATTTTTTGATGTTGATTCATTACCTTTACAGCTACCATGATTAACTCTAGTGAAGCTTTTGGGTTTTGTTGGTAACGTGAGCTAGGTAAGCCTTTTGTGTACAAAAAATTGCACTCTCTGAAAATGATGATAAGTAATGGTATTGGGTTCGACCTCCATTCTGCAACTAGGTCTTTCTTGTATTCACAAATTCTACTTCATTTCACTATGATTGCAAAAAGAAAGCCTATTTGGGTTTCTTGCAGCATGTATTTATATTGAATTTGCAACTGCTAGTAAAGAAGCTAAGTGGGTTTCCTTCTATTTCTATTGTTTAAAACCCCTGGGTATATGGTATCTTCATGTTACTTGACCTATGAAAATGATGCACTATTCTGAAGTTTCATTTGCACATTTTACTTCCTTTCAAAGGAGGACATGACTAAGCCCTTCATTCATGGCTGTTAGGGTTTCTTTTTTCTTTTGCACTTTCTTGTTGGATTTTAAAAGCTTCCAAGTTCTTCAC
Source organism: Sequoia sempervirens (assembly GCA_007258455.2). Lineage (NCBI taxonomy): Eukaryota > Viridiplantae > Streptophyta > Pinopsida > Cupressales > Cupressaceae > Sequoia > Sequoia sempervirens. The sequence goes on along the minus strand of VDFB02281492.1, from coordinate 1,017,414,636 downwards.
TTTTTCTGAACTAAAAGTGCAAAATAAAAACCTTTGTTGCTTACTATGGGAAGAAAATGGAACTCTTTGTGTTTATGGCGTTGTAGGCCATGGCCCCCCTCACCATGCTTTCTAGTCTCTACATTTATGTGATGAAAGCTCATGCAATATTATAATATGAATGAGATTTCATGAGAGATTGAAGTTGAAACCAAATCTACCTCTATTAACCATTCCACAAGAAAATATTGTTTTGTAAACAAAGTAACTTGGAAAATGACTCAATTCCATTGCACAACATGAGCATATTTTAAGAGTTTTATGCATTTTCCAACAACATTGATGGTCGCGGCTATAAATTCCATGAGCCTCTCTGTTCTTTACATTCCTTCATGAGCACTCCCTTTTGATTTTAAATCCCTCCTCTATTGCACAATAAATGCTACCCTGTAAATAATAAATGGTGTTAAATTATTCAATGCTATTACACATCACAGATGTAACTCTCCATATCTTTTCATTTTTCTAATAGTTGTAATGTTTGCATCGTTGTTTCAATTTTGATGCATTCCTTTAGCTAGGCTGAGAATTTGAATTTTTTATGCCTCCTTGGTTTCCCTCTCAAGAGCTTCGAGGGTTTTCATTTGGAAATCTCTTGAATCTTTCACTGTTACATTAAGAAAAGTGATGAAATTGCTCTACTTGATTTGTTGTATTATCTTCTTGTATTCAGCCTGGATGGGCTCCATAATTGCATTTTTTATTGTCAAGGACACTACATCGGTTGCCATCTTGCATTGAACATGAATAAAATTTAATACTAAAGCTACTGCCTTCTGATCATAATTCCTATGGAATTCTAATCTCATTGATGCAATGTTTTACCCTTGTCAAAGCTTTTCTTGTAGTTGATGTTTGCATTCATGAGTTATGATTGTTATATGCTTATGCATTGAGGACATACCTAAGGTTGTAAAACACCATGAACACTTCTCTAGTACTAACCTTTGGTAGCTCACCTCATTGTGCATTTAAACCTACTATCATACTCTCATTTGATTGCCATCATAAGGCTTCATGAGTCATTTATGCTTCAATGTCCTTGTGAGCATATGATTACTCTAGCATTTTCCATGACTCTACCTCTGATAAACTGACATCTATTAAGCTGTATACCATTATGTCATATACTTGTTCCTGTTTTAACAACTTTCTTTGTAATAGGCTTTGCTACTTCGAGGTTTAAGTATGATGATTAAACTCTTTGTAGCTTGAAACTTTTAGCTCAAAAATCCTCATAAATGATTTTCTCATTTTCGCACTGTAATCATTATGATTGTTGATGCATACTTGGTCCTTCCAAATGAATTGTTGCTCTTGACATTCATGAAGTGGTTGCTTTCTCTTAACAAGGTAATTATCTTATCATACTGTATCCTATTGATCATGCTCTTCATGCATCAAGATCATTGTGACTAGTATCTCCTTGAATCATCATGGATTGAATCACATTGAACACACCCTATTGGTACAATACCCTTGTGCTTTGTAACTGTTTCATATGATTGTACATGAATATACCCTATTTTTTGTACTAGTCAAGTATAGATAATTGTTGTCCTTGTAACATTGCCTCCTGATTTAACTGCTCCTTAGGAATTTTACTTATCCTTATCAACTCTACCATGAGCAATAATGACAGAAACTCACCTACACCCAAAACACCTTATGACAAGCACACCACTCAGGTTACTAAGATATAATCATGAGGGATTTGTCCCTACAATGAGATTGCATCCAAAAGGACCACTCTAGTGACATATCATGGATTTCACCTTTGAGTTGTTACTATATACACATCACTATCCACTACAAAACCTATCTTCATAAATTGTTACTTTCTTAGTGAGTTCTCATGCAATTATCAAGTGATTGTAAACTATTGTAGATGGCTATCTCATTTGAATGCAATCTTGGACTTTTAGGGACTGCTATGGTGACTATGTTTTCAATTGATTGACATGTCAAGAATATGAGAGCACATCTTGTTGCATGTTTACTTAATTATAGTTTGAGCATTCAATGATTTTTTCATTTATTGAAGTCACTGTTTTTAATGTAAAGGGGCCTATTGTGCTTCATAAGTACAAAATAGACTAAATGTACTTACCTTTCCTTTTATTTATGTCATATGATTCCTCACAGAAACATAGTCCATGTTGCTCGATTACATGCTTTAACATTGCTGCCCCTTCATGAATTTTTAGTTGGTTGATGATGACTATAACTAATTCAAAGCTTGGTGACCTGATTAAGGTGAATACTTACAATAGTCTCTAGATTGATACTCCTATCTGGAAAAATGATCTCATAGATCTATAATATCATTGTTGTTGTCTTGTTGCATGAGATAATTGTGAACTACCCCTTTTCCAATGACAATGACCTTCACTTATTGCATTTATTTTCACAAATACATCTATGAATGGACACTATCAATTCCATTTGCCTCTTGATTCAACTTCTCCTCATTTTAACTTCATTGGACATCCATATGTCACATATGTGGGTGACCTAATAGCTCACCTTCCTATGTGATGTATGACTTCCCAATAGGGTTACTATGAGAGGGCTTGGCGACATCTTGAAATGCTTCATCATTGTTTAAAAGATGCATAATTGAACTTGATGCATCTATGAAGTCACTTCCTTTATATATAGATTGTGGGTCTTCTTAAGAATATTGAAGGACATATTAGCACAATATGTTTCATCTTTTGAATCTGATAATGAAAGTTGATCAACTAGTGTGATTCCATATTGATTTGATGCATTGATAATAGATAAATCTTTGATCAAGTTTTTCAATTTCTTTTTCTTTCAAAGCATGTTGAGCTGTACCCTTGTGGGAGCTACATTTACCCAATGTGTTGTATTTGATCCAAATCTTAACAGTAACCAGACTTGTCCTAAATCTGCACATGAAGCAAACAATTAGAAAATAAATGCATATGTTGGATGTGTTTGATGACTTCATTTTTTTCCAAGACATCCAAGGTTTACATGCTTATTTTATGGACTTATGGATCAGTTAATACATGCATAGGTAGGTGTGTATGTAAGGATTGAATCTTTCATTGCTTAGATCTTCGCTCTAACATGTTTATTTCTTCAGATGTAGGGTGAGGAGCACTACGAAGCTAGGAGGGACACAACTGGCTTGGGACAGCAGCAGAGAGCAATTGGGAAATCCTACAACCAGTCATTCTTAGGAAATGATTGGTTCCATTCTTATATGAACATTTTCCATTCTTCTACTTATTCATGCATGAATTGCTTCATATGTTCATTGAATAAGAGAGTTAGTTCCTTGGCTTGTGAGGGACATGTACATTTCAGGATTATCAATAAAAGACTACATTTGTATATATATTATTCTCTTTCTTACTTGCTATAATTGCAACATTGAAATGACAAAATGTAATCTACTTAATTTTACAATCACTCATTCATGCATATTGAAACTAGTAGTTTTATGGTTTATCTTTAAATGTTTAAACAACATGGAAAGGACAAACACTAGGTTACTTGATTTCAGCTGAAAGCTAAAATCAGGTAATAGTGCTACCCATATAAATTTTGAAAACTGATTAATTTTTTTTAATATGCATAAAATGGAGTCTAGTTTTTTAAAATGTAATTTATTTAAAATTTTGATGAACAATTAATTTATAATGATAAAAACACCAAATGCTAGTTTTTGCCAAAAAATAGGCACACAAACAAAGAAATTATAGATCAAAGGATTAAGATTTTTAAAATGTGAAAAAAATAACATAATTAGATAGATAAGAGAAAGCCTAACATTACCCAGGTGTTCGATTTGTTCAACCTTGAAACACATGCAAACCTAATACTTAGCACAAACACAATTATGTGAAATATTGTAGAATTTGTAAAAACACGTATTTGGATGTTGGGAAGGCACTCCAAGCCTTTGGGTTGGTATTCCAATGTAAATACCAAGCCCAAGGCTTGGGCATTCCCAAAAAAAAAAAAAATTGAGCGTGTTATAATGCGCTCATGTTATTTCTTAGTTTTGACATGGTTTTTGCATTTGTGCCCAAGAAATGTCTAGCAAGACATAATGCTAGTGCATTATAATGTGCTCATGTTATGTCTTTGTTGTTTAAATTCTAGTCTATTGAATGTATATATATATATTTGTATATATATTATCTATGTATGTATGTATGTATGCTTGTATGTATGTATGTATGTATGTATGTATTTAAGATTGTATGTACATATGTGTGTATGCTTGTATGTATGTAAGATTGTATGTACATATGCATGTATGCTTTTATGTATCTATGTCTTCTTGTATGTATGTATGTATGTCTTTAGAGGGATGGAGAATTTTAAAAGAGAGAGAGTTTTCTAGGTAGGGTGGGAGGGAGAGGGATGGAGAAACCTAAGAGAGAGAGAGAGGGGTAGAGATGTAGTGAGAGAGACACTTGATAGAGGGAGAGGGGTTGGAAGGGAGAGACCTAAGAGAGAGGGAGTGGGAGAGAAGGGATTGGAGTGAGATGGACTTAGCTAGGTACGGTGGGAGGGATAGAGGGAGAGAGAGAGAGATAGATAGATAAAGGGGGTGGGATAAGGAGACCTGAAAGAGAGGGAGAGAAAGAGAGAGTTATGTAGGTAGGGTTCCAGAGGGAGATACTTGAGAGTGGGAGGGGGGTGAGAGGGAGAGACTTGAGGATAGGGAGAGAGTAGAGGGAGTGGGAGAGAGGGGAGTGAGAGAGGGAGTGTGAGAGAGGGACCTGAGAGGGGAGAGGGTGTGGGAGGGAGTGACTTGAGAGAGAGGAGAGGAGAGGGAGTGTGGGGGTGGAGTGAGGTGGATTATCTAGGTAGGGTGGGAGGGATAAAGAGAGAGGCGTGGAGAGAGAGAATTACCTAGGTTAGTTGACAGAGGGAGAGACTTGAGAGAGTCAGGGTGGGAGGGTGAGACTTGAGAAATAGGGAGAGAGAGGGAGTGTGAGAGAGAGGCAGTGGGATAGAGAGGGAGTGATGGAGAGGGAGTGGGATGGAGATAGATATTGAGATAGAGAGAGGGAGTGAGAGATAATGGTAGAGGTTGATTGAGCAATAGGTACATAAAAAGAGGGAGAGGGTAGATAGAGACAATTAGAGAGGGTAGGAGAGAGGGAGGGAGAGAGAGATGAGATGGATAGATAGAGAGAGGAATAGGAGTTGAGGGTATAGGGTTGAGGGATTAGGGTTGAGGTTCTAATGTATAAGGTAAATGTTTAATGTATAGAGTAAAGGGTTGAGGGTTTAAAATTTAAGGGTTGAGGGGTTAAGCATTGAGGCTTTAAGGGTTTGAGAGTTGAGGAATGAGGTTTAGGGTTTAAGGGTTTTGGGTTGATGGATTAGGGTTGAGGTTTGAGGGTATAGGGTTGAGTATATAGGTTTTAGGTTATATGGTTGATCTATTATGGTTGAGGATCCAATGTATAGGGTAGATTGTTGAGAATTTAGGGTTTACAGTTGAGAGTTTAAGGGTTTTAGATTTGATGGATTAGGGTTTAAGATTTTATGATTAGGGTTTAAGAGTTTATGATTGATAGATTAGGGTTTAAGGGTTAAGGGATTAGGATTGAGGGTCTAGGGTATTCGATTGAGGTTAGAGGGTTTAAGGTTTTAGAGTTTAAAGATTGATGGTTTAGGGTTTAAGGCTAAGTGTTTAAGGCTTTAAGGGTTGAGGGTATAGGGTTGATGGATTAGGTTAGTGAGGGAGGGATGGAGGCAAAAGTGAGGTAGAGAAGGAGAGAAGAGGAGGGAAGGACATAGATAAAGGAGGGTTGAGTATCTAATGTATAGGGTAGAGGGTTTGGAATTGAGGTTATAGGGTTGAGGACCTATAGGGTTGAGGGTTTAGGGTATTGGGTTGAGGGTATAGGGCTTGGGGATTAGGGTTGAGGGCAAAGGGTATTGGATAGAGGGTAGAGCATAAAGGGATTAAGGGTTTAGGATTGAGGGTTTAGGGTTGAGGGTAGAGGGTTTAGGGTATAGGTTTGAGGGTATATGGTTGAGGGATTAGGGTTGAAGGTCCAATTTATAGGGTAGAGGGTATATGGGTTGAGGGTTTAGGGTTTAAGGGTTGACGGTTAAGGGGGGTTAGGATTAAGGGTTGAGGGCTGAAATTAAGGGATGAGGGTTTAATGTATAGGGTGGAGGGTAGGGGGTAGATTCTTTAAGGGTTGAGGGTTCATGGATTATGGTAGAGAGTTTAAGGGTTTAAGGGTTCAGGGTATAGGGTTGACAGATTAGGGAGTAGGATAGAGGTATTGGGTTGAGGGTTGAGGGTAGAGGGTTTAAGGGTTTAGGATTTAAGGGTTTAGGTCTTAAGGGTTGAGGGTTTAAGGTTGAGGTAAGTGTTGAGAGTATAGGGTTGAGGGATTAGGGTTGAGGGTCAATGTATAGGGTAGAGGGTATGGGTTGATGGTTTAGGTTTAGGGTTTAAGGGTTGAGGGTTGAGGGATTAGGGTTGATTAAGGTTGAGTTTTAGAGTTTAAGGGTTAAGGGTTTAGGTTAGGATGAGGGAAGGTTTAAGTTTACTTATTTTGGGGATTAGGGTTTAGGGTAGAGGGTTGAGGGTTTAAGGGTTTAAGAGTTGAGGAATTAGGTTTGAGAGATTATGGTTAAGGGTATTGGGTATTTGGTATCGGGTAGAGGGTAGAGGGTAGAGGGTTAAAGGTTGAGAATATAAGGGCTTAAGAGTTGAGGATATAGGGTTAAGGGATTAGGGCAGAGATTTTAATGGTTTAGAGATTTTATACCTCATGGGGCTACTCTTGGAGGAATTTTCTCACAACCCACAATTCATAGGTCCTACTACAAACTACCTCACTTTGGTGTTCTACTTGCAAATTTGACAACTCCTAATTTGATACAATTGATGTAAGGGAAAACCAATCCTAAAACACAAACTGCCAAAAATGTAAGATGCAACTCAAAAATTGTTTGTAACAACACAAAAACCTATAAAAAGTATTCTTTAATTATTCATTCCAAATCACCTAAAAAATGGATTACAAAAGATATCTAAAATTAAATTACAACCAAAATTGGTTGAAAAATCATTAAGAATATGATATGAACTCATAAATATAACACAAAAATCAATATAAAAAATGGTCTCCCAAATAAAAAATGGTCTCCCTCAATCTTTCTTATTATGAACAAGCTTCTATCTCCTACTACCTGCAACGTTCAATTGAAAACCACTGTTGCACTAAACCATGAAATCACCAAATTTTTTGTTGCTGCACAAACATCCTCAAACCTACAAAATAATGGAGTTTGAACTTCCTCTCCCAAAATTTGCACCTAGAATCTTCATTCCCAAATCTTGGAATAAAGATTAAACTCCAAATTATAAAATAACCTTCAATAATGCCTTCATTACCTCCATTTCCTACAACTTCCATCTTCCATGACCAACCTCGAAAAGTGATTTGAAAATGCATTTAAAAATATTAAATTCTCAACAAAAGTAAAATCAAAACCACTCCCAAGAAATTGCTAAGAATAATTAACAACTTGGATTCCCACTCTTAGAATAGAATCTTTGAAATGCTATTGTCAAAGCAATATTGACAATTGGGAGCTTCTCCTTGAAACTATCAAATTTTGGGAACAATATAATAAGGCCAATTATTTAATACATTATTTAGGCCTAATATTGTAATTTATTCTTCAAATTTAAACTTACCAAACCTTAGATAAAATTTCCATTGACCATTGATTCTCCTGCATCATGGTTTCTAGATGAGATATGACTATCATTCTTATATTGTGAGTAAAAAGAAAAAGTATTTTTTTAAATTGATATTACAAGATCTTAGAACCAATGAATTATGAAAGTTCCATGATAAAATATTATAAATATTTTATTTTTGTAAGGATTGGGTGGATTGGGTTTTTGGAATTTATTCTTTGGCCTCCTTTTCTATCCCAATTAATGGTTATATTGAAGCTTGCATTAGGGGGAGTTTCTCCCCTTATCTATTTATTGATTTGTTCTAATATATTGAAGGACTCTAGTTTCTCCTACAACTAATGGTTATTTACATGCTCTCAATGTTTTTTATATAAAAAATGCTCTCAGCTATCAACAATTTATGGGTGATTTTTATTTTTTCTTCTCCACCTATCATAAAATTTAAGAGAAATGGATTTTTTCATGTGGTCATAACAAAGATTTTTTTAATATGTTTAACATAGTTAATACTAAAATATTCTTCCTTAATATAAGGGATAAAGTATGAGAATCTATATGTAAAATTATTTTTCCTCAACAATAAAACATCTTTCTTAGAATCCTACCTAAGATTTACTATTTTACATGGAAGAAATGATAAAGTGTTGTGGAATTCTATAATTGATAAATTTAGAAGATTAATAGGAGTAGAAATGTAGTTGGCCTTCTTCACTTGGAAGATTGATTTTCCTTACTCTTATTTTCAAGGCTATTCCTATTTATTTCTCCTCTAATATTTTTCCTTGAAAAGGTGTTATTGGTAAAATTATTTATCTTATGTAGGAATTTATTTGGAAAGGATTTGGTGATCATTTAAATTCTATTTGTTAAGCCTTTTTTTCTATTAATACAAAAGAGGTGGGCTTAGGAATTAAAAATGTTAAATATTTTAATGAAGCTCTATTTGCAAAAGTGGTTTGGATATTTATAACTTCTTCTTTTCAATATTCTTGGATTTGTATTCTAATATCTTGAGTATCAAAATTGTGATCAACTAATTTATGTATGGTCAATGCTATAAATCTTCCATTGGGTTTATCTATCTTAGAAGGAATGAAGGCCTAAAAAAATGTAATTCATAGGTACACATTTTTGAATACCTAATATCAATTATTATAAAAAGATCAATTATTCACCAATTATCCTCTAGAATTCTCTCTTTATAATTAAACAAATAAATGAAGCTCTAAATTTAATATTATTTACAAAATTTGGAAAATTTATGTGTGGAAATCCTTCCATTTTATTCGAGCTTGATGAGAAGGATGTAGATAATTTTTCTTGTTATTGCAAATTCTCAGGCCTTTCTAGAATGATAAAAAGGGATCAATTAGAATACAATCTTGATGGTAATGAGAATTTTACAATCAAAGTAGGCTATAGTAAAATTCATCCGCATTAAGCTATGTAGGTTTTGACTCCCCTTAGAATAATATTTTAAAAAGTAAAGGTTTTTTAAAGGCTAATGTTGTTGTTGGCCTACAATTAGAGTATTTTGGCTTGGGACAAACATTATTAAAAGGAGTTTTATTGGCCATGGGAGATGCCATATTTGTCTTAAAAGTGAATATAGTAGTGAATATCTTCCACTTGATCCTCAAATGCTAACATCTAGAAGTCTCATGCAAAAATTATGTAAATGCAAACTTTTATTTCTTGCCTTTAATTTGACATCCTTATACATCAAAATATAAATATTTAATAATCAATATACTATTAATGTTGGCATTTAATTATACCATTTAATAAAGATAGGTATACGAGACTAAAACAAATCTTAAATAAAATATATTATAAAAATTTAAAAACTCTAAAAACAATATAAAAGAATGTTCTCTTGAAAAGTAAAATTTAAAATGATATACAAAATAAAAGAACTCTTCAAATCTAAATAAATAAACAATTAGATAAAATGATTAATTCTTAATTTCAAATAAAATTAAATATTTTATATTGACCTATTAGAAAGGTACAAATGAATATTAATTGGCTGTCCCACTTGCCTCCTTCCTTCCCCACCTCATACCTAATCCCCACCAAACAAAAACATAGACTTGCCTCATTTCATTTGTTTAAGATCCAAAACTATAAAATAATTTGAAAAACTTAGTCCAAAAAGTTAATTCTATATATATTAATACATGAAACTACATCTTTTACATTATTTTTTTCTAAAAAAAAATATGTAACTATTATCAATTACTTATGAACATCAATTTTTTCTAAAGAAAAATATGTTAACTATTATCAATTACCTATGATGCAGTATAAAGTTGTGTCTATGTAACATACAAAACGGTCGTATTTATTAATTAATTAAAAATAAAGATACAATGCATTCTTTATTTTTAATTAATTAATAAATATGATCAAATGACCATTGCGTAGACATTACCTAAAACAACCTTACATTATAACTATTTACAACCTATTTAGCATGTCCACAATCTTTTATTCGTGATCATACCACGTGATTTTCCGTTCAGTGGACGGTATTGCTTTCGAACATAAGGGACCAGAAGAACTGTTTTGAGCAATCAGATCTTGAATTAAAACCCAAGAATCGACTCTCTTAACACACTTTTTAATAAAACATGGTTTTAAAAATATATTTGAGAAAATTAAAATTTGACTCGTAGTTGCATGTGATTCTGCTAACAACATTCTTTCCAACGAAATCCAAATAATTAATGGGAAGACCAGATTCTTCCTTCACAGAAATAAATTAAAATAAAATTAGTTGGCATTCATTTAGAAATGACAAAGATATCCGAATAGGTTGGTTCACAGATTGCCCATAGTCGGTTCACTTGATGGAGACAAAACAAAGAAAGCAGGAATAAAAATCCAATCTATTGGATCAATCAAAAGGAAAATTTGATAAAATATTGTGGAAGAAGACAAAGTACGAACAAACACTTATTCGAGTTATTGTATTTCAACGTATGCTAAATTTAGTGCACTATAATGCCAAGAGACACCAGTACAGTCTGATTTTCAAGTTCAACTGCATATCGTCCCTTTAGATTTCATCTGGTGGAAACTCTCTCTCCAATGCTAAATTAGATTCCGTTGTCAATGCTTTGGTAGGTGAGAAGTCCATATAAGAGATAGAGTTGATTTGATTGAGATGCTAAATTAGATTCCGTTGTCAATGCTTTGGCTCAAATGTTAGACCATTAAAGGGTTCTGAAATATGCTATTCTGTAAAATATCTCTAAATAGATACTTTAGTACTGGTCCAACAAACTACGATATCCGAGATTTCATCTAATATGAGGAGGTATCACTTAAAAGTTTAACGATTTCATTTATGCGTGGTTGTGACACAAGTTTTTTATTTCTAGATTGTCAGACAAACCTAAGATAGCTTAGTTTCTATTTTTTTCTAAATCTGATTTATTGGTTTTAGTTTGATAAGTTTTTTATATTTTTTTGTGTTTAATAGTTTAGGTAGAATCAATTTTGCAAGTTGATTGAAAAGAGTGATATCATTTTTGAAAATAAATTGGGTGTTAATTCAGTATTTTGTTCTTTTTTATACATTAAATCACAAATTTTTATATTTTACATGATTTCATGTATTGTGTAAAACGGCTTTCCATGTCTAATTAAATCTATAAACGATCAATGGTAAATTAAGATAGATAATGTTATCTAAAAATAAGGTTTATCTATTTTAGTATTTCATTTAATAACTAATTGGACGAGAGTTTCTTATAGAGTAACTTAGGAAGTTTTTAAAGAGGTATGAGAATGCAATGTTTTATAAACATTTTATAATATATTGAAAAACCTCAAAACATTATTATATTTGCATTTTGATGTTCAATATGCAACAATAACTTACAAGACCTGCAAACACTGTGGCCCAACAAGGTAGCCATCACTACAACCAAACGACTTGACCACCAAACCACACCCTTATCAACAATTATATTGATACTATGACAAAACAAGACAATAGATATGATTGTAAAACCCTAGCACAGTTTTGCTCCTCACGACTAAAGCGGCTGCTCTGATACCCCTAACCCATCCCCATCATTGCGACAGGCTGAGCCTGAAAGGAAAAAGGGAGATAACAAAAGTATTGAGGTTTTATCGGGGACGGTCCCGATGCCACAGCAGATTCTTTTGAAAATCAACTGGGATGCTCAAGACTTGATGCCTCAAGCGCTGGTGGAGGATGGAATATATCTGACGAACTTGACAATGCTCCCCCGAGGCTTGGCACTGACTCCTGTGACCTCAGCTAGTGAAGTGCTTGCAAGCGGACAAACACTGATAAGCAAAATTTGACTGCGGCAAACAGTGAATTGAATCTTTATGTGGAATCGAAGGAGATTATTGAGATCTCCAACATGCTAACTCAGAACATGATCTTCAAAGGTCCAATCCTACGGGAGAGAAAATGAAAACCAAAGAGAGCTTCCTCGGCGGTAGCCCCAAAAATCCAACAAGCTGAACATAGTAAAATTGTTGTGGAACCGAAAAACTTGCTCAACAACTCGTAATGGAGAATATAAGAGAAAAAATTGAACAAGGAAAAATACAAATAACTGGAGACAATCCTGCAGGGAATAAAAACCATGTGACAACCCCGACTAATAGACTCAATCTCCAAGGTTTGGTAAGTGTGGTGCAACTCAACAATTGGGAATTCACAGGATTGTCAATTGTCATAGTAAATTCACGTTTGTATTTTTAAGAACACACAAATGGAGAACACAAGAGATAAAATTTAAAATTTTATTCATTCTAGAATGCTTGCATCAATAATTTATTACAAAAGCTTCCACATTCTCCAAACTATGTCAATCCAACAACACCAATCTACATGTAAGCACAAGCAAATTTCATATTCGAGCTGAAAAAAACCTACATGCAAACACAAATTAGATCAGCTCTCTATGAGCTGTAAAATGCAGTAGCAACACACTTCCAGTGACATAAAATCCTAACTTTTCAAAAATAATTCCCATTTTTACACATTCCTTGCATCTTTTTTCCTATCTAGAAACTCTAGGTAGTTTGGGTGTGGGATTTCCTCTACTGCTAATCAAAGCTTCTAAACCTTCAATACTCCTTCGACATCGTTATTCCTCTCCCAGCATTGAAGATTCAAAATTTCCTTCCAACTCTCCAACCCACCCTTTCCACTTTTCCCAATGCCTTGCATTCCAATCTTGCAACAAAATGGAAATTCAAAAATTCAAAATAGAGTTACTTAAAACATTAAATTCCCACTCCAAGCTTGGATGTGGGATTTACCTTTTTGGAAAGTTAACATATTTCAGCAATTTTAAATACAATATAACAATGAATCAATTAAATGATTTATTTTCCCACAAACCATCATCAAATTCTACTATGCTGGAGGAGTTGAGAATTTCAATAATTTGTGTCCATAATATAAATAAATAAAACAAAACACAAGAATTAAAGTTTATTTTTGTTTGGTCGTGCAGGATTTTCCATGCATGTAGAAGCTCCTGCATCAAACATCCTAGGTAAGAAAGAATGTTTCATGAGTGGGAGCTCATGAACATTCATTTGGTGGAGGTATGCCAAGATAAGAAAGAATTTTTCATGAGTGGGAGCTCACAAACATTCATTTGGTGGAGGTATACCAAGATTGGGAAGTTTTGGAGCTACCACCTATGTTACTTCCTCCATATTTTTCACTTTCTATTTGATTAGATATTCTTTGTATTTGTTTCATTGTGTCTTCTGTAACACAGTGGAATCAATCACTTCATCTACTTCTTCACCCTTTTTTTCTAGAAATTGTTGCCCCCAATTTGCTTTGATTGGTAAATTTGAAGCATCACCATCCTCTTCATCTTTTTCCTATTCATGAAAATGATATAAATCAGCTACATTAAATATCGGGAAATACCCAATTTTAGTGGTAGTTCTAATTCATAAGAACTAGTTGAAAATTTTCTAATCACATTACACAAACCAATCTTTTTATATTTCATATTGTCATAAATTCCTTGTGAAAATATCTCCTTCTATAGGTGTGCGAAAACCAATTCCCCAAAATAAAATTATTTCTCGCCTTTTTAAATCAACATGTTCCTTATATTTTGTATTGTTGGCCTATAGCTTTTCCTTGACTTCCTTGTGTAGTTCTTGCAAGTACTCAACATAATCTTCAACTACAACACTCTTTCCTCCCAAATCTACACTATCCCTTCATTCATGGATACCTCTTGTTCCAAAATCTATTGATGGAATTATTATATACAAAATTCGCTTGTGCAAGCACCAAATCCCATTGTTTTGGCTTCCCATCTATAAAAAATCTCAATAAGTTTCTAAGTCTCTAGTTGACCACTTCCATTTTCCCATCCATTTGAGTATGATAAGTTGAGTTGAAACTTAATTTTGTATCTAACTTCTTCCACAATGTTTTCCAAAAATGACAAACAAACACAAAATCTCTATTTGAAACAATACTCTTAGGTAATCCATGTAACCTCAAAAATTTCTTGAAAAATAAATGTGCAATATGTGTTGCATCATTATATTTCTTGCATGGTATGAAGTGTGCCATCCTAGAGAATCTATTTACTATAGAAAAAAACAAATCATTGAATTTTTGAGTTCTTGGCAGCCCAAAGACAAAGTCCATATTCATATCTTCCCATGGTCTTTCAAGCGCAGGAAAAGGTTGATATAACCTAATGTTTTGACTTATTCCTTTTCCATATTTACATATTGAGCACCCTTGCACTATATTCTTCACATCCCTATACATCCTTTTCCAATAGTAACATTCTTGAAATTTCCTCAAAATTTTATCCACCCCAAAGTACCCTCCAAGTCCTCCACCATGTTTCTCTCAAATTATATTATCTCTCATTGATCTCTTTGGAATGCATAGTTTCTGCCCCTTAATTAAAAATCCTTCTTGAATGAAATATTCCACATCTTAGTTCCATCCTCTTCAATTGGGCATTTGCAAGCAGCCCATGCTTCACTAAAATCAAAATCCTTCTCATACATTTCTTTCATGGTGTCAAAGCCTGGAACATTTATTTGCATTTTATTTAACAAACATCTTCTACTTAACATATCAAATACTCTATTTGACTTGCCAATTCTATGCTAAAAAAAAAATGAGTAACTTTGAATAAACTTAACCTATTCATGCCTCTTTGATTTAGCTTAAACCAAGTGGTTGTTAATGAATTGTAAAACATCATGATCAGTGTAGAGAACAAACTAGTTTGGCACCAGGTAGTGTCTGCACTTATTGATTTTTTGAAAAATAGCATAGAACTCCTAATCATAGACTGAGGACTTCCTTTTGTACTCATTTAGCTTCTCATTAAATTAAGCTACAAGTCTATCGTCTTGACTTAGAACTCCTATTATTTTCTCACTTGCAACATAATCGACTTGGAATACCTTGTTAAAATCCAATAATGCTAGTATGGGTTGTTCGGTCACTTTCTCCTTAAAAATAATAAAACTTTACTTTGCTATAGCTATCCACATTAATTATCTCCTCCCTCCCCTCATTGTATCTACAATGGGGGAAAAAATTCTAGTGAAAATTTTCATAAACTTCATATAAAATCTTGCCAAACCATGAAAATAACTTGTTACAAACATGCTTCTAGGAGTTGGTCATTCTAGGATTGTCTTTAACTTCTCTAGATCTATGAATAGGAATTTCTTTGAAATTATAAAATTATATTTCTTGAAATTAACCAACAACTTTTCCTTTCTTAATATTTTCAAAACAACCCTCACATGTACGAAATGTTCATCCATTTCTTTGCTAAAAAACAAGATATCATCCAAGTAAACAATCAAAAACTTACCAAGGAATGTTTTCATCACCTTGTTCACCAATCTCATGAAGTACTTGGAGTATTGTGAGCCCAAATGGAATAATGAACCACTCATAGATCCCCTCCTTTTCATGAATGTGGTTTTCCATTCATCCCCTTCCCTTATCCTTATTTAATGGTATCCACTTTTGAGATCAGTTTGTGAAATATTTTAGTCCACTCAAGAAATACATTAAATTATCAATTCGTGGAAATGAGAACCTATACTTGATGTTGATCTTTTTAATAGCTCTTGAGTCTATGCACATACACCATTCTCCATCTTTCTTTGGTGCTACGACTACTACAACAACACATGGACTTAAAATTTCTCTTATCAAGCCTTTCTCTCACAATCCTTGAACTTCTCTATTTATTTCCTCATTCTCCTTTGGGATCATTTAATAGGCCACCTTGTTCGGTAAGCTTGCTCTCAATATCAAATCCATGCAATGATTCATAGTCCTCATAGTTTGTAATCCATCAAGTAAGTCTTTCATCAAGGTGTCACTATTCTATAATATTTCCTTGATTTCCATGGGTATTTCATTATTTTCTTTTATTTTCCTAACTTCTTTTGGATGAGAAACCAAGGAATAACACCTCTCTTCCATTTGTATCTATTTCAAAAAAAAAATTTAAGTATTACACAGACTCTTGTGTGGCCGCCCACCACCATCTATTTTTCTTTCACTAGTGCCATAACATTTTTTCTTGAACCCTTGGTTATTGTGTAAATTTTTGCTTCACCATCATGTATGGATTCCTAATCATATTGCCATAGTCTACCCAAAAAATGTGACAAGCATCCATATACATCACATCACATATAATCTCATCGCTATAATTTCCAATATGTAAAATCAACAAACAGTACTCATTTACTAGAGGTTGATGACCCTTTTGCAACCAAGTAACCTTGTAAGCATTTAGATTCTTCATGTAATCCAAGCTTAGCTTTTTTACCATTTCTTGAGACCCCAAATTATATTCCTACTTTCATCAAAGCTCTTGTATTTTCAAGGATTGATCATGGTTGTCTATGGGGAATCATGATGGATTCTAGGTTGGGGAGATGTAACTAGCTATTAATCCAAGCCTAAGACTTGTTTCCTAAGTGATTCCATCCTCCATGATCACTCTAAATTCAGCCTAAGGTACAATCACTATTGAGTCTCATTTGGGTGATTAGAGATCTCTCAAAGTGGGTCCTTCATTGTCACATTTCCATTCATGCATCTCAGTCTTGCACATTAGTATAGGGTTGCATCATGTTTCATATTTCTTATTCTTTGACACACTTAAGGATAGGGTTTACATTCCTATTTACATGCATATTTCATTATTTTGATCAAGGTTTAATTACCAAACTAAGCATTTGAATGAGGAAAACTGCCATAAGAAAATCAAGTCTCTATTTTGTTTTGTAGGTATTTTCACAAATTCGAAACTAGAAATAAGTTTGGAAGGGAAGGGCGAAGATTGGAGTGTAGATCTGAAGTGTGAATTCCTTAAAGAGAAAAATGGGACTGATTCACCAAGAGTGGTGAATGAGTCCCATGATAGGTTTTTTCAGATCTATTTGTAGATTTAGATACCCTTTTTTTTTAAACTAGTTCCTCTGCAAAAATCTAGATCTGGGACTAATTCATCTAGATTGGAAAATGAGCCCCAATAGGTTAAAAAGTCATTTTTTTAGCATTTTAGAGCTCCTTCCATTCATTTCAAGATTTCCTAGGTGAACATATTCTTCTGTAGTTTTCTTGTTGTTTCATTTCTTGGTCATTTTGTAGGTCATTACATTGAATTAGGGTTTAGTGTTGCATCTTACATTTCATTTGTCTTTCCAAGTTCTTACTTGGTCGTGAACCACTTTTTAGTTAGCATTTAGCCCCTAGGACAAACCTCTTGCAAGATCTCTTTCTCTTTTGCATTGATATCTCAAGGGTTTGTCCTTGAATGAAATTGGAGAAGTTGATGTGCTCTATGTCCTAAAACCATATGATAGCACCATACCACTTTTTCATCATTTCATTTTGGTGAACCTGCATTTAGAAAATAAAAATTCTAATTTGGAGTGCATCATCATCCTAGATTTTCCTTGCATTAGAGTTTAGATTAGTTATCTTGCATTCTAGGGTTTCTAATTTTGCATTAGTGAAAGTTTATATAGCTTAAATTTTTGCATCTCATTTCGCTGAAAAATTAAACAAAATTGGCATTGGCATTTAGGATCTAGACCATATAGCATAAAAAACATAAAAATCAATTAAAAATTTCTAAAAATTTTGAAAAAAATTTAGTGGGACTCCTTCAACACCTTGGGTGAATCAATCCCAGTGCAAATTCTGAACTGCATTTCTCAAAGTTAAATTCTTGTTTTTAATCTTTTTTTTGTTGTTAAAACTTTTTAGTTTCAATTTGCATACTTTATGGTACATTCAAATCATTAGAAGTAGCATAGTTTACATTCATTACAATTATCGATATAATTATATTTTGTACTAAATTCATTTTCAACATTAGTTCATAGTTCAATTAGATCAATTTACATTTGGCATACATTAGAAAACGAAACCAAAAATTGGATCCAACACCTAAGCCACTTGGAGAAAGTATAGCCATTTGACTATGTTAAATCTCTCTTTCCAAGTTAACCTAACCCCGAAGCCTTTTAGTAGTGATGCCTTTGACATGTTAGATGAAGCCCTTAAGGAATCCATATCACACAGTCCAACCACTAAGGCTTGTTGTGACATACTAAAAATAAGAGACATTAATGTCTTCCAACCTCAACTTATCGTATACCCACCTTCACACAAAAGTCAAACTCAAAACAAGTCTAAATATACCCTTTACCCACCTAAAAAAATGTCTTGTAGCAATAAAATAACAATACCATATCTCACACATATAACACTTGAAACAATTCACAACTAAAACAAACAACCTCAACCTCCTTACATTTACATATCTCCATTTTTCCTAGTGTTCCTCATTTTATTTTGAATAGTGGAAAGGAGTATGATTTTTTTGAGCAACTTAAGAATATTCCTTCAAAAATATCCCTATGGGATTTGATTCAAAACTCTCCTAATTATCACACAATGCTTTAAACAACCTTACAACAAGTTATGATCCCTCCTAATACAAATGCAAATGATGTGGCAGTTCTAATACAAGGAACACATATAGTTAATGTAGACATTGCCTTTCACCAACATGAAGTCCCTCCCTTGGAGATTAGAAAGAGACATGATACCTTCATGATAATAGCCAAATTCGATAGAACACGAATAAAAAGGACCCTTATTGATAGTTGCTTAGCCCTTAATGTATGTAGTGTGAAACTTTTAGATAGACTGGGCATAGATAAATAAAAAATAGAACCTGACTCTATCAATTCAAGGATTTGATAATGTAGGAAAGCAACTTCTCAGTGCGATCACTTTACCTATCATAGTTAGAAAGGCTACCTTACAAAATCCTATTCATGTTACATCTCATGATCTTTCATACAATCTTCTTTAAGGAAGACTGTGTATCTATGAGATGCATGTGGTTCCTTCGACCCATTGTCATATCATGAAGTATGTCTATAACAAGGTATACCAAGTTGAAATAGACCCCGAGCCTGAAAGCTTCTTACACGTTGAAAAGGAATGACAATTCCTCTAAGCACACTATTTCCAACATCAAACATATAGAACTTATGAAGGAGGAAACACAAGAAATTGAAAAAGTGTCAAAATTATTGGACGATGATTGGGGTTCTTTGGAATTCTCACCCTCATTTATGGGAGAGTAAATCATCACAAATAAAGAAGATGAGAAGCAAAAATGACCAATGGTAATGTCTATGCATAACTTAGAAGAACAATCATAAGTATCTACCTCATCCACTTTAGAAGAAGACACAAGTTATACCACAAACTTTAATGAGCTAGATTATCAACAACCACCAAACCCAAAAGAAATGGAAATAATCTATGGGAGAGGATTTGGACTTATGAAACAATTGGTTTATAGTGGAAAAGGATGTGGAAAGAAAGAACAAGGCATCCCTATTCCTATAGAACCTAATACACAAGAGACAAAAAGTGGTTTGGGATATTGTCCTTCTAAGATAACACAAGTAAAAGACCTTTGTTAAACATCAACACCATTATGTGTAAACCCAATATCAATCTCACCTTGAAGCATCTTGAATTGCTTGATATAAATTTTGAACCATCATGGGAATACTTTGAAGATGATGAAGCCTTGAAGCAAACGCTAGGAGTTTATGACAAAACATCTAATCCTCAAAAGAAAAGGTTACATGTGCTATTATTAGCACCAAACAAAAAGATGCAGAAAAGGAAAGTAATGAGATAAATATGAGTAAAGAAGAATACAACCTTGAATTTACGAAACCAAGTGCACTTCCTTTGGGAGATAGAATTGACTTACCAATGGACATCAATGATAATGAGAAAGTAATTAAGATAGGAAAGTTTCTCAATGATGAAGAACAAGAATGTCACACCATTTTACTCCATGACTTTCTCAATCCTTTTGCTTGGAAATATTAAAATATGTTGAGAATCGATGTTAAGATTGTGACACACAAAATAGTCCTTGCTGAAAATGTTAAACCAGTTAGACAAAAGATACAAAAGATGAATCCTAAGACAACCTTGCTAGTTAAAGGAGAGATTGAAAACATCCTTGAGGTTGGTTTCATAAAACCTATAGATTATTCTCCATAGATCTCGAACATTGTTGTAGATGTAAAACCAAATAATTGTATTAGGATGTGAATATAATTTCAAGATTTGAATAAATCCTCTTTAAAATATGACTTTCCCCTTTGTAATATCAATATGATACTAGATTCGACTACAAAACATACTTTGTTGTCATTCATGGATGGATATTTTGGGTACAATCTTTATCAACCCTCAAGATCAATACAAGACAACATTTAAAACTATTCAAGGAACATTTTGTTGGGTAATGATGCCTTTTGGATTGAAGAATGTGGGTACAACATATAAACAAGCGATGACATTGATATTTCACGAATACATGTTGGCAAGAGACATTACACAAGTCATTTGTTGTTGTCATTGATGGAAGACCTAGTAAGTGATTCAATCCACACATCATCATTTGATCATATCAAAAGTTAGATAAAAGTTCAGTGATTAACTGTCAAGTAAGAACAAAGTATCTGACAAAATTGTGTTCATCGAGTCACATGCAATTTTTTGTTATCATTTTGAGTTGTGGATCTTAGGGAAGGTTTTTTGGTGTATGATCTCTATTATTCTTGAATCTTAGAGCCTCGTATTGATCCGTGTGCAAGTTAGGAGATCTGTTTGATTAATATTTTATTTAATAGTGCATGAAGGCCGACTAAGTAAATGTAGCTAATAGTTTGTAAATATTTCATATTTTGTTGGAGTTGACATATAGCAATTAAATCCTTAGTAGTGGATATATATAAGTTATTGATTATATGATTTTGATATATGTATGTGATACAGGAGCATCCAGTGGTGTAAGGGCAACCTTGCATCACCCAAAAATAGTTAAATTTCAAGTTTCTCAGTTTTTAGATATTTTTACAGTTTTGGATACCCTTTTTGTCATAATGAAATTCTCAATTTATGGTTTTTATTTTCTATTCCTAGGTTGAAAGATATTGCAGTTTTAGTTTCCTAGATTTGCACCTAAAAATCTTTTGAGTTGGATTTCAAGCACTTAGAGTTCTTGGAACGGCCCTCAAACTTGCTGAAATTGGCATAGCAAATTTCAAGCATGTTATTGACTTCGATACCTTTCCAACAGTTCAAACGGTTCGTGAATCGGAGTCCTACATCAAAAGTTATGGGCTCGGGAAGTTGGTGCACTTTCTAGAAGATACAATTGCAAATGTTCTTTTGAAATTTGAACTTCAAGTTGTAATTTTTTGGTGCCAAACTGCCTAAACTCAAATTTGAATGTTGTTTTGGCTCCAAACTAAACATGAGATCTATTTATGGTTCGGTTTCTAATTTTTGGGTAACCTTTTGGGGACAAGCTCGCATATTGTGAAAGGGTGATTCTATAGCTTTCTGTAACTTGAATATGTTGTAGAACTCGGGTATTTGAGATCCTCTACATGTAAGAAGATCCATTTTATAAATAATAAAATTATTCTCTTGTTTGTGGGTTATTTTTTAAGTCTCAGGCTGCGCCCTCATCAAGTGGTATTAGAGCGGGTTTTCTTGAGCGTGTGGACAGATCACCGATCGTGAGGTAGTTTGCACTAGGACCATGGTAGTGGGTTGAGCTCAAGAAATATGCCTCCAAGAGTAATGCCTGGTAGGTGTGGTGGTGTCAGAGGTGGTCGAGGCGGCAGAAATGCTGGTGGAAGAGATGCACTAGAAGCCCTCCAAAGACAGATTGATGCATTACAAGAGTAGTTGAGAAGAGGGTTAAACCTAAGGGAGGAAAGTGAGGATGAAGGAGGGGAAGAAGGTTCAAATGTAGAAGAGGAAGAAGAAGCAATTGATCAAGACCAAATGTGGCTGATAAGGGCCATTTCAAAAATTGGGAAAAGACCCAGAGCAGAAGTCCCCAGTTATTCTAGAAGTCTGAACCCGTAAGAATTGATCGACTGGATCAACAAGCTAGAAGAATATTTTGAGTATGAGGAAATAGAGGACCTAGATCGGGTTAAGTTTGTCAAAATGAAGCTAAAGGGCCATGGCAATATTTGGTGGAAAGAGGTCCAATTGGAAAGAAACGAAGAGGAAAAGGAAATATCACTAGATGGGATCGTATGGTAGCGAAACTAAAGAAGCAGTTCATACCAGTGGACTACGAGTTAGATCTATTGAAGAAATTGCAAGGGTTGAAGCAAGGAAGTAGATCTGTGAAAGAATATACTGAAGATTTTCACAAGATAATCATCAAAACGAGCCACACAGAGGCCAATAAGGAGAAGGTAGCTCGATATCTTAATGGGTTACGACCGAGCATTTAGGAGGAGTTAAGCATAGTCAGAATGACCACCATTGAGGATGTGTATCAGTTTTCTCTAAAGGTGGAAGAGAAGCTAAAAAAGATTTGATGGCAAGAAAAATGGACGAGGAGGTCAAAGTGGAAGGGGTAGTGGAAGACCTTCAGGAAGTTGAAATGATGATGAAAAGAAAAGTGAAGATGTGGGTACTAGCTGAAGCCAAAGGAATGACAACTTCTATCGCTCTCGTGATCAAAACAGTGGTGATCAAAGAGGTAGAGGATGAGGGAGATATGGAAAAGGATTTGGAAGAGGTGGTTTCAAAGGAACGTGTTTACAGTGTGGTGAAGAAGGGCATCAAGCCTATGAATGTCCACAGCACCAAGGAAGGGCAGAGAAAATGCCAGAAGGTCATGGAAGGGTTGCGCATGCAGATGAGGAGGCCCAATCTAAACATTCAGATGATTCTAAAAGGGGAGAAGCCCTAGTGATTAGGAGAGCCTTGGTGACTGAGGAAAAGGAACCAAAATAGAGAAAGAATCTATTTTGCACAAGGTGCAAGTGTGAAGGAAAATTTTATGATGTCATTATTGACGGTGGGAGCACCGATAATCTGGTGCTAGAAGAGATGGTCACAAAGTTGAAGTTGAAGAGGGAAAGGCACCTGCATCTGTATTAGATTTCCTGGTTGCAGAAAGACCACAAAGTTTTGGTCAATGAGCAGTGCCTAGTAAAGTTCAAGATCGGGAGCTACCATGATGAGGTACTCTGTGATATCATCCTCATGGATGCATGTCACATGTTGTTGGGAAGGTCGTGGCAGTTTGATAGGTGAGCTATACATGATGGCCATGCAAACACTTATTCCTTGACAAAGGATGGGGTTCGTCACAAGTTGAAACCCCTGAAGGAGACTGAAGAAAAGGTATGCAGTAGTGCTAGAATTTGTTATGTAGATGAAAGAAATTTTTTAGAAGGTATGAAGCATGAGCATGTGTGTTATGCATTGATTCCTAGAGTAAGGAGGATAGTGAGAAGGTTCCAGAAGAAGTTTTTGGGATGTTGGATGAATTTTAGGATATTGTTTCTAATAATGTACTTGAGGGTTTACCACCAATAAGGAAGATCAGTCATCAGATTGACTTGATTCCTGGAGCCAGTTTTCTAAATAAGGTAGCTTATAGAATGACTCCAACAGAAAATGAGGAGTTGAACAGACAAGTTCTAGAGTTGTTGAGAAATGGTTTGATATGGGAGAGTTTGAGTCCATGTGCAGTACCTAGAGTAATAGCACAAAAGAAGAATGGGGAGTGGAGGATGTGTACAGATTTCTGAGCCATAAACAAGATAACAATCAAGTACAGATTTCCCCTGCCAAGGATGGATGATCTAATCTACTATTTGAGTGGAGCTCAGTACTTCACAAAGATTGATCTGAAGAGTGGATATCTCCAAATCCAAATTCGAGAGGGAGATGAATGGAAGACTACCTTCAATACCAAAGAGGGCCTGTACGAGTGGTTAGTCATGCCTTTTGGGCTAACCAATGCACCAAGCACATTCATGCAGCTCATAAACGAGGTACTAAAAGAATTTCTAGAAAGTTTTGTTATTGTGTATTTAGATGATATTTTGATTTTCAGTAAGATGTTGGATGAGCATCTGATGCATATTCAGAGAGCCTTTGAGAATTTAGGAGAAGAGAAACTATTGATTAATCTGAAGAAGTGCAGTTTTGTGAAGAGGGAGTTAGTGTACTTGGGGTTTTTTGTCTCAGTAGGTCTCAAGATGGACCCAGAGAAGGTGAAGGCTATTTTGGAATGGCCTACCCCAAGAACTGCTACTAAGGTGAGATCTTTCCATGGTTTGGCTAGTTTTTAGAGAAAGTTCATTAGAAACTTTAGTAGTATTTGTGGACCCCTGACTGAAACAATGAGAGGGGATAGAAAAGAATTCAAGTGGAGGACTGGAGTGGCAAATATTTTTGAATTGTTGAAGCAGAAGGTAATAGAGCAACCTGTTCTAGCCCTCCCAGATTTCAACAAGGTGTTTCAGGTGGATTGTGATGCTAATGGTTGTGCCATTGGAGCAGTGTTGAGCCAAGAAGGTAAGCCCATTGCCTATTTCAGTGAAAAGTTAAATGATGCCAAGAGAAAGTATTTTTTATATGATCCATAATTTTATGCAATAGTTCAAGCATTAAAGAAATAGAGACATTATTTGTTGTTAAAGGAATTTGTTCTATATACTGATCATTAGGCCTTGCAGTACCTAAATAGTCAGGGAAAATTAAATCAGAGGCATATGAATGGGTAGAGTTTTTGTAGAGTTATACCTTTGTTTTGAAACATAGGAGTGGGAAGTCAAATAGGGTTGTAGATGTCTTAAGTAGGAGGCATACATTGATGACAAAGATGCAGATTAAAGTGATTGGGTTCAATAAACTTAAGACACTGTACATAGAAGATCCTGATTTTGTAGAGGCTTGGAAAGCTTGCAAGGAACCTGTTACAGTGGATAGGACAAGGTGGCTGGATTTCATAATCTAGGATGGCATGTTATTTAAGGGAAGTCAATTGTGTATCCCGAGGAGTTCCATGAGGGAGAACCTAATAAAGAAGAAGTATAGTGGAGGAATGGCAGGACATTTTGGTCAGGATAAGACCATTGCCATTATCAGTGAGCATTATTATTAGCCTCAGTTGTCACAGGATGTGAAGAAGTTTGTACAAAGCTGTAGGGTATGTCAGATGGCTAAAGGAGTGAGCCAGAATATAGGCTTATATCAGCCCTTACCTGTACTAGAGAGGCCATGGGAGGATATAAGTATGGACTTTGTTCTTGGTTTTCCAAGGACACAACGAGGGAATGATTCAGCCTTTGTGGTGGTTGATAGGTTTTCAAAGATGGCACATTTCACTCCATGTCAGAAGACCCATGATGCAGTCCAAATTGCTGACTTGTTCTTCAAAGAGGTGGTGAGGCTACATGGTCTACCAAAGAGTATTGTTTCAGATTGTGACACCAAATTTGTGGGGTACTTTTGGAGGACCTTGTGGATGAAGCTGAAGACAGAGTTGAAGTTCAATTCTGCACACCATCCACAAACAGATGGGTAGATAGAGGTTGTTAATAGGAGTCTGGGTAACCTACTGAGATGTTTGGTAGGAGATAAACCCAAGGGATGGGACTTGATCTTACCCCAGGCAGAATTTTCTTACAACAATTTTGTCAACATAAGCACTAGTATATCACCGTTCTAGATTGTGTATGGAGGTAGCCCCAAAATAGCTCGAGAATTGAGGAAGATGGACCAAGAGAAGAAAATAAGTGTTGAAGTCAAATATTTTGCAGAGCACATTAAGAATATACATGAGAAGGTATGATCTAACACATTAATAAGATGAATATGCAATATAAGGCTAAGGTAAATCAGAAAAGGAGGAATAAGGGGTTTTAGACTGGCGATGAAGTAATGGTCCACTTGAGGAAAGAAAGGTTTCCCGTGGGAACCTATAACAAATTGAAGATGAAGAAATTCGGTCCTTGTAAGATTTTGAAGAAGAATGATTCAAGGAATGCATATGAGGTGGAGTTTCCTGATGGAATCAACATTTCCCCTATGTTCAACATTTCAGATTTGACAGAGTATCATGAAGGTGGAACGAAGCAAGCACTAGCAATAGGGTAGTATGGTATTCCAGCACCTACTTTAGAAAGGGAGGAGATTGAAGCAGTCTTGGATAGTCATGTGGGAAGGAGTACCAGAAATAGGCAATATGAAGAATATCTGGTGAAATGGAGAGGAAGGCCTATGGAAGATTCATCCTGGCTATCTAAGGAAACAGTTGACTGGTTGAGTTTTACTCAACCATCTAAGATGTGATGGGTCACTTCTCAAATTACCCTGGGTGTCTGATGCAGGAGCATCCAATGGTGTAAGGGAAATCTTGCATCACCCAAAAATAGTTAAATTTCAAGTTTCTCAGTTTTTAGATGTTCTTTTCATCATAATGAAATTCCCAATTTACGATTTTTATTTTCTATTCCTGGGTTGAAAGATATTGCAGTTTTAGTTTCCCAGATTTGCACCTAAAAATCTTTTGAGTTAGATTTGAGGCACTTAGAGTTCCCAGAATGGCCCCAAAACTTACCGAAATCAGCATAGCGGATTTCAAGCACGTTATTGACTTCAATACCTTTCCAACGGTTCAAATGGTTCGCGAATCGGAGTCTCGGATCAAAAATTATGGCCCCGGGAAGTTAGCGCACTTTCAAGAAGATACAATTGCAAATGTTCTTTTGAAATTTGAACTTCAAACTATAATTTTTTAGCGCCAAACCACCTAAACTCATATTTGAATGTTGTTTTGGCTCCAAAATAAAGAGGAGCTCTATTTATGGGCGGGTTTCTAATTTTTTGGTAACTTTTTGGGGACAAGCTCGCATATTGCGAAAGGGTGATTTTGTAGCTTTCTGTAACTTGCATGTGTTGTAGAACTTGGGGATTTGAGATCTTCTGCATGTAAGAAGCTCCATTTTTTGAATAATAAAATTATTCTCTTGTATTTGGGTTATTTTCTAAGTCTCAGGCTGCACCCTTATCAGTATGAAGTGTGTTTTTGTGTGTTGCAAAAGTCAGAGTGAGTATGCACAATTTCACTTGTGCATAAAAGGATTTGTGATGTGAGTTGAAGAAAAATAGAGAAGAAGAGCATAATCAGATAGAAGGTCAAAAAATTGATTAATATGCTTAACCAAAACTATTCTTAGGCATTTGTAGATGCTATTTCATGGTTCACCACTTCAATTGTCTTTTGACATTGATTGTAAGGCAGTAAGCCTTTCTATTTTTGAGAAGTGAGCTCTAGGAAGTGCACTTAAATTCAAGTGCATTCTCCTTTTTGTAAACATATTTTTGAGTATACTCAAATAATATTGTGGATTGAACTCCACCATGGTTTTTCCCCTAACAAGGTTTCCACATAAAAATCCCACTGTTATATTGTTATGTTTTCTTGCTTTATGTTCATGCATATTTCTTTTGGTTGAATATTATCAGTACTTTAAAGACCATATTAATAACGTGAAGAATTACAGAATAGTAATTCATCCCCCCTCTCAGTGTTCCTTGATTCCAACAATTGGTATTAGATCCTAGTTCCTCGAAAGAAGTTTAAAATATTGGGGAACATCTAGGAAAGTGATTCAATGGATTCCAGTAGTCTTCAACAACAACTTTTGGTGGCCCTAGATGATCTTGATCAATCCAAATTTGAAATCCAAGATTTACGGGCAAGTCTCAAGAATGTTGAGAAGTTCATTCAATCATTGAAAGATAAAATTAATGAGCCAAGGGAGAAGAGAAGGGAACTCTATGATCAAATCAAGCAGAAAGAGAGTAAAAGCATTGAAGTTGAACAACTGAGTCAAGCACTAAAGGAGAAGACAGAAGAGTGTGAAAAGTTTTCCAGAGAAAATGTTGTTCTAAAGCAAGAGATGGAATCTATTATGATGAGGATGACAAAGGATATTAAAGACAAAAAGAATAATGAAGAGAAGCTTGTTTAGTCCTTGAAAGAAAAATCTGAAAAATGTAGCTAAATTACTAATGGATTCAATCAATTGGATCTTGAATTGGAACAATCCAAAAAAAATGAGGAAGAACTTGAAAAGTAGATTGTTGATCTTAGAGATGAACTTGCTACTGCAAATGAATTCAAGAAGAAGTTCAAGATTAGCTCAGCCAATCTTGATGAATTGATTAAAAGTCAGAAGACTGAAAGTGACAAGCGAGGTCTTGGATATGAGGAAGGAGAAAGTTCTAGATCTGGACAAAGGAGATTCAAGCAAGGAAATCAAATGAAAAAATCTGGAAGGTGTCTGGTAAGATAACCTAATGCTCAAAGGTTCAATGGTTATTTTTTTGTTTGCAATAATTTTGGTCATATGGCTACTTAATGCAGAAGTAGAATTAATTGAAGTGGTCCATCATTTTCCAATTAGTTCTTTCATTGCAATAAGTATGGTCATAATTCAAATGAATGTAGAAATATGATGAACAACCTTTATAGAGATGTTAGATGTTATACATGCAATAGATTTGGCCATATTGCTAACTAGGGAAGATCAAGAGAAAATCAATGGAACAACTGGTATGGACAAAGAAATGTGGTGTGTTACAATTGCAACAAATTCGATCACATTGCTATATTTTGTAGAAGCGGGAAGGGTTCGCTAAATCAAAGGAAAAACATACAGAAAGATGAAAAGGGAAAAGGAAAAGTTACTGCAGATGAGATCAGGAAGCAAATGAAGAAGATATGTGTGAAGAAGAGTCCCTCTGTAGCAGAAAATGATTCCACACTAGATCCCAGATCTGGTAATTCCTCCTAGAATTATTTTTAGGCCTCTGGCCTAGGGGTATTTCTCAAGAAAATTCTTCAAACCCCCTACCAGTAATTGGTATTGGGATATGGATGAGTGTAGTGATTGCATTGATAATCTATAGATGTTGTTGAATAGTTGGAGAGAGTATTTATGCAAATTTGAAGGTATGTAGAAGTGTTATCTTTCACAAAGTATGGAAATAGGGTATCCATATGAGTTAGGAAAAAAACATTTATTACGAAAAAAAGTTAGGTGTGTGAATGATAAAAGGTCATTTGTATTCTTTATATGTCACTTTGCACTTTGAGAAGAAGAAGTTTCGAGAGTTGTGAAGCAAAATTTGGAAAATTTTGGCAAAGATTCAAGTGTGAAGGCGATTAACCAATCAAACTCGAATCTGACAAAAAGATATCTATAGGGAAAACTTGTGAACTTGTGAAATTGTGAAAATGGTTGCTCCATTTGTAGTTGATATCAAGGATAGACCCTATCCAGAATTCAAGTGGCATCCTTTGCAATCTATTGAGATCGAACCCTTAGGTGCATTTTCGTTTGTTCTGTACGACATCTTACATATTGAAGACATTAGGACATACATTCATGCAAATATTGAGGAGTTAGGAAGCTTGCAGTTGTTGAATTTGTACTCAAATCATATAGTTGGAGAATATTTCAAGGTAAAGCTCCAATTCAAAACCATCGAGGAGAAGAAATTCACGCATATTGTAAAATTTACGATGTTTGAAGAAAACAAGTGGGTCTAGTATATTTTGAGTTGAGTTCAGGCTGAATTTATGTCATTGAGTCAAACTTTTAAGATTACAAAAGAAGCTATAAGCACTATTACAGGTTTAAATTCCTCTGGTGGGTTGCCAATCTTGAAGTCTGTGAAGAATCAGACAGTTACTAATGCAACCAATTCAATGTTTGATAAAAGGGATATGGAAATTGATGATATTATTGAAGTGGATGTTAAATTTACATATATAGGAATTGGTTACAAGATATATCATTCCAGCCGAGATAATTTTTTATCCGGTATAGCTAGTTATGCCGCATATAAGATAGTGAAGGAGAATGCAAAGTATGATGTATGTGAGTTACTCTAGAGTCGACTAATGGAAAATCTTGGTAAGATCAACAAAGACAAGAAGAATTCCTTCAAATATGGTAATGTGTTGTTATGTTTATTCTTTTACTTTATGAATGAAGTTCTGAGATTTGGAAAAGTACAATGGCAAGCAAATAAACTAGTATTTGTTCAAATTAGAGATATCTTGCACAAAGTTGGTGATAGTAAAGCCATGAAAATTGCAATTTGGGTTATTTCAAGATCTTTCAAAATGACATGCAAGCAAGAGAAATAATTCCTACTTCTATTGTGGAGAAGTATAAGGACACTATCTATTTTATGGTTGATATTGATCAGTGCTTGATGGAAGCTACAAATCCTAGAGCAATGTGGATTATGCCAATGGGCTATGAAGTTGAGGAAAACATCTTGGAACTATATGCACAACATTTGTTGAGTAAACCTCAAGATCTGACAAAAGAGAGGTTTGGAACCTATGAAGAATAAGATATGCAAGTACATGAGTAGTTGAAGAAGCCAATGATAGTTTGGAGAGTAAGGAAGGAAGTGGAATCCTTTGCAAATAGCATGGGTATATTTGCAGAAGCTGTGAGAGAAGGTAGAAGAAAGAGAGAACAAGCTGAAGCAGGAGAGTTAGCTAGAACTGAGTTTCCTAGTCTGATAGCATCCTTTGCCTAAACTAGATCTACAAGAAGCTCTATTCTCTCATTTGGTCCTACAAAGAAGTCAAGTCCTATAAAAGCTCAAGACAAGTTGTTCAGGAGAGAAGGAAAAGGGAAGAAGGATAAAAGCACAAGAGTTTATGTTATTGTTTCTAAAGATGAAGAGACTAAATCTAATAAAGAGATAAGAGAAATCAAGAAAAAGGGAAAAATGGAAACAAAAGTCTCTAAGGATAATCCCTCTAGTGAAGAGAAAGGAAAGAAAAAGATGAAAATAGACAAATAAGGTATTTCTATAGAAGTGGAGAAAGCATTGCTTAAGGGTGGTAATCTTAGGCCTCTTTGTGAATTGTATAACACCTTTGAAAGTTTCAGTCAAAGAGTTCTTGAGGAAACTTCAATAAAATACTTGAATAATTTCAATATGAATCTTATTGAAATAATGTCTGTATTACCTAAAAGTCTATATGAAGTTTTAGAAATGAGAAGAGTGAGTGCAAGGACAAAAGAAGAACAAATGAGAGAAAAAATACTTGTTGATCTATGTTCGGTGATGTCATTGAAAATAAAATGAAAGAATGTGAGGAACATTTAGCAGATATCACTCAAGCATTTGACCCTCTAACCTTTTCTGTTGGAAAGCAAGAAGGTCAAGTCATATCCTACTTGAAAAGATCAAAATTTTGAAGCATGAAGAAGGTCAGATTGTTGAAAGGGTTTGTGAACTTAGAGCACTAATTGGTCCTATGATGGAAACAATGTTGAGTGTATTGAAGGAAGTGGGCATGTATTGGATCATGATGGGACAAAAAGTGGCAATATGATGGGTATGTGTAGGGTATGTGGCTAACAACTTTTCTTTTACCCAAAATTGATGAAATGGAAAGGGTTTTAAAAGGAGATTCTCAGCTTTCCACCAATATAAATTATGCTTCACTTTGAATTTAATAAATAATTATTATTAATTTTCCATTTGAATTATGACTAAAGTCCTAATTGATAAGTTGATTGAAAAACATCTATAGCTTTCAAATGGTATCACATTTTTTGAATCCAAAACATGCGTCACATTTTATGCTTCACATACTATAAGATTAAAAAAGAAAGATTGAATTTCATGAAGTTTTGACCAAGTTAAGGTGGTTAGACATACAAGTTTTTATATTTTTTTAAATTTGTAATTAAATATTCATAATTAATTATTTACTTGGAAAAGATTACAAAAAAATATGCATTACATCGAGACATGAGTCTTCTACTTATATTTAAAATCTTATAAAAAAATATTATCATTTTATTGTGGTTAGGGTGGTCAGACAGACACCTACTTATTTTTTCCCTAAAATTTAAGTCCTACTGCATTTAAATTTCAAATTTTCACCAAATAGTTTATTTTTTTTTTCAATAAACCTAGTAGTTTAGAAACTACATTCAATTTGCTACAAATTCTATTCTTACATATATTTTTGAAACAATATAGATTACTTATTCAAATTTTTACGTCAAGTTGCCTAACTCTAATTTTTTTTAAAAAATTTGCCACTTAAGGGCCTATTTTTTCCATGATGATCCTACACATACCCAAGCACAAGATGTTATGGTGATCGGTGATCCGGTGCACCTTGAATCAGTAGAGATGCAATATTACTTATTTTGTATTCAAATGACTATCTTGGAGAGTATCAAGAAGAGTTGGGACACAAGTTTGAACCTATTGAAGAACAATTTTGTAGATATATTCAAGTTTATGTAAGTTTCAGAAGCCTTTTTGTACATATGTAGTTTGTTCATAGCAATTTTGGTATGTAGATTCTTGCTTTTTCCACTAATGTCAAAGGGGGAGAATGGGACAGTGAAAAATGTCTTAATCATTTTAGGGGGAGTTTTGTTTTTGGATTTTTGAAGGTTGGCAGTGTATTCATGTTGGTATTGATTCAACAATTAGTCATTTTTCACTAAGTGTTGCCATCAATGCGAAAGGGGGAGATTGTTGACTAGAGACATTGCACAAGTTAGCTAATGTTGTCATTGATGGAAACCCTAGTTAGTGATTTGATCCACATGTCATCATTTGATCATATCGGAAGTTAGATTGAACTTCAATGATTAACTGTCAAGTAAGAATAGAGCATCCGACAAAATTGTGTTCATCAATTCACATGCAATTTTCTATTATCATTTTGAGTTATGGATCTTAGGGAAGGTTGTTTAGTGTATGATCTATGCTATTCTTGAATCCTAGAGAGTTGTATCAATCTATGTGTAAGTTAGGAGATCTAGTTGATTACTTTTTTGTTTAACAATGCATGAAGGATGACTAAGTGAATGTAGTTGTTGCAGATATTTGAGGAGTAATTATTTAAGTGTTTTTGTGTTCGAGCATGTTGATTTGGGTCCTCACTATGTTGTGGCCGACTTTGGTTGGTGTGCATTGAGAATTAATTATGGATTGAGCTAATAGTTTGTAAATATTTCTTATTTTGTTGGAGCCGACATACAACAATTAAATATTTAGTAGTGGATATATATAAGTGATCAATTATATCATTTTGATATATGTACAAAGTGTGTTGTGAAATTTAGAGTGATTATGCAAAGTTTCACTTGTGCATAAAAGGATTTGTGATGTGAGTTGAAGCATAATAGAGAAAAAGAGTAGAATCAGATAGAAAGTCAAGAAATTGATTAATGTGCTTAATTGGAACTATTCTCAGGCATTTGTAGATGCTATTTCATAGTTCACCACTTCAGTTGTATTTTGACATTGATTGTAAGGAAGTAATCCTTTCTGTTCTTGAGTAGTGAGCTATAGACAGTGCTCCTGAATGCAAGTGCATTCCCATTTTTGTAAACATATTTTTAAGTATACTCAGATAATATTATGGATTGACCTCCACCGTGGTTTTTACTCTAGTAGGGTTTCCACGTAAAAATCCTTGTGCTATAGTGTTGTGGTTTCTTTCTTTATGTTCATGCATATTTCTTTGGGTTAAATGTTATTAGTACTTTAAAGATCAAATTAATAAATTTAAAAATTACAGAACACTAATTCACCTCCCCTCTCAGTGTTCCTTGATTCCAACATTACATACAAAATATTTTGGAAGATTATGTTGATGATATCCTCACAAAATATTTAACAAGACAAGAAAATTTAAATGTCCTCTAAAAAATCTTTGAGCAAATGGAAAAATATATGAGATTGAATCCAAAATAGTGTCTTTTGTGTAGATAGTGGAAAAATTCTAGGTTTTATCATATCTCATAGAGGAACTAGGGTGGACATGAAGAAAATTGATGCTATAGTCAACATTCCACCTCCTAGAAATATCTCACAATTTCATACCTTACAAGGAAGAATTCAAGATATCCACCATTTTGTGGCATCCTTAGTGGATTGAACATTACCATTCACACATCTCCTTAAGAAAGAAGTTCAATTTAATTGGAATGCAGATTGCAAATAGGCTTTTGAGAGTTTGAAAGACTATCTCGCTACTCCTATTTTACAACCTACTATGCAAAAAAAATCATGCATCCTATATACAGTAGCATCATCCCATGCTCTTGTAGCATTGTTGGTTCAACAAAATGAAAATGGTAAGGAACATCCCATTTACTACATTAGTTGAACCTTGATAGATTACGAGAAACGATACAAAATGATAGAGAAACAATGTTTGGCCCTTGTATTCACTACTAGTAAGTTGTGACATTACTTATTGAATGTTGAAATGCAAGTGATGACAAAATTTTACCTGTTAAGACATTTCTTCACAAAAATAGACTTCTTAGGGTGATTAGCTAAATGGCTTATTTTGTTAACTAAGTTTGACCTAAAGTTTGTTTTACAAAAAAGAAATCAAAGGGAAAACTATGACTGACTAGTTAGCTGACACTCCTTCCTCCCTAGCACCTATCTAATAAACATTTCCTGATGAAAGTGAATTGACAATTCAAGAGCATGAAAATGAATGGGATTATATTTTGATAGATCTAAGTGCAGAACGGGCTCCAATGCAAGAGTTATAATAGCTTCGCCTAGAGGAATACCTATTCCCTTATCATATCAATTAAATTTCCTATGCATAAAAAATGTTGTAGAATATGAAGCGTTAATTACTGGTTTAAGTGTTGCTTTAACTCTAGGAGCGTGAAACATCAAAATATTTGGTTATTTGCAATTAATCATTAAACAAATAAATGAAACATATCAAGAAAAGCATGAAAATTTGTTGAAATACAAAGATCTCACAATGATTCTATTAGAAATTTTTTATTCCTTTACCATTGATAACATCCCATGAAAAGATAATAGACATGTAGATACAATGGCAAGTGTAGCTTCTTAATATTCCCTCACGATCCCTCAAAATATTTCACATTTTTCATCCACACAATTATGAAACCTTTGATTGAGCATAAAACATATGAGATATTAGAAGTTACCACTAAAATCTCAAGAAAATGGTATGCTAGGATATTTGATTATCTAAAAAATGGTAGCTTTCCCAAAGACACAACTAGGAATACTCGACAACACCTTCAGAGACTTGCATCCAAGTACATAATTCTTGCTGATGTATTGTATCAAAGGTCCTTTGATGGACTCTTTCTTAGATGCCTTAAACAATTTGAAACTCCTATAACACTTGAGGAAGCTCATTGAGGTTCTTGTGGAGGACATTTTGGAGGAAGATCACTAGTGAAAAAGCTAATTCATATAGGCTATTGATGGAGAAACATGGAACAAGACTACTTTGCATATGTTAATAAATGTCACAAATTTCAAGAACATACTAGACTAGTGCACACTCTTGCTTTTGAGCTTCGCACACATGTCCCTATCTAACCTTTTCAGTGTGGGCCCTTAATATCATTGGAAAAATTTCACCCCCTTCCTCTATTGGACATACATTCATAATCACTACAACAGTTTATTTCACAAAGTGGGTGGAAGAAATTCCCCTTCATTCAATAATTGTTGATGTAATATGTCATTTCATATTCTAGAACACATTATTTCTTGTTTTGGACTCCCATCCACCTTAATTTCAAACAATAGGAAACCATTTAAGAATAAGGATGTGAAGAAATTCTTAGAAATGTTCAACATACAATATCGCTTTTCAACATCCTTATTACCCATAATCTAATGGTAAAACTAAATTAACTAATAGAACCCTTGAGAAAATCCTAAAGAAAATAGTAAACAAAAATAATAAATATTGGCATATGCATCTAACATATGCATTATGGGCCTATTGTACGAATGTTAGATCATCAACTGGGCATACCCCTTATAACCTCATCTATGGAACTGAGGGAATAATTCCCTTGGAGTTAGAGATCCCTTCATTAAGAATCTCTCTTCAAGGGGTTATTGATGATGTTAAATATAAAGAACAACAGTTACATGAACTTAAAATGCTCGACAAATAGTACATCAACACTCTTGAGCACCTTCAGGCTTATTCTAAAAGAATGCAACATAGTTACAATGATAACGCAATAGCTCATTCCTTTAATAAAGGTGATTTCGTGTTATGTAAAAATTAGCATAATTTCAATGCTGACATGAAAAAAAAGGAAAGTTCAACCCTAATTGGTTAGGTCCTTACATAATCAATGAAAATTATGGATCTGGGACATACATGTTAACATAAATGGATGGCACACCTCTCAAAAAACCTATTAATTCCACAAATTTATGCTATTACTATGTGTAACTTGAATAGTCTGAATGATAAAGGAATTCAATGTTAGAGTTAGTAGATGATAGTCTATGTGCTCTCACATTTCTTCATTCTTGACAAACAATTATTTGTATATCTTTAATACTAAGGTAATTATTTAGATTAATTTTTAGATGGTTACTTTAGCTCTCATGCTATTTAAGATAATCTTGTGTGTTATGTTAGATTATATCCTTATATGCATTTAATGTTATTTAATTAGATCATAGGTTCATTTAATTTAGCATAAAATACTTAATCACAATGTTGCATCTAAGAGAAACTAGAATAAGTTTTAATTAGATCACATAACACATGTTAAATCATGAAGACATTCATTAAATAGTCTTACAAAGATTATTTAATCAATCACATTGCCATTTAACATTAAACACATAAACACAAGTAATTAAACATCAAATGCTCATGTATATATCAAATTTTTGTGTACTTGTCATCAATATACACAATGCTAATGAGGTCTATTATTGATATATCCCTCAGGATATGGTGCTCGCATCTGTCTAGTGGTGATCTCTTAGGAGATGGTGGTATGCAATCGTGATCACAACCCATTGAGTGTACTAAGAGAAAATTGTAAACCTCACACCTATCCAAGGGCATCTTGACACTCCCCTACTATATGATCTCTCTCTCCATGTAGTCTAGCTACCTTTGACTATAATCTATTGAACTCTAATGGGGTGTGAGATGACTATGCTTCTAGGGCAGCCTCAACTTGGTGGACGCACCTCCTAAGACTTTCATACACTACATGTAGTGTGATGTATTACCTGAACAACTCTGGATCTGACTCGACAATGGGTTGGAGCACATAGTCTATATCAGTGGCTTTCTCATGGATTGAAGGTGGCACTATCTCTGCAACCACCTAACGATAGAGATCTTGATGGTCTCCCATAGCTCTTGCAAGATAGAGATCATAAGCATAATCAGTACACATCATGATATATATATATGTATACATAAAATTAAATCATAAAACATAAGCATAAGCATAAAGCATGGGTATGTGCAAGATCATCATGGAAAAAATAGGCCCTTAAGTGGCAAAAAATTCAGAAAAATTAGAGTAAGGAAACTTGACGTAAAAATTTGAATAATTTATCTATATTATTTCAAAAATATATAAGAATAGAATCTATAGAAAATTGAATGTAGTTTCTAAACTACTAGGTTTGTTTAAAAAAAACAAAATCTATTTGTGAAAATTGGAAATTTTAATGCAGTGGTATTTAAATTTCAGGGAAAAACAAGAAGTAAGTGTCTGTCTGACCACCCTAACCACAATAAAATGATAATATTTTTTATAAGATTTTAGATATAAGTAGAGAACTCATGCCGTGATGTGATGCATATTTTGTGTAATTTTTTTCTAAGTAAATAATTAATTATGATTTTTTTATTACAACATTTTAAAAAATATAAAAACTCGTATGTTTGACCACCTTAACTTGGTCAAAACTTCATGAAATTAATTTTTTATTTTTTTAATCCTATAGTATGTGAAGCATATAATGTGACACATGTTTTTGTTTCATCAATTTTGGGTAAAAAAATAGTCATCAGCCACATACCCATCATATTGCCACTTTTTGGCCCATCAAGATCCTACACATACCCGCATAACTATAAATAAATTATCATCACCTAGCTCCCCAGTTGGCTATGGGAAGCCAACCTCATCATGTGCAAGGGGCATGGAGGATGTGCTAGCCTCTCCATGGCTGTGGGTGTTGGTTCCTACTGTAGCTATTGCTCGTGATCTAGTAACACGAATGGGAGATGGGTCTCCCCACACATGGCCCACTAGATCCTCATTTGCTACCTCACCACCCTCACTCATTTAATACTCCTCCTTTCCATCCTCTTCATTTTCCTCATCCTCCTCCTCCTCATCACCCTCATGGCCATCATAGTTAGGATTTGCACTTTTGTCATTCTCATCATCTATCACATATGTAAATATTTCTACAGCCTTGTAGCATGTCTCCTTAGCCCTATCCTTGCCCTTGTATCCTCATTTAGCAGTGGCCCTACATCACCTATCAGCTTATCCATCGGGAATATGGGAGTCGGTCATGATACTATCCACCACTCCTTGTAGGCATCTTTCGTACCAGAGGCATATCATGATCTAAAAACTTGGAGTCATTGTAAACAACATCCTGGGTAGTGAACAATCTATATAATCATCAGGTCTTCGGGCACTCCGTACTAATCTCCTAAAAAAGGGTCATGCCCTAGGTGCTATCTAAACCCGTCTAAACTATCACATGATACGATCATAGTAGAAAGCTTGTACTATGTAATCATGTCTTCCTATCAAGAACCTATCCATCTATAATCACCTCATCTACCGAGTCTCATCCAGTCAATATAGTAGGAGTTGGTAAGGTCTCCATAATATTTCATCCTTTTCCAGTTAGTTGAACCACACTCTAAAAATACAAGTCACCATATTGCCAAAACTGTCATAATGGGTAATTGAAGGCTCAAGGATAACCTAGGATTGTCGCACATGGAAACCCTGTCGATTTGGCTCACATGATATACTCTAAGCACCACACCTACAACAACATATAGTGTACCATAATGTCCACCTCCTGAAATGCAAATCGTCCAAGATCATAATACATATGTGCTAGGATACTGCACCCCCAAGCATACATGGCCCAATGCTCTACCATCCCTCAAATCATGTGTACTAGTCCTCCCTATAAGTTTGCTCCCTAACCATCAGGGATAAGTACTAGTTCTAATGTGAACATCATAATTCGAGAAACTAGTGTCACCTACGAGTATAGTAGCATCGCTAGATCGATTCATGGCCTCACCATCCCATCATACACTAGACCTTCAAGATAGTACTACATGTCGTATTTCATCTCCTAGAATGACCATTCTAATAGGAAACGTATTCTTAGCCTGAATCAAAACCCGGAGTATGTGATGTATGTCCTCTAGCATAATGGTCATCTCTTTGGTAGGAAGATGAAACATGCATGTATCAACATTCCATTGCTTTGCTAATGCTATCAACATAGGATAATGGTACCTCATGGGGGCCATGTGGTATACCTAGTATAATTTCATTTCCTATAGGAACTTTGTCTCCTCTACTGAAAGAGTTAGGGCTAAGTTCCAGAGGTAGGTGATCTATCTACCACTCGAATGCTGCCGCGAATGGGTAGGAATGTAACAAAACAAAAAACAAAATATGTCCTAGAAGCATTCTCAAATCCTAAATCCTTACATAAAAAATTAAAAAAGAGTACTAAAGTTTTTCTAGTGTACTCTCCTAAAGGTCTAAGGCACTTTAGACCCCTTTTGGGATAGTTTGTGAAGAAATGAGACACTTTGCAAAAAATAAGGACACTTCACGTACAAAAGGGAAACTTTGCAAAAAATGGGAGCACTTTGCAAAAAAAAGGGATGCTTTGCAAAACAAAATTCTAGGGTCCTAATTTAGCCTAGAAATGTGTATAAATATAATAAAATAAATGTGTAAGGACAAAGCTAAGTCAAAAAAATTAACTCACCTGATCATAGTGCTCATCGTGGGCCACTTGATCTCACAGGACGTCTAGTCTCACTAGCTCATAATCTCATTGGCTTGGCATCTTCACTCACTCTTCAATCACTCTCAAGCTAAGAAAATGTAAATGACAAACTAATTATAATTTACTTCACCTTTTGCTCTTATGTAAGCTAAAATTAGGGTTTTTACTATTTTAGGGTTAAAAAGTACCCTTCATTCAAATCAACATAACGGGTGCTAAAGGGATCTGTTTTCAACATTGTTTGTTGTGTTGAAATCATTATTCTACTCCTATCCTTATCAATTGTCTATCATTATGTAGTATGTTACTTGGAAATACCCTATGATATGACCTACCTTATTTGATGTGATTAGACTACTACCTTGATGCCACCTCCATAAAACAAGTGAAATCAAGGGGGGGCATACATGTACCCTCAAATTTTATTTTTATGACAAGTTAGATAAGAGGACATTTTGAAAAACTAATGAATTCATGTTGCAGGATGTGGTTCCTAACATTATGATTTTGTAGATAGTTACAGTGGGGGCTCCATTCTCCTGTACTATGATAAAACTCATATTGTATCCTTTTATAATAAAGTGTATTATTTGTATTCCTTTAGCTTGCATATGCACATAGAGTCATATGGGTGCTAAAGTGGGGGATAGATGCAATGATGGAAATTGACCCACTTCTTCGAGATAGGGAAATTTATCATTTAATCTGGACCTATTTTAGTATCCTTGCATTAACTACCCTTTCAGATAATCATTTATAGGCTCCTAAGACCCATTATTTTGAATCTCGAGGCTTATTTTAGCTAAAAACCTCACAAAATCATTTAAAACACTAAAAATCCTGAAAACCCACCTCAAAAAGCTAGGGTGGCACTTGTTGGAATATGTTGTCATTGATGTCAAAAGGGGATTATAGGAGAAGTGTGTTGATCCTATGCTAAAATGCATATAGCTGTCATTGATGTCAAAAGGGAAAATCAGGCAAAGGATTTTGTTGGCATGATGGAAAAACATGGATGAGAGAGCAATGGTCTTGATACCAAATTGAGTGGTAGATTCGTGATAGGTTTTTAGAAATATTTCCAGAAAGGTATTGTGTAGTGCTAGAGAATGTATAACTTGTCCAAAATTGAATTTTGTTTTGTCACAAAAAAAATTAGGATTCATTGATTAAAACCTAGAGTTGCAATCATTCTGTCCTCACAATGTTCTATTTTGATGTTGACTTGGTATCGGTGGTTGCCTGTTGCATTAGTTTCAACTTATATCTTTATAGTCATGAAGGTGACTAACCCCTTTACCTAGAGCTTTACGGATATACATTACCATCGGTTCAACAAAAGTGAATAGATTTATAGAGTTCCAAGTTTTCCTAGCCTATTCTCAAGTTTCATAACCTCTCGACTTAGTGACTTAGCAAATGGTGTGAAGGAAGGAAGAAGGATCTCTTTGTTATTGACATGTCTTGGGTTTTCAAAATTTCACAACCTTTGACAAAGAGTTTCTTAAGTTCAAATTTTTGGAGACTAAGAAATAGAGCAAAAAGGAGTAAGGAAGCACTTCATTTGGGACCCACCCATAATGATGATGCAGCCATATGGCATGATGGGATTGAGTAAATGGTAATCCATATCCTTGTTGTGGATTACAACACTGTGACATGGTGATAACATGGATATGTGATGATAGTATGTGGACCTCACATTGGAATGATGTATTGGGTGTTGTTGTTTTCATCAAAGTGACTTAGTCATTTTGAAATTTTTTCATAACTTCTCTTTTTTGTTAGCATGTAGTAGCTTTTCAAAATTTTGTAACCTCTGACATGAGGTACTAAGGTTTAAGTTTTTAGTGACTTAGCGATGGGAGAGTGTGATACTGACTATGGGACCCAGTAAAGTGAATGTGGTAGTGAGATCTGATAAGATGAGGATTGTGTGTGTTGACGGTATAGTCAAAAAGTGAACAAAAGGATGACATGTGGCAAGAAGTGATAGTGGATAGTGAAATGTGGAATGTTCCAGTCTTCCGTGATGGAGTGATAAGCTAAGTGGGACCTACTTGGTTGATAAGGACAAAGTGTGACATGTATAAGCATATGACGATTATCAATTGGTGATCATGCAATTCACATCCTTTTTGTGAATTCTATGGTAGTGAGGTAGAATGTGGGCCCTACATATGGCAAGCAATGTATGAAGGAGACTGGTGATGGAGATCAAAAGGAAATTGATCCAATAGTGCTCATCAATCAATGAAGATCAACGATGCATGCTTAAAGGTATTTTATCTGACAAAAAAGTTTAAAGAAACAATGATGAACGAGAGCTAGTGGATCGTGGTGTGAAGAAGATTGATGGCCCAGATTTGAATGCAGTAATCACAAATGGATAACTTAGTGTGAAGAGTGTTTTAAGTGATAACTAACACATAAAAAGTATTTAATTGGTCCAAATACACTAGGTGACAAATTAAATGAAGATTTGATCTTCAAGGTGGTGGAACCAACTATAGAGGTGATCCAGATCAAATTAGATTGGATGAACAATAGAATGCATTTAATATGTATCTATTCTAGGGGTTTCATGGGTTACTATTCTTAGCAAAACTTTTGAGACAAAATTTAGTATTTTGAGGCTTGATGCACATGTATGGTGTAGAGCAATATATGTGGTAAACCCTAACAGGTGATTCAGATCAAATCAAATTGGATGAATAGAAGAATGCATTGAATGCATAATCATATTTTAGGGTTTGATAGAGAGAATGAGAAAAATTCTTTGTATTAGAATTAAATGTTGTGTGGCTTAATGCAAAACCTTATCATATGTCTTTAGAATGAGGTAGATTATGGCATTTAGCTCGATGTATAGGTAGTTTGCTGGTGAAGTTAGCATATGAAGAAAACCCTAATAGTAAGTTAGAGATGATCTAGACAGTTGAGATAATCTCAAGGTAGATATTGCAACTTGTCAGTGGAGAAAGAAGGGTATGTGCAGGATCATCATGGAAAAAATAGGCCCTTAAGTGGCAAAAAAATCAGAAAAATTAGAGTTCAGCAACTTGATGTAAAAATTTGAATAAGTTATCTATATTATTTCAAAAATATGTAAGAATAGAATATGTATAAATTGAATGTAGTTTCTAAAATACTAGGTTTAATTAAAAAAAACATCTATTTGGTGAAAATTTAAAATTTCAATGCAGTAGTACTTAAATTTCAGAAAAAAAAAAGAATTAGGTGTTTGTGTAACCACCCTAACCACAATAAAATGATAATATTTTTTTAATATTTTAGATATAAGCAGAGGACTCATGTCCCAATGTGATGCACATATTTTTGTAATTTTTTTCCAAGTAAATAATTAATTATGAATTTTTTATTACAACTTATAAAAAATATAAAAAGTTGTATGTCTGACCACCTTAACTTGGTCAAAACTTCATGAAATTCATTTTCTTCTTTTTTTAATCCTATAGTATGAGAAGCATTGAATGTGACACATGTTTTGAATTCAAAAAATGTGATACTGTTTGGAAGCTATAGATGTTTTTCAATCATCGTATCAATCATGACTTTATTCATAATTCAAATAGAAAATGAATAATAATAATTTATTAAATTCAAAGTGAAGCATAATTTATATTGGTGGAAAGCTGAGAATCTCTTGTAAAAACCCTTTTCGTTTCATCAATTTTGGCTAAAAAAATGTCATCAGTCACATACCCTACACATACCCATCATATTGCCACTTTTTGGCCCATCATAATCCTACACATACCCAAAAGACAATTAGATATTGTTGAATCAAGAGGTATGCAATAAGTATGCATGAATATAGAGAACAACAAGCAGTTGAATGTAGTGTTGAATAGAGTGACATCTTGTTGAGTATACTACAAAGATAGGAGAGTGGGGTGATTTAGTTAGTTCACAAAGAAAGAGAGAGTAAATTACATCAAACAGTGAATGAATTTGTAAAGTCCTAGACTATAATACAGATAATCCCCTAGATGTTTGCATTCATGGTGAAGAGGTGTACTACAACCAGATAGAACAATAATTGTTCTATGCTTAAAGGAGAGTGTAGAGTAGAGGTGTGTTGTTGAGTGTGTAGCTTTAGTAGCATAAATTAAGTTGCAGTAAGCGCAACAATTTATTGTATGTATTGATGCATCTTAGGTTTTGTAGAACCAATTCTATGCATATTTTAGATTATCCTTATTATACTGAGTTGTGGATTAGAACAGGAGATTGTAGTCTCCTTGAAGTTGTGGCTTCTAAATTAGGTAGTTGATGCATCATTGGGTTGTAGCCCTAAAAGCATTGTAATAGAGATTTGGATTGTGACCATGGATTTGAGTAGTAGACTCAAGCAGGCTTTATCATTGTGGTTTTTACCATATCAGGTTTTCCACGTATATTTGGTGTTATGTGATTTTTTTGTGTGCATGCATATTTTTGTATCACATGATTAATATTTT
Organism: Sequoia sempervirens; assembly: GCA_007258455.2. Classification (NCBI taxonomy): domain Eukaryota; kingdom Viridiplantae; phylum Streptophyta; class Pinopsida; order Cupressales; family Cupressaceae; genus Sequoia; species Sequoia sempervirens. The sequence continues at coordinate 1,017,370,040 of VDFB02281492.1, read as the reverse complement.
CACACTAAGGGTTAAAGAAAGTAGTCTGAACAAAAGGTATTAAGAGCTAAAATTTTAATATCTACTAATTCACCCTGCTCTTATTATATCATTGTGTTCCAAAAATTGGTATTAGAGCTCTAGGTTCCCTAGGAGAAGCTTAATCAGCTTAGGTAGATCTTGTTAGGGTGAAAAAAATGGTTAGTTAGGAAAGTTTTCTTGCATATGATGGACCTATGTTTGATTGATCAAGATATATTTTTTGGAGCTCATTAATGAAAGAATATTTGGGGTCCATAGGATATGATGTTTGAGGGTCGATTGAAAATGGATATATATTTTCTACTAAACCTCTAATAAATGATGTTAAAAAGAAGGCATATGAGGATAATACTACAACAAGAGATATAATTCTTCATGGACTATCAAGTTATGTATTGGTTAAGGTCATGCATTGTCAAATAACACGTGAAGTTTGGAACAAGTTGATGAGAATGTATGAAGAGGATGGTAAAGAAGAAATGAAGGCATTGGCTCAGAAATATGAAAGCGAATCTGAGAATCTGAATACAAATGAAGCTACAACAAGATATTATGAATCGAAGAAACATCTACCTCTACATCGCAAAAGCAAGCTGATTCCTTCAGAAAATCAAGAAATGGCTTCAGGAAACATAGAGGTAATCATAATCATTTTGTTTCTAAATTTTTTTGTGAAGAAATAAATGATTTTGATAAGGAAAAGGATAGTAAAAATAATTTGCACACAATTGAATAAAAATGGGTCATTTGGTGTTAGTGGTAGATCAGATGATGAACATGGAAGTTTCTATGGGGCTGACCCATTTCCAACAACCTCTAATGAAGATATTGAGAGGTTTGTTAGAGATGAAGAACATGAAACCTTTGATAAAGAGGAAGGAGTAGACCTAGAAGGTGAACTCATCAATGCTCTTGATGAGATTAAAAGATTGAAGAAGGAGAATGAAGAACAAAAGTTTCATGCGCAAGAAGAGATTGATAAGCTGACCAAAAATATTGAAGAATCTAATCAAATGGTGATCAACATGAAGGCTGAAGTGGAAGAAGAAAGAAGAGAAAAAGATGTAGTTCAAAATGAACTATAGTCTAAATCATAAGGGTGCATAAATTTGAAAGAATAAGTAGAGGCCTTGAGAAAATAATTAGAAATTGCTAAAGACCATATTGAAAAAGGCCTGAAGTTGAAAGGTGGCTCTGAGATACTTGATAAGTTAGTGAAATCACAAAATCCATCAAAACCCAAAGAAAAATTTGGCCTTGGGTTTGAGAAAGGAATGAGTTCCTCCACCGATTCTTCTACAAAATCATATGATAGATTTAGAGTATAAGTGTGTTTATCCTGTAATAAACTGGATATAGTTGTCATTGATGTTAAAAGGGAAAATTAGGCAAAGGAGTTTGTTGGCATGATGATAGAAGATGGATGAGAGAGTAGTGGTCCTAATGGTGAATTGAGTGGCAAATTCATGATGGGTTTTTATAGAGCATTCTAGAAAGGTATTGTGTAGGGTCAGAGGATGTATAACATGTCCAAAAAAGAATTTTATTTTCTCACAAAAAAATTAAGATTCACTGATTAAACCCTAGATTTGTGATCATGGCATCCTCAAAATGTTTTATTTTGATGTGGACTTGTTATTAGTGGTTGTCTATTGCATTAGTTGCAACTTCTATCTTTATAGTCGTGAAGATGACTAATCCCTCTACCTAGAGCTTTAAGGATATACATTACCATCCGTTTGCTGAAAGTGAATGGAGTCGCAAAGTTCCAAGTTTTTCTAACCTATGTCATAGGGTTCTCAAGTTTCATAACCTCCCAGCTTAGTGACTTAGCTATTGGTGTGAACAAAGGAAGAAGGCTCTCTCTGTTATCGACATGTTGTGGGTTGTCAAAAGTTCACAACCTCCAGAAAAGAGGTTCTTAAGTTTAGATTTCTGGCAACTAAATGATGGAGCGATAAGGAGTAAGGAAGCACTTCATGTGGGAACCAACCATAAAAATGATGTAGGCACATGGCATGATGGTATTGAGTAAACGATAATCCACATCCTTGTTGTCAGTTATGAAGCTATGACATGGTGATGATGTGGATATGAGACGACAACAAGATGACCCCACATTTGAATGATTTATTGGGTGCTATTTTTTTCATTGAAGTGACTTAGTCATTTTGAAAGGTGTTTCATAAGTTCTCTTTATTGTTGGCTTGTTGTGGGTTTTCAGAACTTTGTAACCTCTCACATGAGGTTCTAAGGTTTAGGTTTTTAGCGACTTAGTGATGGGAGAGTGTGATACTAACTGTGGGACCTAGTAAAGTGAATGTGGCGGTGAGACTCAGTAAGGTGAGGATGATGTGCATTGACGATACATTTAGAATGTGAATGAAAGGATGACACATGTTAGGAAGTGACAATGGATAGTGACATGTGGTTCTAATGTTCTATTTTTTTGTGATGGAGCGATAAGATAAGTGGGACCTGATAGGTTGATAAGGACAAAGTGTGACATGTATAAGTAGATGGTGATTATCAATTGGATGGTCATACAATTCCCATCCTTTTTGTGAATTGTGTGGCAGTGAGCCAAAATGGTGGACCCTACATGGGAAGAAATGTATGAAGGAGACTGGTCATGGAGATCAAAAGGCGATTGATCCAATGGTGATCATTACTCAGTGGATATCGATGAAACATGATTAAAAGTATTTGATCTAACAAAAAATTTTAAGGAAATGATGATGAACAAGAGCCAATGGATTGTGGCACAAAGAAGATCGACAACCCATATTTGAATACAATACTCACAAATGACTTAGTGTGAAGAGGGTTTCAAGTGATAACAAACACATAAAAAGTATTTAATTGGTTCAACTACATTAGGTGACAAATTAAATGAATATTTGATCTTCAAGGTAGTGGAATAGACTACATAGGTGATTGAGATCAAATTAGATTAGATGAACATGGGAACACATTTAATACATATCTGATTCTAGGGTTTCATAGATTGCTATTCTTAGCAAAACTTTTGAGACAAAATTTAATGTTATGAGGCTCGATGCCCAAGTATGGTGTAGAGAAATATATGTGGGAAACTTGAATAGGTGATTGCGATCAAATTAGATTGGATTAATAGAATAATGCATTGAATGCATAATCAGATTTTAGGGTTCAATAGAGAAAAAGAGGGAAATTCTCTATACCAAAATTAAATGTTGTGTGGGTCAATGTAGAACCTTATTAGATCTCTTTATGATGAGCTAGAGGATAGTGTGTAACTCAATGTATAGGTAGCTTGTTGGTGAAGTTGGCATATGAAGAAAACCCTAATAGTAAGATGAAGATGATGTAGAGGATTGAGAGAATATCGAGGTAGAGATTGCAGGTTGGTGGAGAAAGAAGACAATTATATATTGTTGAAGCAAGAGGTCTACAATACATATGCATGAATAGAGAGAACATCAAGCAGTTGAATGTAGTGTTGAATAGAGTGACATCTTGCTAAGTATACTGCAGAGATAGGAGAGTGGGGTGATGTAGTAAGTTTGCAAGATAGAGAGAGTGAAGTGCAACAGACAGTGAATCCATAGAGAGAGTGAAGTGCAACAAACAGTGAATACATTTGAAAAGTCCTAGACTATAATACATAGTATACCTTATATTTTGGCATTCATGGTGAAGAGGTGTACTACAACCAGATAGAACAATAATTGTTCTATGTGTAAAGGATAGTGTAGTGTAGAGGTGTGTTGCTGAATGTGTAGCTTCAACAACATAAAGTAAGTTGTAGTAAGTGCAACAATTTATTGTATGTATTGGTGCATCTTAGGTTTTGTAGAACCAAGTCTATGCATATTTGAGATTGTCCTTATTATAATGAGTTGTGGCCCAAAACAAGGGATTATATTCTCCTTGAAGTTGTGGCTTCTAAGTTATGTAGTTGATGCATCCTTGGGTTATAGCCCTAAAAGCATTGTAACAAAGACTTGGATTTGAGTAGTAGACTCAAGCATGATTTGTCATCGTGGTTTTTCCCATATCAGGTTTTCCATGTATATCTAATGTTATTTGAAGTTTTTGTGTGCATGCATATTTCTGTATCACATCACATTAAGGATTAAAGAAAGTAGTCTACACAAAAGGTCTTCAGAGCTAAAGTTTTAATATCTACTGATTCACCCCCCTCTCAGTACATCATTTTGTTCCAAAAAATCTAATTCTCCTTGGTCAAATAAGTCCCCTTAGGTGGGACCCATTCGCCACATTGGGCGAATGAGTCTCGTTTAGGACCTTTTTCAAATTTGAATGGGAAAAATACCTTTTTAATTTAAATTTTTAGTTGAAGTCAGCCTTGGAGATCTAAAGAATAGTAAATTAGGTGTTAATTTGCCTATATAAGCATGTTTCTAAGTAAATTTTTTCATCTAAGTAATCTAAGCAAGTATTTTCAAGAGAAAATTCAAGAGATAAGAATCAAGAAACTTCAAGCATTCATTCACAAGAGCATTCAAGTTTTGAAAGAAAGCAAAGTTGAAGTCTTGGAGTAGCATTAAAGTGTTTTTTGTAGCTCTTCAATCTCACTTTCATCCAATATCTAGCATTGTCAAGCGTTGATCATGGTTGTTTTTGGTGAATCATTATGGATTCTAGGTTGGGGAGATGCAACTAGCCATCAAGCCAAGCCTAAGGACTTGTTTCCTAAGTGATTCCATCCTCCATTATCACTCTACATTCAACGTAAGGAAGGTACAAACATTGTTGATGATCATTTGGGTGATTAGAGATCTCTTAATGTGGGTCATTCATTGTCACATTTCCATTCATGCATCTCATTCTTGCACCTTAGAATAAGGTTGCATCATGTCCCATATTTCGTAATCTTATAAAAACTTAAGGATAGGGTTTACATTCCTATTTACATGTATATTTATTTATTTCCATCAAGGTTTAATTACCAAACTTTGCACGTTCTCAATTATTATAAACAACAATGACAACCAAACATAAACTAGATTCTTTTTAACATCATTTAAAGGTACTAAAGCTCTACCTAGTAGCCAAACCATGACATATTCACCTACATGCACTCTAACAAAACAAAATCTATAGTTGTTTATGAAAAGACTATCTTATAAATGCAATAAACTCTCCAAGAGTGGCGAATGAGTCCAACTATAGGTTTTTTTCAAATCTATTCACAGATTTAGATACCCTTTTTTCTCAAAACTAGTTCTTGTGCAAAAATCTAGATCTTGGACTGATTCACCCAAATTGGTGAATGAGTCCCAATAGGTCAATATTTTATATTTTCTAGCTTTTCAAAGCTCCTTTTGGTCATTTCCATATTCCCTAGGTGCACATATTCCTTTTTGTAGTTTTTTGTGTTGTTTTATTTTCATTTTGAGGTCATTTTGTAGGTTATTGCATTAAATTAGGGTTTAGTTTTGCATCTTGCATTTCGTTTGTCTTTCTATGTTCTTACTTGGTGGTGAACAACTTTTTAGTTACAATTTAGTCCCTAGTACAATCATCTTGCAAGATCTCTTTCTCCTTTGAATTAAGATCTCAAGGGTTTGTCCTTGAATGCAATTGGAGAAGTGGGTGTGCTCTATGTCCTAAAACCATATGATAGCACCAAACCACTTTTTCATCATTTTAGTTGACACAGTTTTATAAAAATTGAACTCAACACTAGGTGTAACCTAGGAACATCTTTTGAATCATCATAAAGAATAGAGATAATTAAAAAAATTTGTATGGCAAGTATAAATTCTTTAGAAATTGAATCCTATGGATCTATATTATTAAACATTAGCATAATATAATCTCTATTAATATTTATAATAGGTATATCCTACAAATAATGCAAGGAAGGACAAAGAAATTAGTCTAACATATTGAATGAATATTTTTAGTATTAACAACATTGGGGATAAACAATGGTAGTGTTAAGAAATGACTAGAATACCTTTAAATCTTTTATAATAATTGGAACAATACTATTTGACACAACTCAAAAGAGAAAAGTAACTTTATAAATATCATAATTTTAGTAACTAGACTAATTGACACAACAACATTGAGCGTATTGCAAATAGTTTGATCACTTACTAAAGCACCTAAAACATTAGAATTTAATTATATAAAAACTTATATAAAATATTAAAACACTAAAAATAAATTTTGTTGTTATATTTGATGTACATTCTCACCCAAAGGTTTGGTATCTTGTATAAAAGTATTCAACTCAAGAACTTTTGAAGTGCCAACAATAGTAGTCTACAGGATGAGATTGACAATGAATTAGACCTTCTACAATTCAAGATTCTCCCTAACTTGGTACAATATAAATATTTATCATCCTCATCATAATCTCCTATGTTTAGTTTATCATCAAACTATAAAATTGGGGTTATTGCTTAATTCAACTTCTTTTTTGTGGATATATTAATATCTCTAAGAGGTAATTTATTGTATTAATTAATTATTTTTAAATGGTAATAGGATTGTTGGAATAAGGTATAATATCCATTACCATTAAAACATAATGTAATTAGGCTTGATACCCTTATAAAAATTATATATTGTTCTAATCTAAGGTTATAATACCTTGTACTTAATAAATGATTTATAAAACATATCCCATTTAATAATTAACAATCTAATAACTACTAGAATAATAACTCTTTAGAAATGATTTAATTCAAATTAGTGCAAATTATATATAAGGAGGTTACCCCTCATTGAGATAGGTGCAAAATTTTGGAATTTTATAATGAATTATATCATAGTGAACATGAGCAATTATTGAACATGTGGAAGTAAGAAGAAGTGGTCTCTATTTTCTCTTTATAATTTTATAGAGAAGATTTTTCTTCATGTATATGTTGCATAATGTGTTAAATTGAGACTTGTATAATTTTCATCCCTTTTTTTTTTTCCTTTTTCATTTTATTTATAATGATTAGTATCTTAATATCTTAATTTTAACATGGTATTGGACCAAAATAGGAAATTCTAATAATTTTTATTGATGATATCATCAAGAATTTGCATAACTAATCATTTTCCTAACGTACTCATGAAGTTCCCTCCATTGACTTCTTTCCCTTCTCAAAACATATCATTAAGAAAATTCTTATATTTAACTACTATTAATATAAAGTGACATTCAAAATAGTTCAATAAATAGACGTAAGGTCATAATAAAAGATTATGTAGTATTTGTTAGTTTCTCATGATAAGTAGTATTGTATTGTTTTATTATGAGAAACTAACAAAATACTACATAATACACTAACTTTATCTCTTACCTATTTATTAACTCAAATACTACATAATCTTTTAATTTGTTTTACTTTCGAATTTACTTCCACCGAGATGAAAAATGAATACATTGGATTCATTATTAAGAAGAACATTTTTTTTATTTTTTTGGGGGGCCATGTTTGGTGAAGGTTGCTCTTTTTCGAAGCACGCATGAACAACTTCTATTCATTGAATCATGATTTGTGAATTACATACTTTTTAGTTAATTGGGTGCAGCACATCTCGCCCTGTCTTTTGTATTCCTATATTCAGAGATTGAACAAGTCCTTTTAAGGATCCACTCAACTGTTGTTGCGAAGGACGTATTTACTAATTACCAGATGCACCACATCTCATCCTATCTTTGGCACACCTATTCTTACATTGAAAAAGTCTTTCTAGGACTCTACTCAGCTACTTTATATGGCACACTTCTATTAACATCATTGGCAGGTTTGGTAAGATTAGTCGGCTACAACTAACGGGCACACCTATATGAACTACAGTGAATTTGATTATGTTTATTTTCTTCACATGGCTGACTTGATACAATTGGTATAGCCAACTTTACACGTTCTCAATTATTATAAACAGCAATGGCAACCAAACGTAAACTAGCTTCTTTTTAACATCATTTAAAGGTACTCAAGCTCTAGCTGGTAGCTAGACCATTGCATATTCACCTACCTGCACTCTAAGAAAACAAAATCTATAGCTGCTTATGAAAAAGACTCTCCTACAAATGCAATAAACTCTCCTACCAATCCACACAGTCTGACAAACTCTACTGATACTTAATGGACCATGGGTTTCAAACACGCGTACGAGGAAAGCGAGAAAATTCACCAACGTCATTGCCAACCCTTGTCCCACTATTGTTCCTCACGGGATGACTAACGGTATTGCCTGTCTCCTCCACAAGATCTCATGTGATCGGAAGAGATATTTTACAACTTTTCGCTTATGAATAAGGTGGACATACTGTATTCAACGAGCACTTTGAAAATATTTTGTTGGTTTTAGTGTATCTATGGATGATAAACATTGAACTTATAGATATTTTGGATCTATAAGAAAAAAAAATTCCACACGGAGCTGTTGATAGAACTGGCGGTGAAGTGGGTATGCTATTCAGGGTTCTTCGGATTCGCTACATCAACTAACCTATGAATATTCCTGTTTCATCTCAAGTCTGCGTGGAATTTTCTGTGAGTGTTGGTTTATCAGGAATTATTCTGAGTTAGTCTACCGAATATACAGATGTGTTTATAATACATTAACAAGTCCATAAAGGTAACGAGGAGCTGTGTTTTAGATGTAGGAGATGGATTTTTTTATTTGTCATTTGTAAGTCTCAAGATCATTGATGTAAACTTGTTGGGTTGAAAATATGTTCTCAAACAGTTTTTTGTTTTTAGCTCTTCTTTGATATACAATCTATGATCATCAATGATGACAATGTAGCCAATATCTCAATACATAGGAAAACAACTCCTATAAACCTTTTCTTTCATAAAAGTGCATTTACTCGAGGAAGTTAAAAGTGTAGTAGAGTTAAGCAATTATTTATGCTTTGACCAGTTGAATATGACAACAGGCTAATGGTTTCCATGTGCTGCCTACGAGGAGGAGTAGATATTGGTGACTTAATATTCATTTCAATACTTTATTAAAAAGAGTGTGTTGGCTACCTTAATTCCTTTATATCTATAGATGTGTTTGGATATAGAGATAGAGGTCAAAATCTATTTTGTCAACTCCTACGTAGTGGTTACCTATGTCATGAATGTTTAAGGGATTTGAGGCTTATAGAAGGTGTATTATATCTTGTTTTAGTGGGCCCCAACAAAGTATGTTAAATTGAGTCTGTGAGAAAATTCATATTTATTCATATATTTTTTGAATTTGAAAAATAAGTATTTTTATCCTTGGAGCAATTAATATTGTCTATAATGCAACATTCATAATGGTGAAGCAAATAATTATTTTTTTAGTAAAATGAGATATTATAGTTTATCTAAATTTAATAATTTAAGTAAGGATTGATCTTTCAGTTGGATTTGTGTTTACTAGATCCTATAAAGTATTTTAGGTGATTAAATGGTGTATCTTAAAGTTAAGAAGAAATAATATAAAGGTTTGTATAAATCATGTTGAAAGATTTGGGGCATATTTTTCATAGTTATAATTTTAAGAGCTGGTTTTATAATATTTATAGTATCATATATGTTAATTTATTGTATGCTTGTGATTATTCTTTTATTTCAAAGATTGAAAAGATGCTTGATTGTTAAAGATAAATGTGTTTCTCAAACATACATGCGAGATATTGTTGTCCATCTATGTTCTAGAAGAAATATTAATTCATTGATTAAGAGTTCATTGATTTTAACTATGAATGAAAAACAATATTATTCATTTAAATCATTAGCAAGGGTTCAATACATAAATCTAACTTCATTATAATGGTAACTTTAATAATTCACTCACCAAAGTCCAATACTTGGATGAAGCTTTAATAAGATTGATTTATAGAATATGGCATCTCAATTAAGAGATAATAGGTTTAATAATATTAATTTCAAGTATTGTTTATATTTCTATTTGGCTAGTACCCTCTTATACAAGAATTTTTTTATTTTGATAGAGTTAGTGAATTGGTATTTGCAATGGTAAAATTTATATATTTATATGATGATTTCAATTTCCTAATTTATTTTGACATACATGCTATATAGATTTATAATTTAAACTACAACACTCAAATTATCCTTAAATGTAAGTATTTGATATCCATGGGGTGAATTTTCATATATAAGAATTTGAGAGAAAAAATAAAATCTCCAAAGCAACAAATATAAAATAGAACTAGCTTACCAATGTTTGAAAATTGTTGTGAAGAGATCATATGGCTAAACAAATTAGATGAAACGCTAAACATTAATGTAATAATACAAACAATAGTAGTTAAAACATTTTGATAGTATCTCAAAAGACCATAAACATATTAGACACCTTATACCCACCAAAACATTTCTACTCGCATCTTCAATTCTTAGAATTCTTATTCATCGTGTATTAATAAAAAACTGTAAACACCTTGGGTATAAAGAATCTAATTGAAATTGGTGGATGTCACCCTATTATGCTATCCAAGGAGCAATATTGGAAAGGATCAATCAACTATTACTCAATTTTATTTATTTTTGGTCGGTAATAAGGTTTATTTTATTGATAATTTAAAAAGATAGATTAAAAAGTAAATTCCAATACAATTCCAAAAAACTACTCTACTAGACTCCACCAAATCCTAAAAAGGAACCAAAGAGCTACCCCCAACACCAGATTAAGACCACCCCACACAAAGATAGAAGGCTTAGTTATAGCTAACCACTAGGCTTAAATTCAAATTCCCTAACAACCTATTAATAGGTTAAGAGTTTGAAGCATTCTTCAATCTTCCTTTGGACTGGGATCATAAGACTATAGCAAAAACTTTCTTCTTCACTTTTTTTGTTTTCTTCCCCATGATCGTTTGCCACCCATCCTCGACCCTTGTAGCCTCCTTCTACCAAACCAAAGATGAGCCCTGGGGACTCCTCCAAGCTCCAAGCCCATTACTATCTTGCTAGGGTTGATCATTAGCCTTCTGTTTTTAAGCCTCTTTTGACTGAGGCCTCAAAGCACTCTTCTTTTCCTAAACTTCTGGAGTTATAGCCGTGGTTTTGAGGGATATTTCCTTGAATTTAGCCAAGTTCCCTTCTAGTGTAGAGGTCGATTCCACCTGTTGTTGCCCCTCACTTTGAGCCTCCTGTAACAACAAATTCTCTACCTAATTTAGCTACTTAGATGCTCGACTCTCCTCCACAATGTCTTTTAGTTGAGAGTTATCTTGCTCGTCCTCCTATTTCTCCATAGTGTAGTGTTGTGTGGATGTATCTTTCCACCAAGAGACATTTTTGTTGTATTCATGCTTGGCACACTCAACTGCCAAGTTCCCTATATGATGAGAAATTTTCCATCCAAAGGGCACCCTTTCATAGTCTAAGGGCTGCACCCAACAACCCTTTACAGATTTTAGATGCATCTCCTTCAAGGGAACCTTGAACACATTCATTTCTACCAAAATCCAGGCATAATTTGAGTGGAGAAGATTTGAAGAACCCTCTTCGACCATTATGAAGTTTTCTAACGAGTTCCCAATGGCCTCCAAGCAAGCATCAAACTAGAACTATAGGGGGAGGTTAGGAAGTCTTACCGAAAGGGAAACCCTCTCAAACACTTATGTTTCTGGGTTGAAAGGTAGATGCCATGGTTTTAACATCAACACATGTTTTTGTTGCCAATCCCACTGATAATCATAATAGATCTTATTTCTATCTTATTCTTTTTCAAAAATAACAATAAAAAAGCCTCTGGCCATAGGACAAATTTGAACATACCCTTCTAGCAGGGGCTTCTAGTAGTCTGAGATCCACTTGTGGATATCAGGTAAGCATGGTGCAAAACCCCTTAACCTCCCAAATAGGTCCAACCCAAAAAAAACTTTTTCATTGAATGCCACTTCTTTTTCTAGCTCTCCAACTATTTCCAATGTGATTGAATCAGATGAAGCATGGGTAGCAGGGTCGCCTCCCTTCCCCTTGATGGGTCTTCTGCCTGAGATTTTATCTACCCTACTGAGCCTAGAATTTCTTTCCTCCAACCTCAACCTTTTACATCCCTTGAGAGCTCTGACTCCATCAAGCTTGGCGACGTCTAGATTCAATTCTGATTGGCCTCCATTTTTCAATAGCTAACTCTCCACCACATAGCTCAAACGACTACTTAGCAAAGCCCTTATGGCTCTTCCATCCAAATGAAATCCCATAATGGTTCCCCTTCCATGCATTCATCTTTGTTCCCATATTAACAAATTTCCCCCTGAGGAGATGACGTGCTTTTGGCCTCCATTGTAAATCAGGGTGTCATCATCTGAAGTAGATCTAGTTTTGTTTTTCCTTGGAGGCTTTCTTGCATTGACCAAATGGATTTCCCAACCCTCATGATCATTGCTGCATTCTCCACTTGAGTAGCACCTACCATTCTTCTCTTGAAGGGTTGTTTCCTTCTCCTGGAGATGCAGCACTGACATAGTATTGTTACCTCCTGACTGACTACCATCGGCAATTCCCATAAAGTTTGTCCCATTAATGCACTACCTTCTCACAGTGATCTCCTCTAGAGTAGTTAACTTCAGTCCAAGACCCCCTGTTCACTCCCTTCTGCCCCTGAGAGCTACCAGGGAAAAGAGCCATTGCAGCCCTCACCTTTGTAGATGGAAACAACTCCATTAGCTATTACTCATTTTTTATATGGATCACTACTAGATGTTTAGGAGCATGATTGTTCTTTTCAAAATGACCATGATAAATTATTCATAATTATGTTCTTGGTAATTTTGTATTCATCTCCTTGCTAATCATTATAAAATTATCTACAATCATTGATTATATTCTACATTTATGTGGAACACTATATGCTCACTAAAAGATGACAAATGTAATTAATCACGGTCTTTATTATACTTGCACCAAAAATTAAATATATTTTATTATTGTATTATCAACTACTTCAATGATCTTATTAATAAGAAACTCTACCTTAGGAAATATCTTGTTAAAATATTGCAAGTTGTGTAAGATGGATTCATTAATAATCTAAGAAAGCTATCTCATATAACTCTTTATTCAAAAACTATATATATATATATATATATTGTGTTAAGTATAGAGTAATTATTACATAGATCTTCAATGCAAATAAATTAGTATCAAGCCTCTAGGTAGCCCTACTTATGCTATATCATGCATTTGCCCCAGTTACAAAATATACATTTCCCCAATCTACCCCTAATACATCAGATTTATCATCTTTTATTATCACTATTCCAAGTTCCTTCTATAAAATATTTACATATATACCTATAGCTTGCAATTACATATGAGCATCTATATAAGGTCCTACATTTGTGTAGCATATGTACCAATCCTATTACAATTTATGTACCAAAAAGAGAAGAAAAAATTCCAAGGTTGATTCCTCAAGGGACTGTACTATATTGTCTAAGCCTCTGAGTGCCACTGGTGTCTCTATTATAGCCATCTTTTCCACTGAAAGCCCATGATCCTTGCTACTCTGCCCTTCCATCAATACAATTACAATCTCTTTGCTTTTTCCCTTGTCATATTTTCTATTTTTGTCTTTTTTTAGTTCCTCTCTAAAGGCTTTTAGAGCCCTTAGGAAGACATTTTCCACAAGATGACCTTCCTACCACATATTCCCGTATCTAGCTTGTAAGATATCAATGGTTATTTCTTTGTTTTCCAGGTATTTCCAAAAATTATCCTTCATGAGTTCCATTGTGATGAAGACTTGCATTGCAACATTGTAAAGAATAAGTCCCTTATAGGACTTAGTAAGCAATCTCTTCCTTCCTTGAAACCTGTCTTAATTCTAAGCCTCCCATATTTCTTGCAAAATGTCAGTTGAAAGAATATGCTAAATGTTGGAATATTTGCCTCAATCCATACTGACATGTAACTCCTGGAGGGCAAAGTCACTATGACATTAATCATGTTTGGCTGACTAGCTGTTTTGAATTCTCTTGAAATGTTCATATCACTGAGACAAAGTAGATTTCTTTCTGAATGATGTTATCGTTGTGACTAGAAGCATTCATAGTGACCTTTTGTCGAGTAGGAGACCTTTGGCCTACAGTGTTGTTTCTTATCGAGTGTCAGGGAGACTCACAATGATTGGGGTCTTCGGGGTGACTTGATTGCTTGGTATGAAGTCCCAGTGATTGAAGGGAGTCTCACTGATAGATCATCGGGCTAACACAAGGGCTTTGGTAAGATGTCCTAGAGATTGATGAAGGTCTCACCAACAGGGATATACTTGGTGCTTTCGCGGTGACAAAAGATTTCGGTGTGAAGTCTTGGTGACTTGGAGAGTCTCACCAATAGTCTTTGGAATGACATGAGTGCTCAGCGAAAGGTCTTGGTGAAGGTAAAATGTCTTGCTGACTCGGTAAGACATGAGTGCTCAGTGTGAGGTCTTGGCGAAAGACAAAAGTCTTGCCAACTCGGTAAGACATGTTTGCTCGGAGTGAAGTCTTGGCAGAAGATGAATGTCTTGTCAACTGTTAGGTGCTTCGGTGAAACTTGAGGAGAGTCGGCGATACCTCTTGGAAAATAGAAAAGTCTTGCCGATGGAAAAGTTGAAATCGATGTGACTTGCGGGCATCAGTATCAGTCTTCCTGATGAGAAATATCTTGTTGATAGGAATGCAATGGATGTTGATGGATTCGGTATGACTCATGGCATTCACTATATCATCTTGCCGAATGTTGGAATCTATGATGATATTGATAGTGAAGACTTTGTGGCATTGGGGAGACACTGTTAGTGTCTCATCGATATGCCAACAAAGTTTGAACGCCTTTGACCAAATTGATCATCCTATGTGGAGCCTCGTGGATGAATCAGAGGAGGTGAATTTCAAAATGGATGGCAATTAGATTTTTGCAATAGTTACCACACTGGAGTTGAACTGCATGTAGGGAAAAATCAATGCTCAAGAGGAAAATTTCTATGATGGGGCAATGGCAAATAAGGATGAATAGAAGATAAAAATCAGAATGTGTTAAGATTTAAGTGATCGATTCTGAGCTTGATATAATTGATTTGTTGGGAACATTTCTGGAAGAGATTGAACATTGAATGAAGCTACTGTGAACTGATACCAGAGAGTTGTATCTCTTCATTATATGTAATTGTTTGTTAATGTAATACAAAGTGATTCAGCTTGGTGTGGTGGGTTTTTTCCCAAAAGGGTTTTCCCATGTAAATCTGTTGTTCATTGTTTTTGAGTATTATTTTTGTTTCTATAAATCTTTCATGTGTGTCTTAGTTGGATTGTAATTTGAAAATTAAAAGCACTGTCTACATTCTTCCGTATGGTTTTGACGTTAGGATAGTTTTTTCCGCACCTCTACTTTCCTTACAAGTGGTATCAGAGCCTGTCCAGTTGTGTTATCCTTGTCAGAGGGTTGGGTTTTTTGTGTCAATTCTTTTTCAGTGGGAGTTTGGTAGAGGTTTGATAATTTAGTTACAAGATTAAGATGGAAAGCACTTCCAGGAAGATGGAAATGGAGAAATTCATTGGTAGCAATTTTGAGTTGTGAAAACTCAAAATGGAAGATTTGTTAGTGGATCATGATTTGTGGCTTGTTGTGTCTAGAACGATGCCTCAAGGCATGAAGCAAGAGGATTGGGATCTTGTAGATAGAAAGTCTAAGGGGCTGATAAGGCTCTATTTGGTAGACTTTGTTCTTCTGAATGTGCAAGAAGAAAATATTGCATCTTCCTTGTGGAAAAGAATGGCATCTATTTATCAAGGCAAGTCCTTGGTGAACAAATTGTTGTTGAGGAAGAAGTTGTACTCTTTGAGAATGTAAGAGGGAGGATTTGTTGCTAATCATTTGAATGCATTCAACATGCTGATTGCTCAGTTAACATCTATTGGTGTGAAGATTGAAGATGAAGAGCGTTGCATACTGCTGCTATGTTCTTTGCCAAATTCTTGGGATCATTTGGTGATGGCTATTAGGAGTATGACATCCACTTTCAAGATGGAAGATTTTGTTGCTTCTTTGTTGTCAGAAGAGATGAGAAGAAAATCTTCTGAGATGGCAAAGGGGGCTCTGGCTATTAGAGGAAGATCAAAGGAGAAGGGCAAGAAGAAGGACATGAAATCTAGCTCGAAATCATAAGGGAGATCAAAGTCTCCTAGCAAGAAGTCCAAGGTGAAATGTTGGAATTGTGGGCAACCTAGTCATGTCCGAAAGGATTGCAAGGAGGAGAAAAAGAAGAAGAAGAAGATCTCTTCTGACAATGATTCTTCTCAAAGTGATACAGACGCCTTCATTGAAGCTTTGGCTATGCGGGCATCTGATGATGTTTGGCTGATTGATTCTGGAGCATCTTTCCACATGACATCTCATAGAGACTGGTTCATGAAATATGAAAACTATGATGGTGGAAAGGTGTATTTGGCAAGTGGTTCATCTTTGGAAATTGTTGGTCGTGGAAGAGTTAGAATCCAATTCCCTGATGGAAGAGTGAAGGGAATCAATGATGTGATGCATATACCAGGTCTGGCTCATAATTTAGGTTTTGTAAGTAAGCTGAATGATATTGGAGTGCAAGTCACATTCTCTGGAAATGGCTACAAGATGACTAGAGGCTCTATGGTTCTAGCAAGGGGTGCTCATACTAGTACCTTGTACAAGCTGGATGCACAAGCTATTCAATGCAATAGTGTCTCTGCAAAGTCACAAAAAGCTACTCATGGAGGAAAAGAGGGAAACATTCCTGATGGAGTAAACTCCATGGAGGTTAAACTTCCAACAAAAAAGAAAATGCTCTGGCATCATAGGCTAGGCACATTGGTGAGAAAGGTTTAAAAACCTTGAAGAATAAAACCTGGTGAGAAAGGTTTAAAAACCTTGAAGAATAAAAACCTGGTAGGAGGGCTTGAAGATTGTAACCTTGAATTTGAGTTTTGTGAACATTGTATATATGGTAAACAATACTGTGTTTCATTTTATTCCAGTCCTCACAAATCTTTTAGTTTGCTTGATTATATTCATTATGATGTTTTTTGTCCAGTGAATGTTCCTTCTTTGTCTAAATCAAGATACTATGTGTCATTTATTGATGATTATTCAAGAAGAACATTTTTATACTTTCTAAAAAGTAAATCAAAAGTTTTTAGTCAGTTTAAGGAATTTAAAAACTTTGTTGAAAATTAGACTGGTAGGAAAATAAAATGTTTAAGGACTAACAATGGCGGTGAGTTTTGTTCAGATGAATTCGAAAGGTACTGTAAGCACCATGGGATTAAAAGACATAAGCCTACACCTTATAGTCCACAACATAATGGAGTTGCTGAAAGGTTCAATAGGACAGTAATGGAAAGAGCATGAAGTATGCTGAGCAGTGCTGGCTTGGAGGAGAAGTTCTGGGATGAAGCAGTCCCTACAACATGTTACTTGGTAAATCGTTCTCCTAACTCCACTCTTGTTGAGAATATTCCTTTGGAAGCATGGTCTGGAAAGAAGCCCTCTCTAAAACATATTCATGTCTTTGGATGTGAGGCATATGCATATGTGTCATTTGAAAAAAGATCTAAGTTGGAAAACAAAGCTGTAAAGTGTATTTTTTTTGGCTATAGTGCTGACATAAAAAGGATACAAGCTTTGGAACCCTGAGACTAAGAAGGTTGTGTATAGTAGAAGTGTTATCTTTCATGAGTTGAAGCCTTCCACTTTGGATCTCCAATCAGAGAAGAAATCCGAAAATAAAAAGGGTGTAGCAGAAATTCCTTCGACACCAGATAAAGAGGAATTGAAAAATCAAAATGTACCTGATACTGAGGAAAGCTCAAGTAGCTCTGAAAGTTCTAAATAAGATGAAGAACCACCTCAGCCTTAGCCTATGAGGAGGTCAACTCATGAAAGAAAGCAACTTGTTAGGTATGTATTTTCTTTGATTGAGTCTACTTGTGCCTCTGCTTTAATTTCTAGCACTGATGAACCTAGGATTGTGAAAGAGGCATTTAAAATGTCCGATTCAAACTCTTGGTTGGAAGCCATGAATGAAGAAATGGCACCATTAGAAAATAATTATACCTAGAGTTTGGTACCATTTCCTAAAGGCAGACAAGTTGTGGGCTGCAAATGGGTGTTTAAAAAGAAAATCAATTGGTTTGGATGGTAGCGTAGAAAAATATAAAGCGAGACTAGTTGCAAAAGGTTATTCCCAAGTAGAGGGAATTGATTATGGAGAAATATTTTCTCCTATAGCTAAGCTGACATCTATTAGATTTCTTTTGTCACTTGCATTAGCGTATGACTTAGAGATTGAACAGATGGATGTGAAGACAACGTTTCTTCATGGTGATCTTGAGGAAGAAATTTATATGTCCCAGTTGGAGCACTTTGTGGAAAAAGGTAAAGAAAGACTGGTTTATAAGTTGAAGAAATCTTTGTATGGGTTAAAACAGTCTCCTAGAATGTGGTACCAAAATTTTGACACGTTTGTATTGTCATTGGGATTTGTAAGATCAAAATCTGATCATTGTGTGTATTACAAAGCTAAAAGTGATCAAGTCCTTATTATTTCTCTTTATGTTGGTGATATGTTGTTCATAGGCAATAGTAAGCTAATGATTTCTGATCTTAAGTCTCAGTTGTCTGCAAAGTTTGAAATGAAAGATCTCGGTGCAGCAAGGTATATTCTGGGAATGGAAATTACCAGGGACATGAATATAAAACTTTGGCTTAGTCAGACTAAGTATATCAAGACTGTTCTAGAGAGATTTTGTATGACTGAGTGCAAGCAGCTAGTTGTTCCAGTTATGCAGGGAATGAAGCTATCTGTTGAAGACTATCCAAAATCTCCTACTAAGATGGCAGACATGACCAGTGCACCTTATGCTAGTGTGGTTGGCAGCCTTATGTATGCAATGGTTTGTACAAGGCTAGACATTGCCCAGGCAGTGGGAGTACTTAGTCATTTTATGGCAAATACTGGAAGGACACATTGGGATGATGTGAAGAGAGTGTTTAGATATCTGAAGGGGAATTCAGAATATGCTTTGTGTTACCATGGGAACTTGGTTGAATCATAGAGGACTCTCAGTATTTGAGGTTATGTGGATTATGATTGGGCAGGGGACATTGAGAGCAGGAGATCCACCAGTGGATACATTTTCATGAAAAAATGGTGGTGCAGTGAGTTGGATGAGTAAGCGGCAAGTTGTAGTCGCTTTGTCCACTACAGAGGCAGAATACATGGCAGCTACACATGCCTGTAATGATGCAATCTAGTTAAAACGTTTGTGTTCTAACATTGTTTTTGATGCAGGAAAAATTACTATTTACTGTGACAGTCAGAGTGCTATATGTTTGGCAAAATCCTACATTCCATACCATGATGAAACATATAGATGTATAGTATCACTTTGTATGAGATATGGTGGAGGATGGGAAGGTCTCTTTGGAGAAAGTGGATACTCTAGAAAATGTTGCAGATGCATTGATGAAGCCTGTGAGCACAGACAAATACATGTGGTGTGTCCGTCTGATGGGCCTCTTGGCCCATGAATTTCAGTAGTTTTATTGTTCTCTAGAGTTGTTAGTAAGGTCTTCATCAAGTGGGAGATTGTTGGAATATTTTCCTCAATCCATACTAACATGTAACTCCTGGAGGGAAAAGTTGCTGTGACATTAATCATGTCTGGCCGACTAGCTATTCTGAATTCTCTTAAAATGTTCATATCACCAAGACAAAGTAGATGTCTTGCCGAATGATGTTATCATTGTGACTAGAAGCATTCGCAATGACCTTTTGTCGAGTAGGAGACCTTTGGCCTATAGTGTTGTTTCTTATCGGGTGTCGGGGAGACTCACAACGACTGGGGTCTTTGGGGTGACTTGATCGCTCGGTATGAAGTCCCAGCAACTGAAGGGAGTCTCACCGATAGATCATCGGGCTAACACAAGGGCTTCGGTAAGATGTCCCAGAGATCGATAAAGGTCTCATTGACAAGGATATACTTGGTGCTTTTGTGGGACAAAATATTTTTGTGTGAAGTCTTGGCGACCTGGAGAGTCTCACCGATAGTCTTTAGAATGACATGAGCGCTCGGTGAAAGGTCTTGGTGAAGGTCAAATGTCTTGCCAACTCGGTAAGACATGAGTGCTTGGTGTGAGGTCTCGGCGAAAGACAAAATTCTTATCAACTCGGTAAGACATGTTTGCTCGGAGTGAAGTCTTGGCAGAAAATGAATGTCTTCCTGACTGTCAAGTGCTTCGGTGAAACTTGAGGAGACTCAGTGATACCTCTTGGCAAACGAAAAAGTCTTGCTAATGGAAAAGTTGAAATCGATGTGACTTGTGGGCATCAGTATGAGTCTTGCTGATGAGAATTCTCTTGTCGATAGGAATGCAATGGATATCAATGGATTCAGTATGATTCATGGCGTTCGCTATATCATCTTGCCGACTGTTGGAATCTATGACGATATCGATAGTGAAGACTTTGTGGCATCGGGGAGACTGTTAGTGTCTCACCGATATGCCAACAAAGTTTGAATGCCTTTGACCAAATTGATCATCCTATGTGCAGCCTCATGGACCAATCAGAGGAAACAAATTTCAAATGGATGGCAATTAGTTTTTTGCAACAATTGTGATGCTGGAGCTGAACTGCATGCAGGGAAAAATCAACGCTGAAGAGGAAACTTTCTGCGATGGGGCAATGGCGGATAAGGATGAATAGAAGATAAAAATTATTAGAATGTGTTAAGATTTAAGTGATTGATTCTGAGTTGGATATAGTTGATTTGTTGAGAGCATTTCTGGAATAGATTGAACATTGAATGAAGCTACGGTGAATTGATACCAGAGAGTTGTATCTCTGCATTGTATGTAATTGTTTGTTACTATAATACAAAGAGATTCAGCTTGGTGTGGTGGGTTTTTTCCCAAATGGTTTTCCCATGTAAATCTGCTGTTCATTGTCTTTGAGTATTATTTTTGTTTCTGTAAATCTTTCATGTGTGTCTTAATTTGATTATAATTTGAAAATTAAAAGCACTATCTGCATTCTTCCCTGTGGTTTTGACGTTAGGATAGTTGTTTTTTCTCAGGTAGTGGATCCCCATTATGTCCCCATATATTTTATATATTGCAAAACATATTCTTAATTTCCTTAATAAAAATACAATCAAAGAAGATATGATTAATTGATTTAGGCTTTCAACATAAATTACCAATATCAATATCATCCATTTTTCTTTTAAATCAGAGTTTTTGTATTATCAAGAGTCATTTAAAGAAAGCTTTTTTGGATCCCATCTTTTTTGGCCAAATTTTTTGAAATATTTTCTGCCACTGGGTTTGGTTTAAGTTAGTTTTTTAGCATTTATTCATATGATCTATTAAGTGCACCTGTTCTGTTAACATTGCATAATTTTTTCTTAGTTTGGACTTCATTACGTTGTTACCATTTTTCCATTGAAATTCTTTAAATTGAAGGGGATCATTTTTAGTTTCAATTGGGAGTTTTAGCTAGCTAAAATCCTCTCTTAGTACTATATATGTCCTCCAATTACCGAGGGGGGTATTATATTATGATCTTAGATCATTCAAATATTTTAGTTTCGCATCTTTCAGAATTTCACTAAAGTATTTTATCCCTTTTTGAGCCCAGTTTTTTGTAGAATAGCCTTGAATTAATGCTAGAGGCCTCCCTTTGTGTTTCAAATTCCACCATATAGATCTACTAGTTAGGATGACCTTTTTATCACCCTTGGTGAAGTGGCAATTTGATAGATTATTTTTTATTATTTCCCAAGCCTTCCATATGGTTCTAAATACATTGGATCCTACAGGTGACATAGGCCATTCACTTGTAAGGATATCATTGAAAGGTAGAGACTTCCATGATTTATCATGTTTAGGAACAACATTGGCAATGTTCTTCTTGATTAGAACTTTCCATGGTTCCTCACCATCCATGGCTCCAATCACCCATTTTGCTACTAGAGCAATGCATTGTATCCTTAGATCTTTCAATCCAAGACCACCCCTATGTTTTGTTACGGTGCACCACTCCCATTTAACTAAGTGTATTTTCCTTTTCCTTTTCCATATGACCAAAGAAACTCTCTTATTATTATTTGGATAGCATTAATTTGGTAGGAGCTAAAGAACCACACCAAGGAAAAGTAAATTTTGTAAGATGACAATATTTTTTGACATATTTGGGACCTTCTAGCCAATGATCTAGGTACTATCTATTCCATATAGCCAACTTATTTTCTATATTGTAGATATGATCCAACACCACATCTCTTTTAGGTTAGGGTCAACTGCAAATGGGATGTATCTCACCACCTTTTGGGTCCCCCCCATTGGATGCCAAATATGTTTGCCCAATCTGGAGGCTTCTCCTTCCAACCCAAAAGGAAATACTTTTTAGGGGCAACTTTGGCCCTTGAGGAAAGACAAAATATTTCCAAATTTCCCATTAAATTTTCAAGATTGTCCTCTTCTAGGTTTAGAAGGATGGAGGTATCATCAACAAATTGAAGGTTAATGAGTTCATTATTGTCAAGTAGCCTGATACCTCTCACTTTTGAGAACAAATATTATCAAGGTATGTGCAAGATCATCATGGAAAAAACAGGCCCTTAAGTGGCAAAAAAATCAGAAAAATTAGATTTAGGCAACTTGACATAAAAATTTGAATAAGTTATTTATATTATTTCAAAAAATATGTAAGAATATAATCTGTAACAAATTGAATGTACTTTCTAAACTACTAGTTTTATTTTAAAAAGAAAAAAATCTATTTGGTGAAAATTTGAAATTTCAATGGAGTAGTACTTAAATTTCAGGGAAAAAATAAGTAGGTGTCTATCTAACTACCCTAACCACAATAAAATGATAATATTTTTTTATAATTTTTTAGATATAAGTAGAGGACTCATGTCTAGATGTGATACATATTTTTTTGTAATTTTTTTTCAAGTGAATAATTAATTATGAATTTTTTATTAAAATTTTTAAAAATATAAACAATCATATGTCTGGCCACCTTAACTTAGTAAAAAATTCATGAAATTCAATTTTCTTTTTTTTAATCCTATATTATGCGAAGCATAGAATGTGACACATGTTTCAGATTCAAAAAATGTCATACCGTTTGAAAGCTATAGATTTTTTTCAATCAACCTATCAATCGAGACTTTAGTCATAATTCAAATAGAAAATGAATAATAATTATTTATTAAATTCAAAGTAAACCATAATTTATATTGGTGGAAAGCTAAGAATCTCCTTTAAAAACCCTTTTCGTTTCATCAATTTTGGGTAAGAAAAAAGTCGTCAGCCACATAGCCTACAAATACCCATCATATTGCCACTTTTTGGCCCATCATGATCCTGCACATACCCATCCCTTAAAACATAGTGAAGTACATCTGAGGTAATTACAAATAAGGATGGTGCAAGTGGATAACCTTGTCTTATTGATCTCCTAAGTGAGATAGCATGGGTAAGAACTCCATTAACCTCCACTTATGCAGATGCATCCTAGAAGAGGGTTTTAACCATATGGCATAATTCCTTTGGGAATCCAAATGCCTCCATAACAAGAAGCACAAAAACCAATTCAATCATATCATAGGATTTTTCAAAATCCAAAAGAAGCATCACTGCATCTTTCCCTGTGTGTTTTTCCCAGTTCATGGCTTCCCAACTTGTGATATGATTTTACAAAATGCACCTCCCCTTAATAAATCTAATTTGAGTAGAGTTGATGATATTGGGTAATATTCTATCCAACCTTTTAGCTAGCACTTTGGCCAAGATTTTATATGAAACATTCAAGAGTGTAATGGGCCTCCAATTCTTGACAAGGGTTTTATCCCTTTCTTTTGGAATCAACTTAATTATTCTTTTATTGATATTTTTCCCTAGGGAGCCTTTCTCAATGGCCTCCTTATACACCCAGGAAAGGTCATCACTTACCCAATCTATGAAGGTCATGTAGATTCTATAGGGAGACCATCTAGTCCTAGAGACTTGTCATTTTTGAGAGAGAGAGAATGGCTCTCCTTATATCATCCTTGGAAATCTGCCTTCCAAGCTCTATAGTTGTCTCATCACTAATCCATTTTGGCATTATTTTATTGATATACTCTCTGGAATGAGAGTAGGGTTCATTATCCACTTTAGAGATGAAAAGTCTTTGATAGAATAGAAAAAATTGCTCTCTTATCTCCTATTGCTAAATATTAGAGTGTTTTCATTTGCATTGGTCTGATCAATATACTCTTTGACCTATTTTTCTTTTGAGTATCTAAAAAAGAACTTTGTTCCTTTGTCCTCATTCTCAAGCCAATTCATTTTGGCTTTGAATTTCATTCCTTGAATTCTGTTGGCTTGGAGTATCCTTAGCTTGTCTCTAGCTAGTGAAAGCTTATCTACTAGGAGGTTATCATTAGGGTTTGCTTGGACTTCAAATTCTACTTGGTAAAGCTTATCCTACAAGAGGGACTCCCTCTTTCTTCTATCCTTAGCCCTTTTCCTCCCTATAGTTTGAAAGAGGATCTTCCATCCTTCAACATTAAGGTCCCATCATTCAATAGGGGATAAATCCCTATACTACCATTTATTGATTAGCTTGAGAGAAGCTATGGCATTTGTACAATCTTCAACTTTGAGAAGGCTGGTGTTGAGACAAAAAACATTTTAGGGGCTTGTAGTTGTTATTGCTCCTTCCTTGAAAATAAACTTAGCCCTTATTGGGTGATGGTTCAAAATACAGTAGGGGTGACCACCAATTTGCAACCTTCTTTAATCCGAGTAGCTGAGAAGAAGGCCTTATTGATATAAAATCTGTCAATTCTGCAAAAAATTCTCCTCCTCTTTGAAAGTTACACCAAGTGTACCAAATGTCTTTGCATTCTTTCATTTGACCTTCAATGGAGTCTTCATGTTTTAGTTTGGGTTTCAACCTTATCCAATAGAATCTCTCACTATCTTTCCACTCATGTCTAGTTCTTCCCCATTTGTTTCCCCCTTTTTCAATAAATTTAAAGTTTCCCCTATTATCTAAGGGTTTTCTTGCAAATTTTATATCCATTTCAAAAGAAGAACTTTGTCTTTTTAATCATTAGGGGAATAGATTGAATAGATTCCAAACCAGTCTTCTTTCTTCTTGATGATTACCCAAGCAGCCCAATTGCAGGGAGAAACTCCATGATTTTCCACAAATTGAGCCCATTTGTTAGCCATTAATATTACAACACCTCCCTTTCCTTTTTTAGGATTGGTGGAAAAATGAGAAGCTTCCTTGTAGATCACCCTCAAACTAGTTTGCAAGGAAAATATGGTGGATTTAACTTCCTGTAAAAAAACAAAGTCCTTCTCCTTCTTTTGTGAGATAAGTCTCCTAAACATATGCTTCCTATTTTGGGTTTCAAGACCCCTTACATTCCAAGAAAGACAATTAATTTCCATTATTTTTTTCATTGGTAATGGGTTCCTTGTCACTCCTAAAGTTATCAAAACATTTAGGTAGTCTATTTTTTTCTCCCATTGTCTTTGCAGTGGGTGAGTAGAGTCACCCTTATAAGTTTCTTTCTTTTATCTTTCAATAAGTGATTAATGTATTTCTCCTCCTATTGTTTAGCATTATCTGTTCCTTTCTTCTTTCTGTACCTCCAAGGTTTTTTAACTAGAACCTCCATAGGAGCTCCCTCCCTATCAGTGGTTTCCCTAGTAGAGAATATCCCTAGGTCATCTATAGAATCCATGCTTTACTGGGAGGAAAATCCATCTGAACTTAACACTCCATCAAGGGTGTTAGAAGTTATCAATGCAAGATTTGGAATTTGAATTTCATCCACCTTCTTATTCCAATTCACAAAGGAAATAGTATTAAATTCCAACTGTTCCCTTGAACCTTCCTCAATCCCTTAAGACTTAAGTTTTTCCAATTTCATATCACCTTTATTCGATTTTAATTTCTCTAAGCTCTCAATAGCCCTAGAGGGGCAGTCCCTTTGTTTCTCAGATACATTCTCCTTTACTAGGATGAATACTATCATTCTTCCCAATCTCCTAGGGCAACATATCACCTTGGTTTCCCTCATCATCACTTGCATTGTGTCCTTTAAAACACTTATAATTGAAGGAATACATTTCCTTCATAGATTTTTATAATTCTCTTTAGGCCTCTTTACTTGTGTAAGTTTCTACAATGCCAATTGTTATGCATTAAGTTTACCATTATTTGGTGGTTCTTTCAAGCCATCTTGTCAGGGGGTGAATAATATTCATTCTCTTTGCTATTATCTATCCCCTTTGTGATATTATTTGTCAGGGTTATGTTCATTTCCTGTATTAGAGATGCCATGTTGTCTTCAATCTGGGTGATAACATTTCCATTTATTTCCTTATCCACTAGTTTATAAGCATTTCCTTCTTTATTACCTTTAAGATTCGAGGGTTCAAAATTCTCTTTCCTCGTGTTATTTTCTACCCTCCCAGTCCCTAGCGGGGGCTACACTTTGGTGTTATTTCTACCATAGGAAGAGATTTTACTGTTTTTGTTTTTAATTAGTGGAAATTTTTTTCTAATATGCCCCTCCCGATGACAGAGATAGTAAGCATTAAGTCTGATAAGGACATCCAATTCACAAGTTATAGTTCGTGACTTTAGTTTAATTTCCAAAATCTCTGGGAGATTCATTCCAGGGGTCAAGGAAACTCAAACCCTTACATCTGAGTATGGGAGAGAAGATTTAGTATCTTCTACTCTCAAAATATTTCCATATGGTTCCATCATCAGTGGAACAAATTTCCATAAACGGGGGGGGGGCATGTTTTATCACCAACTATCTAGGGTTGGACTTTGTCAAAACCTCCTCTTCCAACACATCTGGGTGCCATGCTAGGGCACGAAAAATGACTTTCCTGACATTCCAAACTTGCTTTTTAATTATTTCTTGCTGAGATTTAGGGTTATTGAAAGAAATTACATATAATTCCTCTTGAACCATGTGGAAATAATAGAAATGAAACCCTAAATTTCTTTCCCATACATTATTAAACCATTCATCCATACATTTTCTTGTCGAAACACCATTGTTGTCCATGGCCGCAAAAAGTATTGTAGTTTTTGAAAGCTTTATATCCTCTTTAGAGATTGCTTCATCTAAGGCTTCATTTGGAATCAAAACAGATTTCAAGGGGGGAGCCGATCATTTCTTACTTTTTCCCTCTTCTCCATCATCCAACAGAGATTCAACCACTTCAACAACAAATTGGGCACCCTAAAGAAGTCGGCTCCACTTTCCTGCAATGATATCCCAAAATGAATTGGAGGATTAGCTATTTTAAACATTGGAGGCTAATATTTTTAGAGTGTTTTCTATGGGATCTGTATTCCCCTCCATCATATCCTTTCACCACCATGAAGCCAAACATGCAAAAATATGACTAGGGAAGCCAATGAGAGGAACTCGTCACATCCACAACACACCAAATCTACCTGAGGGTAGCCTTGCATTTGGAGGAGCATATTTGTACACAAGGAGAATAATGAGAGATTTTGGAGGGATGAGCCTCCCCCATGGGTGTTTGAGGACACCCACCACACTAGAATCACATGTGCGACCAAAAGCTGAAGAGCCTTTTTTCCTATCTATCTTGTAGAATGTTTTTATTTCAAATACACCTTCATTTCAACAATGTGATTATATTTAATTCTTATTGATATGTTGAAATCACTTCTTTGACATTATTGAGCACCTTTAATGTCAAGAAAAATAATCCTTTGATATCACTCCTTTGACATCAATGACAACATATGTTCAATGATCTCCTCATTTTTCATTGATGGATAATAGCTAAGTTTTTCTAGCACAAGAAAACAAATCTAATATGTTAGGATCATGAAGCCACATCAATTGAGTTCTTTCTCCCCTTCGATTATTTATTATTTTGAGTTTCATTTCACCCCCTTTGACGTCAATGGAAAAGGTCAACTAATTTTTGCATACTTAGGAAACTTGTTTCCCAAATAAATTTCCATTGAGTCTATATCACATTTCTTTTGAAACACTCTACAAGACCACTAAGTCTTCTAACAATAGGGATTGAAGAACACTCTAAACCTCTGCTTCCTCTTGATTCAATATGAGGGAGAAAAAATCCTAGCTTCTTTTAGAGAGAATCAAAGGTCTCCTTAGGAAGAGGCCTTGCAAAAAATGTCTCTTGTTATTTTCTTGGTTTCAACATACTTCAAATTTACCTCTTTGTTTGCAGCGTTCTCTCTAAAAAATGATATTTTATTACAATATGATTTTTCCTTGATTGTATTACAATTTTTTTTGAAATTTTTATAGCACATGTATTGTCATAGATAATAGGAATTTGTTCATCAAACTCTATCTCCATATCCTTTAACTTTTGCTCCATGCATAATACCTAAGAGCAACATGAAGCTCCTACAATGTATTATGATTTTGATGTAGATAAATATATTGAATCCTACTTCTTTCTTAACCAAGATAAAATAATGTCACCGAGGATGAAAGATCCACCACTTGTACTCTTCCAATAATCTTTTCTTCCTACCCAATTCGCATCTATGTATGCAATTAGAGTGATTTTTTAACTTTTAGGATACCATAAACTGAAACCTATTGTAGCCTTAAAATATCTAAATATCATTTTTATTTCCTTGACATGAGTTTCCTTAGGAACTTCTTGAAATATAGCTACCATCCCAAAAAACTTGAATTATATCCAATCTAGATGCAATCACATACAAAAATCTTCTAATTATTGGCCTATATAATGTCTAGTTTACTAGAGAAGATTCATCATATTGACTAAATTTACACCTAGTAAGCATAGGTGTACTCACTAATTTGAATTATTCCATCTTAAACTTTCTCAATGTTTCTTTTATGTACTTTTTTTGAGAAATGAAGATACCTTTGTTTGATTGAGAAATCTATAAACCAAGAAAGAAATATAATTCACCAAGCATCTATATTTCAAACTCACTGTACATTGCATCACAAAACTCTTTGCTCATACAATCATTTATATGACCAAATATAATTTCATGATCATAAACCACAACAATCAACAATTTATCACCTTCTATTTTTATGTATAGGTTACTATCTTCACTACCCCTCCCAAAACATTTCTATTGCAAATATTTATCCAATCTAGAGTAACATGCTCTAGGAGCTTGTTTGAGTATGTAAAATGATTTCTTTAGTATGTACACAAAATATGGATTATTTCGAAATTGGAATCCTTCTAGTTGTCTAATGTAGGAATCTTCTTCTAACTATCTATTTAAATAGAAATGTAGACTTCACATCCATCTTATATACATTGAAATTATAGAATGCTAACAAAGCCAAGAACATTTTGATTGCTTCCAACCTTGCTACTAGAGAAAATGTCTCTTCAAAATCAATTCCTTCAACCTGAGCATATCCTTTACATACAAGTCTAGCCTTATTTTGGATTACTTTTCCATATTCATTCAACTTTTTTATAAAGACCCATTTGGTACCAATGACATTTTAATCTTTGGGTCTCAAAACTAATTTCCAAGTTTCATTTTATTAATCTAAGTCAATTTTTCCACCATAGCATCTAATAAACCTTTCTCTTTGCTTTATTCCACATAATAACTTGGTTCAAATTTTGATAATAATGTGAATTGTGCCTTTTCATTTTCTTTCTCAATTATTCTCTAGGTATGAACCCCACTATCCATCTCTCCTATAATTTGATCTTCATAGTGATTATTCTAAACATACCTAAGTAATTTCTTTGTAATTATGTTCTTAGAATTATTTTTTGAGTCGTCATCACTATTACAAATTTAATATCTTAATTATCTTCTTCATATAGAGTATCAGTAGACTATATTGTTTCATAAATACTTACATTGAAACTTTCCACAATCATTTTCAATGTTTTGTTCTAGCATCTAGATACCTCACTTATCATAAAATAACCAATAAAAATACCATCATCAGATCTAGAGTCCAACTTACCAAAATTTTCTTCATCCCTTTTGATGTACTATTTTCTTCCAAATATCTTTAGATGTCTCGCTAAAGTCGGTTTTCCTTTCCATAGTTCATATGGTGTTTTAGTAGTCCTTCATCTTATTAGAGCTCTACTCAAAATATAAAATATGATTTTAACTACTTCTCTCCAATAAATTTCTAAGAACTTTGCTTGACTTAACATTATTTTGTCCATTTCTTGTATGGTCCAATTCTTCCTCTCATCTACTCCATTCTACTATAGATTTTAGGAGTAGAAGACAATCTCATGATCTCATGCAACTCATAGAATTCATCATACCAATCAAAAGTGAATTCTCCACCTTTGTTTGATTTTATAAATTTGATTATTCTTCTAGTTTCACTCTCAACCATATCCTTAAAAGCTTTAAAATTCTGAAACACTTCTATTTTTCCATTTCAAAAAGTAAACCAATTAAATCTAGAATAACAATCAATAAGCATCATAAAATACCTTTCACCTTGTATTCTCTTTCTCCTCATTGGTTTGAATAGATTAGTATGAATCAAATATAATGGCATTATTATAGAATATTCCTTAGTAGGAAACCTTGTCCATGTCTATTTTACTTCATGAGATGGTTTACAACTAGGTAGACTGAGGCTTCTTGACCTTTGACATATGTTTTACCATTCCTTTTGAGCTAATCATGACAAGATCATCAAAATTGATGTGTCCCAATCTTCTATGCCAAAGCCAACTTTCTTCTCTTTTTATTGAAAAGTAATTCTTTCCATTCACCCCATTGAGATGATATACAACAATTTTTTTCCTACTGCCTTTCACAACAAGCTCACTGGTACCATCCTTTTTGATTTCACAACCTTTAACACTAAATGAGAGCTTGTATCCTTTATCAAAAATTTGAATTACACTCAATTTTTTTCTTTAATCCTTCCACATGTAAAAAATCACAAGTTTTTTTCTTTCTACCATCAAGACTCAAAATACCCTTACTGGTAATCTAAGTAGCATAATTGTTACAATTTGGGTTGCGTATCCTCCATCAAACAACTTAAAGTGAATGAAATTGCTCTTTTCGTTAGTAATGTGACTTGAGTATCTACTACCAATGATCCATAGGTTCTTCTCCTTTCGATCATATAGACTAATCTAAGCCACCATAGATTTTTTTGATATTTTCTCTTTTGATTTCTTTTTTGAAACTTTATCTACATCATTATTTTGATATTTTGCATTATATCCTTTTGTATTCAATATAGGAGAAAGAATATGATTTCTTCTACAATTTCTAGCAATGTGTAGAATTTTTTTACATTTGTGACAAATAATATTGAAATTATATAAAGGTACAAATCCATTTCTACTAAAAAATCATTTCTTATTACTGGATTCTTTCTACTATTCATATCCTTATGAACAAAATGATTGCAGTGAAAATAGTAACCAAAAAAAGAATGTTTGAGCCTGGTATTGTATCCTTGTCCTCTTGAAAATTTTCTTCTAAATATCATATTTTTTCTATGCACTTGGATGAAACACTCATTTAACTCATTGCATTCATTGATTGTAGCAACTTTCTTAGTCTTTGAACTTTCAAAGCCACTCTTTCTAGAAAATAAACAATAGGCTTCATAGGTTGCTTAGTCACCTTATACTTTCATGTATTAGTAAAGACAAGGCTCTTTTTTATATTTCAACATCTCTAGCTTTCAATTGTCTAATACAAGATTTTAGTTCTTTTCCCAAAATTTTACTTCAACTGGCGATTTACCTTTTCAAGATATTTCCTCAATCATACAATCTCTACTTCAAGTTTTTCACAATTCATATCTCTTGATAGAAATAATTCAATCATTACTTCAATATTTTTTTCCTCTTCTAGTTCAAACTTTAGATTAGTGACCATTTTCTCTTCTAAAAAATATGAGATAATTTATCTTTACCTTTCACTTCTAAAATTATTTTCTCTTACCTTTTGATATCCTTACCAACATATATTAATTACTTTACAAGGTCTACATCTGCATCATCTTCAATTTTAGACTTTATTTCTACATCTTCTTCATAGGTTTCCATAGCCATGAAAAAATCCTTTTCTTTTCCATTCCTAGAAGTGGCAAGGTCATCATCAAATTAGTAGCATTCCTCATCAACTTTTCTATTTTTTTTCTTTTTTTTTTCTTTTTGAAATTTCTACTTCTCATCATTGTTATATTTCCATTAATATCTTATAAAAATAAAAAAAATAGCCATTCATATCTTATATTTCCTTCATTAATTTCAAAGTAAAAAACATATCAAAATATAGTTCTATACAAGTCATAACACCATATTGTTCCTCCTAGTTATTCACTCCATCAAGGATTGCATATGTTCACCCCTCTATTACACCATATATCCCAAAATATTGTGATCCAAAGGTTCTACCAACATCTTTTATGGACACTATCACATCTCATGTAAAGAGATGAAAATATGTTTGCCACATCTCAACCAAATTAGTTATTTTTGATAGGGTAAAAACCCTAAGTAAAAAGAGAGAAAAATAAAAAATAAAGAAACCAAGTTTCCTAACATTAAAGGTGACTAAAACTCAAAGTTAAGCAAATCTTGATACAATCTTTTATATCCCCACACCCTTATTTTCATACTATATTATTGAGTAACCAATTTGGGAAGACATTTCTATTTTATTTGAACAACTATCAACAAAGTGATAAAATACCTAGGAGAAGAGGGAGAAGATACCCCTTAAAGGTTCCATATGAGGGAAATATAAAATATAAAGAACATCATGATTTGTGAATCAATAGACTATAGTATCATGGATAATCAATTATTAGTTTGATGTAGAAGCTGTTGAACACCCCAAATACTGAGAGGGGTTGAATCAATATTCTCTAAAATCACTTACACATTTACACATTCATTCCACATCACATATCCATTTTTTTGTAAGAAAGGAAAGTACGAAATCAACCATTAACATCACATAACACATGAACAACAAATTTTTACTTGGAAAACTTTAAAAAGGGAAAAACAACAGTTAGGATTAGCTCATAATATATTATAACTGACTATAAGATATTACAAAATTGCTCAATATAGGTGGAATCAATACCCATAAAAAGAAGAAAAGATAGAAGATAGTGGTGGTAAACAAGGATTTTAATTGTTACATTAGCATATATCATATGCTTGAATTATAGTTCCATTGAATCCCAATACACAAACTTTATACATTCCATACATATATGCACTAACACTCTTCTTCTCTCTACATTCACCTCACACTTGCCTAATTTTCATCAACAAATAGTTATCATCTCATGCATGATAAAAATATCAAAAATAAACTCACACACACACACTCACACACACACACACATATCTTATTCATTCACAATCACTTACAACATTAATTAGGTCAACCTAATTAGATATATCATAGAAAATATATCTTCTCAGCTCAATACACAAATCCTACACAATTCATGTCTTGATTCAAACTTGTAACACATAAGATAGGTCAAGGTCAACATATATTATCATCCTTATAATGGATCATTACTTATTCAAACTTTGTAATACCCAATAATTATTGGTTTGGAACTGATGTTGACCTAACCTCCAAATTCATCAATTTTTCAACAACAAACTCACATGTGAACCTTAAAAATTCATGCCAATTGGGATAATATACACCTAGTACCTATTAGCACTCCCATAAATTAATTAAAAAACATACCAATCCGTGATGAAATACAGATTCACCAAAACATACATTTTGTAGTGACAACCATTACCACTAGAAGACTAGAACTTTTTTCAATCATAGCTTCAACTCCATAGACTAAAACAACATGAAACTATAAATTTAAAATCTTCTACCATCCAACAAAATTACATAAAAATTGCAAATAAGTTTCTATATAGTAGACCAATGTGGACCAAATTACCAGATTCCTTATACATCGAAGTACCTGATCTAACACTTAGCCAATTTTCCCTTTCATCTATCTCCACTAGATCAAACCTTCTTGTAAATATGCACTATATAACCATCTTCAAACATGCTAAAGATATACATAATGGTCTACATAATGATCCTCATATAGGATCACAATATTGACATTAATGTCAACACTGAATCAACCCATGCTCATGCATTAATGGAAAACTTCTTATTCTTCAAATAATATCCCCCTTTTTCATTGATGGTAACATGCCTTAGATATTATTCTAGAACTACTCTACCCCTTTTGGATCAAGGGAAAATGGTGCAAAATAACTACACATATACCAAATTACATGTAGAATCCCCTTGATTGGTATATACATTAGAATAATAAAATTATAACCAACTCCCCCTATCTCTACCATCCACACATGTACAATGAAATCCAACTAAGAAACTAAAATGTATAACAAGAAAGAAATATACATTGTTTAACTAGAAGAAGTATTTGACACTTGCAATTTTTCAAGGTGTGCTTGCCAAAAAAAAATTCCTTCTTCCCATTGATTAGTGGTTGTGACAAGCATGCAGCTATGAGCTTCAAACTCCATAAGGAGTACTTCTCCATCATTTCAAGTGTAAGGTATCATATTTATCTTGATTGGATTTTATGCACATATCAGGGAATTGGAAATAGGTGTACATTTTTCATTTACCAATTCCCTAAGATGTCCAAACTATGCATTAATCATTTTTCTTTTCTCTTGTAGTTGGAAGAATTTTTCATGCAATCTCTCAATTTCTAATCATGTTCCTCCATTTGCATCAACCATTAGATCATAGGCACAAGATTTCTTTTCAATCTGGAACTCAATGGAGTCCATTTCATCCTTAATACTCTTCATGGAATTGGGTTGTTTCATGCAAAAATGGAATAATACCTTGAATTTTGTGACACAATCCTGAACATATTTGAGATTATTTTAAAATTTATTGTTTATGATGACACACTTTTCTATTATGTCCATCAATCTCTTACTATTTACTTTCTTGTAAATCTCCTTCTCCAATTTTTCTTTCAAACCACTTGGATTCTCCTTAAACGAATCAAGAAAGAAAATTAGAAATTCCATACTAGATAAAGAGTTGTCAATGCTCACACTAGGTATGCTCTCTTATAGAATCTTTACCACCTCATCAATCCATTCTACACTTTTCTGATGTGTATATAAAATCTTTCTAGGTAGGAGCATGAAAGTCATCACCTAATTGAGGTTTATGCAATGGATAAATTTTTTCCATGTCTACTTGTCCCTGTTGCATTGAAAGTTGTAATAAATAGGTAGATACTACCAGTTGAAATTGTAGTTGCATACTTAAATTTTTCAATGAATCTTCAAAAGTTCTAAAATATTTTCTATCTATCCTCACACTCTCCTTTGCATACCTTTTCTCAATATCTTTTCCTTTTTCACCTTTGTTTTCTTCTACATTTTCAGTTTTCCTCTCAACATTGTATAGTTAATCCTCATCCTTATTCTCCTCAGTACCAAATGAATTATTAGTCTTTTGCAAATCATCAAAAAATTAGTGTTATCTAAAGGCATGTTTATCTCTAGGTGGCCTTGAACATGCCTTGAACATCCTCTTTATTTTCCTCTAATTCTGAAGGAGGTGAGTTGTTTCATGTGGGTATATCCTCCTTCTGTGCCTCTATAGATTTTACTTCTACAATGGTGTTTTCTCCTACTGGAGGAGCATTATCAATAACATATTCATGCACAATGTCCTCTATACTAGTAATTTCTTCATCTGTAACCTTTCCTTCAACTTCTTGAAGACTACCATCAACATCCTTTTGTATATTTTCTTCTTCAGTCCCATGCTTATGTTGAGCATCATCATATTGTGCTTCTTTTGCACTATTCACTTCTAGATCTGGTATGTCATCATGCATTTATTCTTCTATTTTTAGGTTCATTCATAACATTTTTTTCCAAATCAAAAATATTCTCTATAGACTCATTTTGAAGCCAATGTGGCTTTATATTCATCTGATAAGGGTGAACTAATCTTTTCTAGAGTAAAAGCTCTCAACTTTTCCTCTTCATCAATTGCCTCTTGTCTCCTTGCATATAGTACATTCCTCCACTCTATAGGAAATTGATTTTCAATGCTCTTCATATTAACTTCAAAAGTAATAATGTACTTTACAATAGCTTCTTCAATGGTAGCTTTATCTACCTCATTTGCAGTAGTATACAGAGCAACAATTTCTCCTAACATGTCACAATCAACAATCCCATTAAACAAAGCATCAATTTTCATAAGGCTATGTGCCCTTACAAGAGTCTTTTCTTCTTCTATTTCTTGTCATCTGGTTTATTTTTCTCTTTATCAAATTTAGGCTTCTTCTCCCTCATTTGCATTTTTTAACCTTGTTTTTCTTTCTCTACCCCAACCTTACTATCGGTGTCTACAATGTCAATCTTTTATTTATTTTTACTTGCTTCACCTTGTGAATCTTTAGATTTCAGGACTCTTTCAAACCAATTGTGGTCCTTCTTCTTCTTCATCATTTTCCACATTCACACCCATATACTTTTCCTTTGTACCTTTTTCTTTTACCCTTCTCTCTATAGAGCCAATTTTCTGTCACTAGACTGTCATTTTATTTTACTATAATTTTCCATGCTTTGTTAGATGTATCTTCTCCTTCACTAGAGCACTTTCATACACTTTTATTTTCTCTCCTACTACAGGCTTAGTCCTAGAGGACTTGGGGCCAATCAAAGGAGTGGTATTTGTTCTACCAGATCTCCTAACACTTGATTGATCTTCTTGACGAGCCAGACATCACTTTTACCTTCTCAATTTGTTCTTTTGTGAGGCCCATTACCTCCACAACTATTACAGTCATATTCTAAATGATTTTTTAAATCTATTTTTACCTTTTATCCATGTGCACCTCCATTTATTTCTCCTCATAGGTGTCTTTTGGTTTTCTCTACATAAAGTCTACTGAGACGGTGATTTCATTCTCTCTAAAATCATATCGCATCTTTAGAATCCAAACGGTCCTGGGCTCAACAACAATCTTTTGTTACTAAGAATGTGATGTCATTCTTCTACTTTTATATCATGATTTTTGGTATCCTTTCTCTTTCCTACATTGTTTCTTGAAAATTTCTAAATAATTCCTAGAGAGCATTCTTCTATGCATTTGAGTTTCCCAACCTCATCAAATGATATCTGATTTGATGTGCTACAGTTCTATCCTTTAGCCACACTATGTTCCTTGTACTAGGAACCACATTTAAAAATTGAAATAGTAAACAAATGATTCAAGTGCCAAACTTAAAGGGATACTAAGAGTCCTTTGTCTTCTACGAATTTTCCAAAAGATTCAATATCAATAGTTCACATAAATCATAGTCTAGTCCCTTCTCAACCATTTCATATGTTGTACTGATGGACGCCATTGATACTAATTTTCCTTATTGGTAAAGTATATATTTTTTATCTAATCATCACTGGTGGATACATGGTTGCTAGGTTTTTTATTTCCTTTATTGTTAGTGCTCTTCTATCATACTTTACACCCATTCACTTCATCACCATTTCATTTTTCATAGACTTGAGCATCAGAGCTGGATTGATTGAGCACAATCTAGTGAAAACCTATAGCCTCTTTGTTGATCAATTTTGGTATATCAAAATAAGGAAATTTTTCATGAATATGGCTCAAATCATATCTCATCAATTCATCTACATAAAAATAGATGAAAAAATTGTTCTAGGAATTGAGTTTATTTTCCACCAAACTCCCAAGCTCTAATTTCAACCTAAACTCATCTCTAATGAGTTATTTGTAACACAAATCACTCAACTTTGTATGATCTTAACATGAATGTATGCCTTTACATCTTATGTGTGCAAAACACCATATGGGATGTGTGAAAATTTAGCATCCAAATTATCCACCAAATATTTTTTAGGATGTTTAAATTTAGGGCACAAACGATCTACACACTTTACAACTTGTGTTGTATACATATTTGTAGATGAAAAAAAGAAAATGGGGGGCTCTCTTTTTCAGTTCTAAGGTTTTGGACCTAAAAGGAGAGAGGCTATTTCCTTACTCTTCAATCAAGAACAAACCCTTGAGATTTTAATGCAAAGGAGATTGAAATATTGCAAAGGGCTATCCTAGGGAATGAATGAAATCTAATGAGGGGCTCACCACCAAGTCTGAACTTGGAGAAGACAATGAAATGTAAAACATAGTGCGAAATGAAAAGTAACTCTAAATGACCTAAGAAAATGAAAAAAATGTAACAGAAAGATATGAAAATGAAAGTGTGTACTTGGAAGACTGAAGAAGATAGAATGGAGATCTGGATCACTAAAAATTCTACGGTTGATGTTGATTTCCAAGACTCATTCGCCAAGCTGGGTGAATTAGTCTAGTTTATGGGAAAATGTGCAGGAATAGGTTTCAGCAAAAAGGGTACCTAGATCTGTACAAATATCTATCAAACCTGTATAATGGGACTCATTCGCCAATAGTGACAAATGAATCCACTTCTATTTTTCTAGAATTTTTGAGCTGGATTCCATGCCTCTTAGTCTGCTCTGCTCTTTTTAATTTTTTTTAGATCTGAAACTACAAAATGCCATCTGCAAAACTTCTCCAAGCTTCTCTAAGGCTTCACAACAACTTTAGGGATTTTGAGGACTTGAAATTTTTTCTCCAACTTGGCTTCTTGGTAAACTTACAACCTATCCCTACAAATCACACACAAGAAAAGGGAAAAATTT
Organism: Sequoia sempervirens; assembly: GCA_007258455.2. NCBI lineage: Eukaryota > Viridiplantae > Streptophyta > Pinopsida > Cupressales > Cupressaceae > Sequoia > Sequoia sempervirens. The sequence goes on along the minus strand of VDFB02281492.1, from coordinate 1,017,331,214 downwards.
TTTGGGGGTTAGTGAATAGGGGTTTTCCTTAGTCAAACCGGGTATGTGTAGGATCATGATGGGCCAAAAAGTCGCAATATAATGGGCATGTGGCTGACGACTATTTTTTTACCCAAAATTGATGAAATGAAAAGGGTTTTTAAAGGAGATTCTCAGCTTTCCACCGATATAAATTATGCTTTGTTTTGATTGAATTTAATAATTAACTGTTATTTATTTTATATTTAAATTACGACTAAAGTCCTAATTGATAGTCTAATCAAAAAATATCTATAGCTTTCAAATGGTATCACATTTTTTGAATCCAAAACATGTATCACATTCTATGCTTCACATAATATAGGATTAAAAAAATAAAAATTCAATTTCATGAAGTTTTGACCAAGTTAAGGTGGTGAGACATACGATTTTTTATATTTTTTAAAAAGTTGTAAGAAAAAATTCATAATTAATTATTTACTTGGAAAAAAATTACAAAAAAATATGCATCACATCGGGGCATGAGTCCTCTACTTATATCTAAAATATTATGAAAATATATTATCATTTTATTGTGGTTAGGGTGGTCAGACAGACACCTACTTATTTTTTCTCTGAAATTTAAGTACCACTGCATTGAAATCTCAAATTTTTACCAAATAGATTTTTAATGTTTTTAAACAAACCTAGTATTTTATAAACTACATTAAATTTTCTACACATTTTGTTGTTACATATTTTTGAAATAATATAGATAACTTAATCAAATTTTTACGTCAAGTGGCCTAACTTTGATTTTTCTTATTTTTTTGCCACTTAAGGGCCTGTTTTTTCCATGATGATCCTACACATACCCATCCCCTTTTTGGTAATTAAACTTTGAAATGAAAATAAATTTGAAAGGAGAATGATGAATGAACAAAAGATAATGTTGCAACTCACCAAACCCTAGTAATAAGGTGCTACAATTATGCTTGAAATGGTTGCAATCTATGTGGTTCTTGACTCTAGCTTGAAGAAGATACATCTTGAATGTAATGCTTTATTGGATCATGAACTCTACATCACAATTGTTAGCAAAATAAAAAACATGAAGAATGAAATCTTTGACATTATGAATGGAACTTGAAGAATTATCTTGAATGCTTGATTATAATCTACCCTTGAAATTCATTGAATGCTCTTCTGAACTCTCTAAGTGAACTCCTAATTGATAGGTATGAATACATAAATTCTTGGGATGAAAATGAGTGAAAGAACCTTTTGTTTATTCTTAATTATGCAACAATTTTGAACTTTACAACACTACAAGTTGACATAAGATCTAGGATAATAAAATCCCACTAGAAATTTTATTTAGATTTGAATTTTTGTCATAAAGGACTCATTCACCAAAGGTCGTGAATGAGTCCCATCACACATAATGTATGTGACAAAAAATGGAAAATTCCTAGAAATGTGTGAAATCTACATCAGGGCCAAAAAGACCTAGGTGGGAGGCATTTTCCCAAGGTGGTCAATGAGTACCAGACACTAAATCTAGGCTACATAAGCCAAGAATACCTAAATTATGATTGTTACTAATTCGTGTCAGGATTATCCTCAAAAAGATGCAATAAATGAGGCTTGTGGATGCAAAATAGGGCCAATTAAAGCATAAGAAATCCTAATTACTAATGAAAATCCTAGAGGAATGTGAAAGTGTGTTACAAAAATTTACAACACTCCAAATAAGATAAGATTAATGATTATTATGATTAAAATTATATTTATATTCTTAGTTTATTTGATAAAACCCTAGAAAAGTTTGAAAGTGTGTTACAACACTTCACAACACTTTAGCAAGGCACCATTAAAATCCTATTAGTTCACAAAGGCCCAAGACTTATGTGAATGTGTTATCCACATTACAACACTAAATCAAGGCAAAATTGAGCCGAATTCCACAAGGAGGACCCAAACGAGTGTGAAAATGTCAAAGGAGCCTTGTTTCGACACTACATTTAGCCCCCACTTTAGTAAGATGGTGAGCCTACATCAAACTCATAATAAAGTAGAAAAAAACACACCAAGTGGGGTTACAATAAACCAATTCTAGCAATATGAGATGACAACAATCAAGAGGGGTGATCAAGCCCCTAGGATCTAGAATCCATGGCAAACCAAAATAATCACAAAGGAACACACATGAAAATGTTATAAAGAACAACAAGGCCAAGCATACATTTTAAAAGAAGAAAGAGAAGGTGAAAATAAAATAAGAGAATTAGATCAAGCATCAGCCATTTTTCCTTCACTATGTGGATCAGATCTAGGCTATTTGTCTGGAAAACACATACTCACTTTGAGGTGATAGAACTCCTGGCTGCCCATCGGGTGAGAATTCCTAAAAGGTGAGAAACATACACTCATGGCTGGTATGCACTCATACACATGCAAGTGGCTATGGGAAAATTCATACCATGGATTGGGCTTCCCACTCAACCATACAAAATTTATACCTCCTAATAATTTTAATAAGGTGCCATACAAAAAATGATTTTCAAGCTTTATGAGACAAGAAAAACTTCACATACTGGAGCTCATGAAAAAACAAGATGGTACCACAGGAATGCAAGTTCTATTATGCAATGTGGCCATATATCAACAAATACAAAATGCAACATGAAAAGAATGTTCAAAGGAGTCTTGCTTAGTTCATATGAGGTCTTTAACTTAGTGAACATTGTGCCTAATATCTCCAAGAGAGGAGTAATCAAAGAATAGAGAATTCACAACTTAGGGGATGTAGTGCATCAAATCAAGCCACTAAGAGGAATGCAATATGCTAAGATAGATAATGCTACTGAAGGAAATTACACCCATTGTCATCCAAAAAGTGACAAACACATCATATGAAGTAAGAAGGCTACACTAAGAACCATGAAAAAGGAAAATGCAAAAGAATAATGCCAACATATGCCCCCACTTTAAAGAAATTTCTAAACACCATAGTGTGATAAATTACTTTAAAATAGCAAATGAAAAATGAAAAAAAGAATGAATACATGAGAGCTAACTTGGAAATATCTATACCAAGTCATATGTTTTTTAGTAAATCTACATCATGCAAGAGAAAAAGAAAAGAGAGGAGGTTGCCCCCAAAGTGAAAAACCAAATGCATAAGGCATCTATTAATTTGGGGTTAGTGTGTTTTATGCTACAATGTTTCTAGAGAGCTTGGAACTGTCATCATCCCCAAAATACACATAGAACTAGACAAATAACACAAAGATAGCGAAAGAAAAGAAAAACCTTTTGGGTCAACATGGAAGAGACATGGGGTGTCTCGATGCCTTGGGTCATCCCCAAAAGGAAAAAACTAGACAAATGAAAAATATAAATCAAAAGGTGAAAGAAAAAGAAAAAGTGTTTTGGGTCAACATAGAAGAGACATAGGTGTCTTGATGCCTTGCATCATCCCCAAAAGGAAAACACAAGATAGATGAAAAAGATAAACCAAAAGGTGAAAGAAAAATAAAAATCCTTTTGGGTCAACTTGGAAGAGACATAGGGTGTCTCAATGCCTTGTATCATCCCCTAAAGGAAACACAGGGCACAAAGTGAAAGAGATGGATGACATAGAGAAGAATGAAGCTACAGATAGAGGAATGCCACAAAGAGAGAGAACATCAAACATAATGTCATGGGGGATCACATTACACACATGCAATCATAGACAAAAGAAAAAGGAAGTAATGGAAAATACTAGTAAGGAAAATGTGAGTCAACCTATGAGCAAGTCATCTACCTCCTAATCATGTTTTGTTTATACTAAAGGTAGGAAACTAGCCAAAGATACAAGACTAAGTGTCGAACTAGGAGAAGCACTAGGCTCAAAACTCTTTATAGGATTTTTCTGTTTAAGCTCATGGAGGAGGAAAATATTTTATTCAATTCATTATGCATCTCTTCATCAATTTTAGCAATCTCACCATCATCATCTATGTTGATCACAAAAAGAGGTCAAATGATAATGTCCATTGAGGAGTTCAACTCCTGTTGTGCAGGTTGTATCAAGAATATTCTTGCTTTGGTTGGGGAGGAGAGACATCATGCATTGCTTCAGTCAAGTTTGTATCTTGATTTTATTTGTTTAATTCTTCATGTAACTTATGAGTAAGGGAACAACATCGAAACCTATGCTCTCTAGCACCTCTATTTCTTTTGGATTTGTTCTCAAGTTGTATTTGTGTAGGATCGGATTGATCAACCATAGTTTTCTTTTCTTCCCTAAGGGGAGGAATGGAAGAAACCACAGGAGGTTATTCGACCACTTTCTCTTTGGCCATGTAAATGTTTTATTATTGGAGGCATTATGAGGTTGGTTTCATTGTCTTTTGTTCATTTGCAGGATGTAGGTGAAGTTTTTATTTTCAGTTGGTCTTGATTGTTTGGTTCTTATTTAGGTTCAAGCATGGTTTCGTCAAGGATGGTAGGTTGAGAATTTTATGGGGACATGTTTCAGAGAGATAGTTTGACTATTTTATTTTCCTTGAACTTTTGACAGGACAAGGAAAAGAAGTCTTCTTGAGTTTTTATAGGTTTCATGGGTTTGGGGCAAAAGGAATCTAGGGAAAAGTTTCCTTTGGAAGACAAGGGGTTAAAGCCACTATGGTGGATAGTGAATATTTCATTTTCAAAGGGAAACTTTAAACATTTATGCACAAAAAAAGGTATGACTTTCATGGAGTGATGCCATGGGTGGCCTAAGTTCACACAAAATTGATCTGACTGTGGGACAATGGAGAATGTGAAATCTAATATTTTTGGTCCTATTTGCAATGGTAGTGTGATTGATCCTATAGTAGGGAAATCAAACCTATTGTGTGTCTTGATCCATGCTTTTGATTTATCATATTCATCATGATAAATTTCATGCAAAAGTAAAAATTCCCGACTCTTCACGTTCTATCCAGAGGCGAGATCTATAAATATCCCATTAGTGGGCTTGTCATAAATATGACTAGCTATATAGAGTGGAGCATCGGGAAAATGTTTAAGTATATTCTTAGAAGATAAACCAATGTCAAGAGGACTCTTAGGTAAGTCCTTACGAGGGATGATGTCTATCATCCATACTATTTCATCTATAGGATTGAAATTGATAGAATGATTTAGAATAGAATCATTCTTTTCGTCATCTATATCAACATTCATCACATCATTCTTTGTCATTTTGCTTGCTTTGACAAATGAAATATTATTTTTGGGCATTGGGTTGGTAAAAATTTGTAAATTGTGGTTAAGAGGGGCAATGGACTTATTTCCTTGATCAATAACACCTCTAATGGATATACGGCTGGAATCAATGAGGTCTTGCACAAGATGTTTAAGATGATTGCTATGTTCTGTGTCATGTCCATTTTCTTGATGATAGTGGCAATAAGCATTTTATTTAAATCTTGGGGGTAAAGGCTTATTAGGGTCAGGTGTTTTTATGGGTGGAAAGGTAATCATTTGTTGTTAGAGAAGTTGGGACATTGTGTTATGAAGGGTATTGGGAAAGGGAGTGAATTTTCTTTTGGGGTCTCCATAACTAAAAGGGACTGTGGCTTTGAGAACAACTACTTGGTTATTTTGAGTTGTTTGTTGAGGGGGGCTGAGTTGAACGAATCCTTTATTTATTTTCTAAAATTTTGGGTATTGTTTTGGTTTTTGGGCTCAGATCTCTCAATTTGGCTAGAAGTGGATCTTGTATCTCAACTACTAATCGAATTTTCATAATCACGAAGGGTAGTGCACATGTGAATGAAGGATGTGAATTTCATCATAGTCAACTTTTCTTGGATTTTACTTTGAAAATTTTCTATGAAGATATTTTGAAGGTGTGGGTCAGGGACCTTGACATCGATTGTGGAATAAATCGATTGATAGCATGAGATAAAATCAATTATTTTTCTTCTTTTTGCTTGCATCTCATCAAATCGGCCAAGGTAACCTTGCGAGTAAAATGAACTTGGAAATAGTTTACAAATCCCTCCAAAATTTCATTAAATGAATGAATTGAGTTGTTTTGTCAAGAAGAGAACCATTACAAGGAAATATCTTTCAAATACCTAGGAAAATGTTTTTCCAATAGTTTATTGTCAAGGACAAAGTCACTACATAAGGCTGTGTAGGAATTAACATGGTTAGAAGGATCTCCCTTCCCTTTATATTTCTTAAATTTAGGCATCTCTACAACTTGTGGCATCATTGTTCATAATATCTCCAAGGATAACAAACTAATTTTGACATAATATGTAGGTGGACCATTTTTATTTTGGTTTATGGTGGAAATTTTCTTTTGAAGGGATGCAACAGTTTGGAAAAGTTATGTTATGAGAGTGTCATTTCTTGTGTTATGAGATTGAAGTGAATGTGGTGATGGAGTGTATGTGGTCATAGGACAAGTGAATGGAATTCTTATAGGTGGTAAGGTAGGATACATAACTTAAGATGCCACATAGGAACTATGGATGTTAGCAAGAATATCTAGGGAAGGAATCACATTATTGACTTGTTTCATTGTTGTTGTGACTTGAGGGTTGGTGTAGGTAGGTATTGAGTAAATTTTTGTGGGAGGAGGAATTTGAGTTCCTCCTTAACTTGTAACATTGTATGTTGAAAAAGGACAACTAGTGGTTGAGGAAATATTTTTCCAAATATTTTAACTATGTTTTGCACAAGGTCAAGGCCATCTTCACTTTCAAGAATGTAGTGAACATTTTCTATGGTAGGAATTGTAGTGGTTGAAATTTTTCCAAGGCTTATTTGATGTTGTAAGTTTCCTAGGTCCTCATGAATTTGAATTATGTTTACTTGAATGATGATTTCATTCCTTGGTTCTATGTGCATGCTACTTGAAGGCAAGGAGTTTCTAAGGGTGTTATCCATGCCTAGTGTAATAGTGTCAATACTAGGAGTGGAAGGTCAAGATAACCCAAGATCCACAATGATTTTGATATTGTGGGATGACACAAGTCTCGAACTTTCTTTTAACAATGGCATTAGCAATAGGAGACTAAACACTCATGCAAATTAGGCCTACTAAATGTAGGGTGAATGCAAATGGAATGTAAGCTAAGAAAAATGAAATGATTATAATTGAAATTATGGAAAGTGGAACAAAAATTCAAAAACAACAAACAAAAAATCAGAAAATAAATTGTGAATGCCAGAAAATGTAGTAAAAAATATGCAATGGGACTAATTCACCCTACATGGCGAATGAGTCCATGTGCTATTTTTTTTGAAATTTTTTAGAATTTTTGAATTGGATTTTATGCTTTTTAGGTTTTTTGATGAAAATTTGAGATGCAAATACAATTTTTTACTAATTTTCAATGAAATTAGATGCTAAAATGCAAGCTATATGAAATTTTCATTAATGCAAATTTTGAAACCCTAGAATGAAAATTAACCAATGAAAAACCTAATGCACTGTTAATGTAAGCTAAATATAGGATGTAAATGCACTCCAAAATAGAATTATGATGATCTAAATGTAGTTCACCAAAATTAAAAGAAGAAAATGGGGGGCTCTCTTTTTCACTTCTATATTTTTGGACCTAAAAGGAGAGGTTATTTCCTTACTCTTCACTCAAGAACAAAGCCTTGAGATTTCAATGCAAAAGAGATTGAAATATTGCAAAGGGTCATCCTAAGGAATGAATGATATCTAATGAGGGGTTCACCACCAAGTGTAAACATGGAAAAGATAATGAAATGGAAAAAAATAATATGAAATGCAAACTAACTCTAAATGACCTAAGAAAGTGAACAAAATGTAAGAAAAAGCTATGAAACTAAAAGTGTGCACCTAAAAGACTAAAGAAGATAGAATGGAGGTTTGGATCACTTAAAAATATGTTGTTGATGTTGAATGGGACTCATTCACCAGGCTAGGTGAATTAGTCTAGTTTCTGAGAAAATGTGCAAGAACAGGTTTCAACCAAAAGGGTATCTAGATCTATAAAAATCTCTATCAGGCCTATATGGTGGGACTCATTTTCCAATAGTGGTGAATCAATCCACTTTTTATTTTTTGGAAGTTCCAAACTAGATTATGTGCTTCTTGATATGATCTACTCCTTTTGACTGGTTTCTAGATCTGAAACTACAAAATGCCACCTACAAACTTTCTCCAAGCTTCTACAAGTCTTGATGACAACTTTAGAAATTTTGAGGACTTGAGAACTTTTCTCCAACATGGATTCTTGCTAAATATACAACCTATCCCTAAAATCATGGACAAAAAGAGGGAAAAATATTTTGGGGGTTAGTGAATAGAGGTTTTCCTTAGTCAAACCCCTTGTTGGTAGATAAACCTTGAAATGAAAATAAATATTAAAGGATAATGATGAATGAACAGAAGATAATGTTGCAACTCACCAAACCCTAGCAATAAGGTGTTGAAATTATGCTTGAAATTGTTGTAATGGATGTGGTTCTTGACTCTATCTTGAAGGAGATAGATCTTGAATGTAATGATTACTTGGATCATGAGCTCTACATCACAATTCTTAGCACAATAACAAATATGAAGAATACAATCATAGACATGATGAATGACACTTTAAGAATGCTCTTGAATTCTCTTGTGAACTCTCTAAGTGATATCTTGAATGCTAGGTATGAATACTTGAATGCTTGGGATGAAATGAGTGAAATAACCTTGTATTTATATTCAATTATGCAAGAATTCCCAAAATTACAACACTAAAAGTTTCCATCAAATCTAGGAGAATAAAATCCCACCAAAAATTTGATTTAAATTTTATTTTTGGTCACATGGGACTCATTCTCCCAAGGTGGCGAATGAGTCCCATCACACATAATGTATGGGACCAAAAATGGAAAATGCCTAGAAATGTGTGAAATCTGCATCATGGCCAAAAAGACCTAGGTGGGACTCATTCACCCAAGGTGTCGAATGAGCCCTAGACACTAAATCTAGGCCACAAAAGTAAAGAACACTTCAATTATGACTGGTTAATAATTGGTTTTAGGATTAGATCCTCAAAAAGATGCAATAAATGAGGCTTGTGGATGCAAAATAGGGCCACTTAAATCATAAGAAATCCCTATTATTATTGAAAATCCTAGTGGAATGTGAAAGTGTGTTACAAAACTTTACAACACTCCAAATAAGGAAAGATTAATGCTAATTATGATTAAAATTATAATTATTATGCTTAGTTTATTTGATAAAAATGTAGAAAAGTGTGAATGTTTGTTACAACACTTCACAACACTTTAGCAAGGCACCATTAAAATCCTATTAGTTCACAAGGGCCCAAGACTTAATGTGAATGTGTTATCCACATTACAACACTAAATGAAGGAAACATTGAACCAAAATCCACATGGAGGACCCAAACAAGTGCAAAAATGTCAAAGGATCCTTTTTTTGACACTATAGTAAAAAACTAATAGAACTTTCTAAAACTAAGGAAAATGGAATCTATAAATAGCTTTGAATCACTTATAGCTAGGGTTTTGCTTATACCAAACCTCAATTGCTTTGATTACTCCACTTTGCTCCTTTTTTCTCTTCTCTCCTTGATTTTTTGTTTGCAAATGAATTTTGATCAAGTGAAATAACTTTTATTCCTTTTAGAAATTGAAATAATTCACATTGAATACTTTAGTTGATGAAGCTAGTGTTGCTACAATAGTGTGTATCACTTTTGGGACATGCTGATTTTTTGCTTGAAATCACTTTTTTTAGAAAAAATAATGATTGAAGCCTTGATAGGTTCTACCTAAACCGTTTTAATTGAAGAGGGATAGATAAGACCCCCTTAGATCAAACCCCCTTGGATAAAACCCCTCTAGTATTAAATCATGCCCACAATGGATTCTCCTTTGCACCTATCAAAATGCTAGCAAAAAATATATTTTCTTTATCTTTTGAGGGACTAAATAATGTCATTTAGAAATTATATTTTTGAAGATTGTACCCCTTGAAACGAGCTTTCCAATAGGTATAGTTTTGATATGTTTTCATTTTATGATGTATTATTTTTGAATTTTTCCTAAACATAGGATTTTATTTAAACGTCTAGCTCTTCATTTTGCTGGGGTGAGAAATAGTAAAGCATTGTAAAAAAAAATAAAAATACCCTTTCCTTAGGTATTGATGTCCTTGTTTCACTAAAAAACTAAAAAATGGATTTCAATATATACACAAGAAGTTAGGTTGGATGACACACACGTATGGCCAACTTAGAGTTATAGTGACTTCAAAAATTAATTAAAAAAATATGTAAGAAAAAATATCCTTTCCCTAGATATTGATGTTGAGAATCTATATTTCAAATATTATATTTTTATCCTTTATAGAAAAAAGTTATGTTGGATGACACAAATGTTACTTTCTAAAAATGTTGTTTTATGTTTAAAACTAGATATAAAAGAATATTTTGAAAGAATTGTGATTTACTACAAAAAAAATTCTAAAAATATATTTAAAATATGTAAACAAATTGCCACAAATCACTAGTTCACATCATCTTCAAAATCTTAACAGTTTAGCTATTATAGGTCTCAAAAGATGAAAATTTAATTAAAAATATTGATGTAAATGTTTATCTTAGGAAAAAAGTGAGAAGCAATATTATGATTTCACTGAGCTGGTAAAAACCCTAATCATGTGCATAGATGACTTAAAATGCTCTACAAACTTTCACAACTCAATATTTTCCACCAGTTATTTCTCCAATAGGTCATGCATATTGACCCACAGCTCATATCCACATGCTAAAGAATCAACACCATTTCTCTAGAAAGGGATAAAGAATTTTCTAATAATGCTCCCCTTAAGCCTAATCTTTCTCCTTAGTTTCCAGTTGAAACACTGCACCAGATTATGGTACAAACTGAATCTTAGTTTCACCATCCTCCTTCCTCTAAATCCTCTCCATCTCTTTCTTCATCTCTACTAGATCATCCTTTTTCACCAGATCACTCTTCTTTTCTAGATTATCCTTCTTCCCTTTCTTGCATTTGTAATTTTTTTAAATATGTTCTTCTCTATTGCAATTATAACAAGTGATAGCATTTTAAAAAATGTTCATTCCACCCATTATTGATTTACATTTCTTAGCTTTATTCCCAAATCCATTGCATGCATAGCAGTAGCCATTAAAATATTGAAACCTCATATCGTTGTTATACCAATTCATCATTTGACCTATGCATTCACATGCCTTATGACCGAATTTATTGCATGTAAAGTTTTGACTAGAAAAATATTGAACATTTTTATTCAATCTACTTCTACATTACATAGCCTTATGTCCAAATTTATTGCAAGAACAACAAAAAAAATTAAAACATGGTTACCTTTGTGCATTTGGTTGTTTGATAGGTGGTCTTTTAAAGTCTCTCCTTTGATTTCAGAACTATTTTTCATTGATCTTCTTGTCCATAGTCTTCTTTTCACCCTAATATTCCTTTGAAATTTCACCTTTCTCAAACCCTTATCCTTCTTTGTCTTTAGATTGTTTTTGGTTTACAATCATTTCATCAACATTTGTATAACTCATTTTGAAATTATCTTCATGACTCATTGCTTTTTCAACATCTGATCTGAAGGTCACAATTTCTTCTTGAAGTTCTCATCATTCTTTAGATTTATTTTTCATCTTAGAATTCAAGCATTCATCAGCTCTTTTTCCTTCTTCAACGTGCACTTTCAAAATAGTAATTGTTTCATTTTATTGCTTCAAATTCTCATTGACCTCCTTATAACTTTCTCTAAATTTCTTGATCTAAGAGCTCTTGATTTTATAATGTACTCATTTGCTTCCTTGATATTGTCTTTTAGATCTCTATTTTCACCTTTTTTCCTTTCCAGATCTTAAAGAGTTATTCTAAGTTCTCCATTCATGTCAACCATGTAATCTTCTTCTATAAATACAAAAATATGAATCTCTTCTAGAGGATTAGGAAATCTTTTAATAGTCATGTGTTCAAAGGTCTCCAAGATCATCCCAAAGCGGTTAAGCTTCTTCCAAGGAACCAAGCTCTAATACCAATTGTTGAACACTTAGAATATTGGGGGGGTGAATTAGTATTCTCTAAAACCATTTAAAAATTTAGAAATTCATTCCACATAGCATATTAATTTTTAGCAGGACAAAAAAGCATGAAATCAACCATCAACATCATATAATACATGAACACCATATTTTTATGTGGAAAACCCCAAAAGGGAAAAACCACCATGAGGATTAGCTCACAATATGTTATAGCCAGTTATAAGATATTACAAAATTACTCATTATAGGTGGACTCAATATCCTAGTGGAATCACTACTAATATAAAGAAGAAATGATAGAAGAGAATGGTGGCACACACTTGAGATTTGAACTATTACAATTCCATATATCATATGCATGAATTATAGTTTCAATAAATCCAAATACATAGACTTTATACACTTCATACTGATCTTCACTAAAACACTACTCTACTCTGCATTTGCATCACATTCACCAAATTCACATTAGAAGATATTGATCATCCCATTCATGCTCAAAATACCAAAATGAACTCACTTCTTCGTTCACAAACACTTTCAATATTAATTAGGTCATCCTAATTTGATATGTATCATACAAAATATATCTTTTCAGCTCAATACAAAAATCATACGTAGGTTGCACCTTGATTCAAACTTGTAACACATAAGATAGGTCAAGGTCAACCTATATTAGCATCATTATAATTGATCATTAGTTATTCAAACACTACAATGTACAAAACTTATTAGGTCGACATCCGTATTGACCTAACCCCAAAATTCATGAATTGTTCAATAACAACCTGACACATGGAACTTAAAACTTCATGCCACTTGCGATTAAGATACACCCAACACCTTTCAACACTCCCATAAATCCAAAAAAATAGATAGCAATCCATGGTGAAATATAGATTCACCAAAACATATATTTTATACTAACAACCATTATCATTGGTAGATTGAAACTTGTGTCAATCATAAATTCTACTCTAGAGACCAAAACAATGTCAAAATATAAATTTAAACTCTTCTATGATCTAACAAAATTACATGAAAATCATAAAGAAATATTCTATACAACGGATTAATGTAGACCAAATTACTAAACGTCTTATATACCAAAGTACTCGATCTAACACTTAGCCAATTTTCCTTTTCATTTGTCTTCACTAGATCAAACTTTCTTTAAAATTTGCATTGGATAACCATCTTAAAACATGCTCAAGATATATAAAATGGTCCGCACAATGGTCTTCATACCAAATCACAATGTTGAGATCAATGACAACACTAAATCAAATGCTCATTCTCATTTTGTTAATAAATACATCAATGATGAAGGTAAAATAGGTTGTTGAGCTTCACGTTAGTATGAAAAGGATCAAAAGGAGCCACAAAAGTTTTAGAGGGAAAATTATCTTGAAAATATTTTATAGTACCACAAAAAATATAAAGTATTGTTTCTCATCAACAAAACCTTGTTGTATGTCTAGGACATGTGATTATATTTTCCATGTCACAAGTATTTGTAATTGTATATGAACTGAAGATTTTTGGCTCTTGAGACTTCTCTAACTCTTCTAGGGTTTTTCACCTAAAAGGAGAGAGTTAGGAAAAAAATCTATAGGGTTCATACAAATTATGTTATATGTGATGTTATCTACCTAAATGAAGTGAAATAAATGCAAGTAAGTGATCTATATGAAATATTATGAATGCAAAACTAAGATCTATGATATGTTTGAAAACATAGTATTGTTTGCAAGAAGCTTGAAAGAATGAACAAAAATGCAAGTTAAACTAAATAGAAGGATATTTTTCAAAATGTGTGTACCTGGGATACTATAGATGACTAGAATACAATCTAGAAAATTGATGAATTCTGAATTTGAGTTGACTTGGACTCATTCACCACCCTGGGCGAATCAGTCCCAAATCAAGGATTTTCTACACATAAACTATTTTTTTCCCAGTCGGGAACTTGGATCTGCATCTAAATCAAATCTACACCTAAGGAGGGACTCATTTTTCATGCATGGAAAATCAGTCCACTTTCAAATTTCTTCAACTTCAAATTTTTTTCCTGCACCTTGACACTTGCATAGCAATTTCTGATGGGAAGCTGACTCAGGATCTCAAAAAAATTCTGCAAAATAACTTAGAATTGTTTGTCTAATGGGGGGTGTGCCTTGGTCAAACCCCTAGTTGGGTAATTAAACCTTGAATGGAGAAAAAAATGCATAAGCCCTAGCCTTAGATGTGTTAAACACTAGGAAAAGCTAAAATATGAGAAAGGTCCTATTCTATTGTTCTAGAATAAGAAACACAAAGATGATTGATACGATGCAAGATATCAACCCTATAAACCTTACAACACATGGAAAATTTGAATGAAATTACATGCAAATGATAAACAAACAAAATTCAAACCTTAATTTGAAGTGTGAGTGAAAATGGAAGATGGAATCAATATGAAACCAAGTCCTTAGGTGTGATTTGGTGGCTAGTTGCACCTCTTCACCCTAGATTTCTTCATGATTCACCATAGGAATGCATCATCAACCCTTTACAATGTTGGATCTTGACAAGAAGAGTGAGCTTCAAGACTTGCAAAAACTATAGTTTTATGTCCTAAAACTTCAACTTTTGCTAATGAGACTTATTGTGGAAGACTTGATTTTTAGAAATTGCTCTTGAAAAATGACAAAAATATAAAAATATGTGTGAAATGACTTGAGATGTGTATTTATACACAAAAACACCTTATTTTCCCATTATTTATACCAAAGAGGCTAACATTCACTGGAAATTAAAGTTAAATTGATCAAATTCTCACTTAAATTTGAGTTTTCCCTCAAAGGAGACTCATTCGCCACCTTTGTTGAATGGGTCCCACCAAAGGGGACTCATTCTCCTAAGGTGGAAAATGGGTCCCAATGATGGAACTTCAATTTTTTTTTCCTTATGTTTCACTCATGCCCTGCCTTATGTCACTGGTCTTTCATGGTGTTGGAAAATTTCTAAGGGTCAGGGTTTTAGCTTTGTCTTCATGTTAAACCCTTGTGTTTACCTTATGCCTTGGTCAGGGTCTATTTCCTTGTTAATTTTTTGAGGGATTTTAAAATGACTTATGCCCCATTGTTTCATCTAGGTTGGGTCCCTTTGGTCTTAATTTTTATTTATTTCCTTCACGGGTTTAATTTCCCTAAGTCTTGATTGGCATTGTGTTTCATTGTTTAAAAACCAACTTATGCCATTGTTTACCATCTTCCTAGCAATGTACCCTTCTCCTTTGAATGAATATGTTATTTTGCAGAAGGGATAGAATTCATGCTACCGTTGATCAAATTGCCTTCAGATATCAATGGTTTCCTACCATCATGCGATCAAAAATTGCAGGATTTTTAATGATCATGATATCGTAGGCAGGTGCCATGTGTCCCATCTAGGGGATCAAATTTGTGCAACCGATCAACTACCATTTGATCTCAGCTATTCCCCGCTATCCCACGATGGCCCCACCATAGTGCTTTGGTTGATTGTGAAATCGTGGGTGGGCACCATGTGTCCTATTTGGTGTGGCCAAAGGAGATAGGCTTGGTGTGCCATCGATCAATCTTCATCAGATCTCAATGGTTGCCCACTATCAGGTGATCAAAAGATGCACGACCTTTATAGATCATAATATCACATGTGGCGGCCACGTGTCTCACCTTATGAAGCCAAAAGAATAAAGGAAATACTTTAATATGTTATGTTGCAGGTTACTAAAATGCTTATGAGATGCATGTGCTTCAAATGAACACAGATGTTATGATCTCAGCAGAAAAGGTGCTCGATAGTTAATGATAAGGCCGACTACTATTTTGAAGGAGTAGGATCATCATTGTTCAAAATCTACGATTGCCCGCCATCACGTGATCCGAAGCTGCAGGATCTTTACCGATCGCGATATCGCGGGCAATCGTCACGTGGATTTCCTTTGCGGTGTATGGTATGGGGGCCCCTTATTTCTACGTTGGAAATTGTGTCAGCTTGTTTTGAAGATGTTCGTTCAATGATTTGATCTAGCTGAAGAATCGACGGCTAGAATTTAAATTTGCATCAAATATTTTCACTGATTGATGATGATCGGTGGCGGTCATGGTGTTGAATTCTTGAGACTTTTGATGCTATTGTAGCAGATTTTTGGATTATCGCCAGGTGCTTCATTCAGTTGGTGACATGTGTATTTTCTGACCCGATGCTTGTTTGCTCCTTAATTCTCTATAAGAAGGATTTCAAGGCCAGAAGTACGGGCTAGCAAGTTAGACAACTTTTGGTCGAGTCTAGGTAATGTTGCAGAGAAAATTGTAAAGACAGATGGTTTTAAAGAGAAATGCAATTTAGGTTTTGGGTCATTCTGTAATAGGTTTTGAGTTCATGGGGATTTAATTTTGTATAACAGTACTAGCATTTGAGTTGAAATATCAAATTCAAACTCATGTCTCTCCATTGTACATGCATATCTGAACTTTGAATAAGGTAATTAAGGGTTTTTTTTATTCATCTCACTATTATGGTGTGTATGATTCTATTTTAGCTTTAATTCAAGGAATTAATTAAAATGCTTGAAAGGGATTATAGGTGGGTATGTTTTGTATAAGGATTTGATAAGTAGTATTGAGTTAGAATACATACTAATGAGATTGCAATGCAATGTTATCAGGGATCTTATATGTTATGTGTTAAATCTATCATAAACCCTTAAATACTTGTGAATTTGACTCCCCAATGGATATATGGAACTTGTTCATATAGTTCAGTATTTGTTTGTCTTTTCCTAGGACTTGCTACAAATTTCAAATCAATGACTATCTCAAGCTGTGGATTGTGTTGTAATTATCTCATGCTCCAAATAGTTGATATTACTGATAAACAACCAATTTAATTTAGTTTTATCCTATTATGTTGAGCTATTAGATGAGATTAGCTATTGTATGTTAATGTTGTTTATGATACTGTTGCAAGGGTTTTAAAAAAATTAAGGGATCACCCTCCTGGGTCTTGTAGATCCCGAAGTGTAGGAGGCTTTTAAAGTGCTGGTCAGTTGGTCTAGGTCCTTTGAGTTGCCCTTGATTTGAATTGGAAATTCCATAGGTAGATTAGAAAACCAACTTGGTTAATTGTAGTAAAAAGAAACCAACAAAATAGTGACTCTACTAGGGAGATAATTTTAAGATTCCTTGTTAGTGTGTCGGTTGTCCATTTTTCATAGGGTTTTTCATCGTGTTTCTATGATTTGAAGGTTGAGCCTCTAATTCTGAGTTAGGTTTGTCTGGTTCTTCTATTTTCATAAGCATTTAGAGTTATGTTGTAAAGCACTTTTGTGTGTTATCAGTAGGAGGTTCCAAAGGTTTTTATATTCTACCACATGCCTTGAGGTATTTGGTATTCCAAAGCTAATTGGGTGGCGACTCTGAAGTTTCGGCACCAGTGTGCATTTTATTTTGAAAGGTTTATTATAAGTGGAAAGAACTTTTGGACTAGTACAAGGAATGAAGAACATGAGGTCATTCATGAAGAATCATCAAGAACAAAAATTGGAAGGTGAACTTCCCAAAATGAAGAAGGACTAGATAAAGAAAAGTGTAGAATCTAGTAATGCTGCTCCCATGTCACAGAACCTTGTACACCAAGGTACAACCTGGTCTTTACACCCTATTCCTGAAGATCTTGACGATGTGTCTAGAAGTTCAAATTTAGATAGTTGTGGATTTTTGATGCATTGTTTAGTACATCGATTCAAGAAGATGTGACATGTCAAAATAAATGGTCTGTTAGTGTCAAATATGCTAAAAATAGAAGAAGCAGGAGTAGAAGTCGAAGCCATCACAGAGAATGCACCAGTGATGTGCCTCCTCCTCCTACTAAAAATGATGTAAACCCTTTATGGTCTGAACATGTACTGGAAGAGGTCAATTTAGTAGATCTAAATGATACATCAAGTTCTGATGTGACTTTTCTTGACCCTGACAATGTTTTTGGAGACATTATTTCTTTGAGGCGGGAAATCCAAAAGCAAGATGAGTTCAGGGTGAAAAGAGAAAAGGAGAGGGAAACAAAGTTGAGGGATGTTTTGATCAAAAGGGATAGGTTGATGAGATAGTTGGTAACTATGAAGTTGCTAAACAAAGAAAAACCTAAACTAGGTGTTGAGGATCTGGTTGTACGGAAGGTTGCTAATAGGGAAAAAAAGCATGTGTCTAAAGAAACCCCAGTAGGCCACATTGATGCCTAATCGAAACCTGCTGACCCAAAGCCCTCAAATCATGTTAAGTCTCAACCAAGTAACACAAACCCTAAGCCTACCTTGGAAAAAGGAAAACAAAAGGTTGAGGGGATTAAAATAAATGAGAAGGTGACTCCCCATTCCACTCAACAAGATTTCTAGCCACGTGTTATTTCAAATAGGATTTTTCTTAGAAAAGGATAAAAGGGAAAGTGAGGCTCTGGCAGAAGAGTTGGAGAGAACATAAATTGAGGCTACAAATGTAGAAATGAAGAGGAAAATGAGTTTCCTAAAAATAAACAAGTGTGGATGAGGTTGCACAAGATACAACCTCCTCAAATCAGCAGGATAGACTAAATAATAATCCTAATATTACTCCAAATCCCTCCACAAATAATTCTCACTCGAAGGTTCATGCAACTGGGTTTGTAAATCCAAATCAGGATGGTCATAGAGTACAATATGTAGGGTTTGGTGTTGATTCTAAGAGGAATGAAGGATTATTTCAACGATGACCTATATAGTTGGAAAGATATAGGCCATTATTCTTCGATGGTATCCCTGGTTATCCAAATCCTATCCCTGCTGACTTAAGAGAAAAGATGAGTAAGTTTGTTGGCAATAATGTTGTGACAATAGAGGAACACTTAAAATATTTAATGGATATGTTAAATGATTATGAGGTAGAACATGAAGATGTTGTAATGAAATTGTTTATACAATCTCTAGTAGAAGATGCAAGGGATTGGTATAGAGGTCTACCTAATGCTAGTATTGGTTCATGGGATGAGTTTGAAAAGTGTTTCAAGGAGCAGTATGGTGATAAAACTAATGCTATTTTCATGCTAAATGAGTTTAATAACATCAAGAAGTCATTGAATGAGCCTGTGAAAGAGTTTAACTTAAGATTTCAAAAAGAAATGTATAAGTTGTTTTAGGTTTTGAGGCTTGATGAAAATGTTTGTTTAACTACATATTTCAATGCTTTCGATGCTAAAATGAAATATGTCCTTAGAGATAAAGACCCTCAGACTATGAGGGATGCATTTAGGGTGGCAATAAATATTGAAAGTAATAGAAGAGCTTTCGGGAAATGTGGTAGGAGAGAAGAACCTCCACTTTTAAAAAATCCTAAGAATAAGACTGAGAAGGTTCCGACTACCAAGCCTAAAGATGATGAAAAGCGGGAAAAGGTCTACAGTACCTTGAAAGACATAAAGAAAATTGTTGCTAAGCAAGAAAAGGGTATGGGAAATGAAAGGAAACCTTATAATAAAAATGATAGGCAGCCTAGTTTGCAAAATTATCCTTACAATACAAATTGGAAAGATGGAAAACCAATCTTTCCTAGACATAAACCTAAAAATGATCAACATATGCCAAACCCCTTGTAGAAACATTCAGTGAATCTAGTAGCAGATAGACCATGGTTTGAAGTGTGTAAACATCCACATGATAAAAATTATTGTGCTATTGCTTAGTTTCTTGTTGTTGAGGAAGTAGAAGAGGATGTTCATGATCAAACATTAGAATATGAGTAGGATGATGTAGATCTATTTGTATGGCTAGATCATACATTGATGAGGAAAAATTTTCCTCTGATGATGAAATACAAGAAGCCGATGTGCTTAATCAGAGGCAGAGAAGTGAGGTGTACCATCAACAGGTATTTTCTGATGAGGAAGGATATTTTAATCATAATGCTTGAAATATGGAGCAGGCTAAAGATTCAGTGTACTTAAGGAGATCGTTAGAAGAAGATATTGCAAGATTGATTGAAGAAATGGCTGCTCAAATGAGAAGTTCACTTAAATTGAGAAATAGAACCATGGGTGGTGAGCAAGGTAAACCTGCTGGTTTGTTTATTAAAGAGAAAAGGGATAAAAACAAAGGTGTTAAGGTTGAAAACAAAAAGGATGCTTTGAAAGTCCAATAAATTAAGAGTGATAAGGTTTGGACAAAAAAGAATGAGACCCCAAAGCCTCAGGAAGATGTGACTCTATCATCAGTGAATATCAAGGTGATTACAAAGGTAGAAAAACTTGTAGCAGAGGATAAGAAGCAAAAGAAGCTAGGAGGAAGTAAT
The DNA here is from genome assembly GCA_007258455.2 of Sequoia sempervirens. Classification (NCBI taxonomy): domain Eukaryota; kingdom Viridiplantae; phylum Streptophyta; class Pinopsida; order Cupressales; family Cupressaceae; genus Sequoia; species Sequoia sempervirens. Next base: position 1,017,310,822 of record VDFB02281492.1, on the reverse strand, counting down.
CAACCAGAGAAAAAGGAAAATGATGAAGGTATGATGTCTAATTTTCCTAATTATACACCTGTAGATATGTTTCATGTGCCTTCTTAGGTTAAGGTAACTGTAGCTTTGCTAGAAATGATGAGAATAAATGAACACAAAGAAAATACAATAGCCTTGATTACAGATGTTACTGGTAATAAGACTAAACATGAAAGTGGTAAAGAAGTGAAGGATAAAGAGAGAGAAAAGGAAGTGGAGGGAATTGTGTCACAAATTCCTCCTACGTATTTAGGAAAATTTATTAACATGTGCCTTGAAAACATAACCCCTTTTTTCTTAAGTGTGGATATAAATGGGAAAAATTTAAGGAACTGTATGATAGATTTAGGGGTATCGAATAATGTTATTCCAGTCAAAATAATGGAGGCAATGGGCTTCACAGTAGACACTACTCAAGGTAAATTTTATGCTATGTATTCAAGAGAAGTGCCAGCTATTGGAACTATCAGAGCATTGCCTTATAAATTGACTCAGTACCCTAACAGGGACCTAGTCATGATTGTATTAGTTGCAGACATCCCACCTCATTTTGGAATGCTCTTGTCAAGAAAATGGAGTGCATCAATGGGGGGTAATATGCAATGTGATTTTTCATTTGCTACTTTCTCCATTGATGGTAAGGATGTCAAAATTGAAAGAGAATCAAAAGTACCTCATATGATTGAGCATGACACGATTGAGAATATGACATGTTTTATTGATAGTGGTATAGATGAATTCAAGGTTGAGGAATTTCCTAGTTCAATTGTGATAAGCCTATTGCATTGATTGACACAAAAATTTAAAAAATGTCAAAATCTGATGACTTGTGGATTATGTATTTTGATGGTGCAAGTTCAAAGGAAGGATCTCGTGCAGGTGTCTTGTTATGATCACCAAGTGGAAAGACATTTAGGTTCTCTTTCACTTGGTTATTTGACTGTACAAATAATGTGGCAGAGTATGAATCCTTGTTATTGGGGTTGAGATTGGATGAAAAAAATGGGGTCAAGAAGCTCAAAGTAATTGGGGATTCCAAGCTTGTGGTCTCCCAAGTTAGATCCAAGTATGTATCAAAGAACAAGAGGATGAAACAGTATAGGAATGTTGTCTAGGATGAATTGGAGAGCTTTGATGCATTTGGCATAGGATGGATGGAGAGAGGTCAAAACAAAGTGGCAAACCTATTAGCCAACATTGCATTAAAACCAAATGATATGACTTACGTTGGAATTTCAAAGGTTGAGGTGCAAACCAGGCCATCTATCCCTGATAACATAAAAAATTGGAAGTTTTTTGATAATGATGATGATATATTAAGGTTTTTGAATTGTGTGGGTGAGTATGAAAATTATGAAATTGACTTTGGAGCTTTTGTTGAAAATATTGATGGTAAGGATACTATATTTGGAAATGAGGTCATTTAGTTAAAAACAAACACAATTCCCAAGGGTCTAGTTGTACTAGAAAGAGTGTTTGATAATCAAGATAAGACAAAGGCTAATCATATTGTTTCTCATCTTGATGATGTGGAAGAGATAAATCTTGGAATAGAAGCATCCCCAAAGAAAGTGTATATTGGAAATATATAGGCCATTATTCTTTGATGGTATCCCTGGTTATCCAAATCCTATCCCTGCTGACTTAAGAGAAAAGATGAGTAAGTTTGTCGGCAATAATGTTGTGACAACAGAGGAACACTTAAAATCTTTAATGGATATGTTAAATGATTATGAGGTAGAATATGAAGATGTTGTAATGAAATTGTTTGTACAATCTCTAGTAGAAGATGCAAGGGATTGGTATAGAGGTCTACCTAATGCTAGTATTGGTTCATGGGATGAGTTTGAAAAGTGTTTCAAGGAGTAGTATGGTGATAAAACTAATGCTATTTTCATGCTAAATGAGTTTAATAACATCAAGAAGTCATTGAATGGCCTGTGACAGAGTTTAACTTAAGATTTTGAAAAGCAATGTATAAGTTGTTTCAGGTTTTGAGGCTTGATGAAAATGTTTGTTTAACTACATATTTCAATGCTTTCAATGCTAAAATGGAATATCTCCTTAGAGATAAAGACCCTCGGACTATGAGGGATGCATTTAGGGTGGCAATAAATATTGAAAGTAACAGAAGAGCTTCTGGGAAATGTGGTAGGAGAGAAGAACCTCCACTTTTTAAAAATCCTAAGAATAAGACTAAGAAGATTCCGACTACCAAGCCTAAAGATGATGAAAAGCGAGAAAAGGTCTACAGTACCTTGAAAGACATAAAGCAAACTATTGCTAAGCAAGAGAAGGGTATGGGAAATGAAAGGAAATGTTATAATAAAAATGATAGGCAGCCTAGTTTGCAAAATTATCCTTACAATACAAATTGGAAAGATGGAAAATCAATCTTTCCTAGACATAAACCTAAAAATGATCAACATATGCTAGACCCCTTGTAGAAACATTCAGTGAATATAGTAGCAGATAGACCATGGTTTGAAGTGTTTGAACATCCACATGATCAAAATTATTGTGCTATTGCTTAGTTTCTTTTTGCTGAGGAAGTAGAAGAGGATGTTCATGATCAAACATCAGAATATGAGTAGGATGATGTAGATGTTTGTATGGCTAAATCATACATTGATGAGGCAAAATTTTCCTCTGATGATGAAATACAAGAAGCTGATGTGCTTAATCAGAGGCAGAGAAGTGAGGTGTACCATCAATAGGTCTTTTCTGATGAGGAAGGATATTTTGATCATAATGCTTGAAATATGGAGTAGGCTGAAGATTCAGTGTCCTTAAGGAGATCGCCAGAAGAAGATATTGCAAGATTGATTGAAGAAAAGGATTCTCAAATGAGAAGTTCACTTAAATTGAGAAATAGAACCATGGGTGGTGAGCAAGGTAAACCTGCTGGTTTGTTTATTAAAGAGAAAAGGGATAAAAACAAATGTGTTAAGGTTGAAAACAAAAAGGATGTTGTGAAAGTCAATAAATTAAGAGTGATAAGGTTTGGGCAAAAAAGAATGAGACCCCAAAGCCTCAGGAAGATGTGACTATATCATCGGTGAATATCAAGGTGATTACAAAGGTAGGAAAACCTGTATCAGAGGATAAGAAGCAAAAGAAGCTGGGAGGAAGTAATCAACTAGAGAAAAAGGAAAATGATGAAGGTATGATGTCTAATTTTCCTAAGTATACACCTATAGATATGTTTCATGTGCCTTCTTAGGTTGAGGTAACTGTAGCTTTGCAAGAAATGATGAGAATAAATGAACACAAAGAAAATACAATAGCCTTGATTATAGATGTTACTAGTAATAAGACTAAACATGAAAGTGGTAAAGAAGTGCAGGATAAAGAGATAGAAAAGGAAGTGGAGGGAATTGTGTTATAAATTCCTCCTACGTATTTAGGAAATTCTATTAACATGTGCCTTGAAAACATAACCCCTTTTTTCTTAAGTGTGGATATAAATGGGAAAACTTTAAGGAGCTATATGATAGATTTAGGGGCATCGAATAATGTTATGCCAGTCAAAATAATGGAGGCAATGGGCTTCACAATAGACATTGCTCAAGGTAAATTTTATGCTATGTATTCAAGAGAACTGCCAGCTAATGGAACTATCACAACATTGCCTTATAAATTGACTCAGAGGGACCTAGTCATGATTGTATTAGTTGTAGACATCCCACCTCATTTTGGAATGCTCTTGTCAAGAAAAGGGAGTGCATCAATGGGGCGTAATATGCAATGTGATTTTTCATTTGCTACTTTCTCCATTGATGGTAAGGATGTCAAAATTGAAAGAGAATCAAAAGTACCTCATATGATTGAGCATGGCATGATTGAGAATATAACATGTTTTATTGACAGTGGTATAAATGAATTCAAGGTTGAGGAATTTCCTAGTTCAATTGTGATAAGCCTTTTGCATTGATTGACACAAAAATTTAAAAAATGTCAGAATCTAATGACTTGTGGATTATGTATTTTGATGGTGCAAGTTCAAAGGAAGGATCTGGTGCAGGTGTCCTGTTACGATCACCAAGTGGAAAGACATTTAGGTTCTCTTTCACTTGGTTATTTGAATGTACAAATAATGTGGCAGAGTATGAATCCTTGTTATTGGGGTTGAGATTGGATGAAAAAAATGGGATCAAGAAGCTCAAAGTAATTGGGGATTCCAAGCTTGTGGTCTCCCAAGTTAGATCCAAGTATGTATCAAAGAACAAGAGGTTGAAACAGTATAGGAATGTTGTCTAGGATGAATTAGAGAGCTTTGATGCATTTGGCATAGGATGGATGGAGAGAGGTTAAAACAAAGTGGAAAACCTATTAGCCAACATTGCATTAAAACCAAATGATATGACTTATGCTGGAATTTCAAAGATTAAGGTGCAAACCAAGCCATCTATCCCTGATAACATAATAAATTGGAAGTTTTTTGATAATGATGATGATATATTAAGGTTTTTGAATTGTGTGGGTGAGTATGAAAATTAGGAAATTGACTTTGGAGCTTTTGTTGAAAATATTGATGGTAAGGATACTATATTTGGAAATGAGGTCATTCAGTTAAAAACGAGCACAATTCCCAAGGGTCTAGTTGTACTAGAAAGAGTGTTTGATAATCAAGATAAGACAAAGGCTAATCATATTGTTTCTCATCCTGATGACATGGAATAGATTAATCTTGGAATAGAAGCATCCCCAAAGAAAGTGTATATTGGAAAGATATAGGCCATTATTCTTTGATGGTATCCCTGGTTATCCAAATCCTATCCCTGCTGACTTAAGAGAAAAGATGAGTAAGTTTGTCGGCAATATTGTGACAACAGAGGAACACTTAAAATCTTTAATGGATATGTTAAATGATTATGAGGTAGAATATGAAGATGTTGTAATGAAATTGTTTGTACAATCTCTAGTAGAAGATGCAAGGGATTGGTATAGAGGTCTACCTAATGCTAGTATTGGTTCATGGGATGAGTTTGAAAAGTGTTTCAAGGAGTAGTATGGTGATAAAACTAATGCTATTTTCATGCTAAATGAGTTTAATAACATCAAGAAGTCATTGAATGGCCTGTGACAGAGTTTAACTTAAGATTTTGAAAAGCAATGTATAAGTTGTTTCAGGTTTTGAGGCTTGATGAAAATGTTTGTTTAACTACATATTTCAATGCTTTCAATGCTAAAATGGAATATCTCCTTAGAGATAAAGACCCTCGGACTATGAGGGATGCATTTAGGGTGGCAATAAATATTGAAAGTAACAGAAGAGCTTCTGGGAAATGTGGTAGGAGAGAAGAACCTCCACTTTTTAAAAATCCTAAGAATAAGACTAAGAAGATTCCGACTACCAAGCCTAAAGATGATGAAAAGCGAGAAAAGGTCTACAGTACCTTGAAAGACATAAAGCAAACTATTGCTAAGCAAGAGAAGGGTATGGGAAATGAAAGGAAATGTTATAATAAAAATGATAGGCAGCCTAGTTTGCAAAATTATCCTTACAATACAAATTGGAAAGATGGAAAATCAATCTTTCCTAGACATAAACCTAAAAATGATCAACATATGCTAGACCCCTTGTAGAAACATTCAGTGAATATAGTAGCAGATAGACCATGGTTTGAAGTGTTTGAACATCCACATGATCAAAATTATTGTGCTATTGCTTAGTTTCTTTTTGCTGAGGAAGTAGAAGAGGATGTTCATGATCAAACATCAGAATATGAGTAGGATGATGTAGATGTTTGTATGGCTAAATCATACATTGATGAGGCAAAATTTTCCTCTGATGATGAAATACAAGAAGCTGATGTGCTTAATCAGAGGCAGAGAAGTGAGGTGTACCATCAATAGGTCTTTTCTGATGAGGAAGGATATTTTGATCATAATGCTTGAAATATGGAGTAGGCTGAAGATTCAGTGTCCTTAAGGAGATCGCCAGAAGAAGATATTGCAAGATTGATTGAAGAAAAGGATTCTCAAATGAGAAGTTCACTTAAATTGAGAAATAGAACCATGGGTGGTGAGCAAGGTAAACCTGCTGGTTTGTTTATTAAAGAGAAAAGGGATAAAAACAAATGTGTTAAGGTTGAAAACAAAAAGGATGTTGTGAAAGTCAATAAATTAAGAGTGATAAGGTTTGGGCAAAAAAGAATGAGACCCCAAAGCCTCAGGAAGATGTGACTATATCATCGGTGAATATCAAGGTGATTACAAAGGTAGGAAAACCTGTATCAGAGGATAAGAAGCAAAAGAAGCTGGGAGGAAGTAATCAACTAGAGAAAAAGGAAAATGATGAAGGTATGATGTCTAATTTTCCTAAGTATACACCTATAGATATGTTTCATGTGCCTTCTTAGGTTGAGGTAACTGTAGCTTTGCAAGAAATGATGAGAATAAATGAACACAAAGAAAATACAATAGCCTTGATTATAGATGTTACTAGTAATAAGACTAAACATGAAAGTGGTAAAGAAGTGCAGGATAAAGAGATAGAAAAGGAAGTGGAGGGAATTGTGTTATAAATTCCTCCTACGTATTTAGGAAATTCTATTAACATGTGCCTTGAAAACATAACCCCTTTTTTCTTAAGTGTGGATATAAATGGGAAAACTTTAAGGAGCTATATGATAGATTTAGGGGCATCGAATAATGTTATGCCAGTCAAAATAATGGAGGCAATGGGCTTCACAATAGACATTGCTCAAGGTAAATTTTATGCTATGTATTCAAGAGAACTGCCAGCTAATGGAACTATCACAACATTGCCTTATAAATTGACTCAGAGGGACCTAGTCATGATTGTATTAGTTGTAGACATCCCACCTCATTTTGGAATGCTCTTGTCAAGAAAAGGGAGTGCATCAATGGGGCGTAATATGCAATGTGATTTTTCATTTGCTACTTTCTCCATTGATGGTAAGGATGTCAAAATTGAAAGAGAATCAAAAGTACCTCATATGATTGAGCATGGCATGATTGAGAATATAACATGTTTTATTGACAGTGGTATAAATGAATTCAAGGTTGAGGAATTTCCTAGTTCAATTGTGATAAGCCTTTTGCATTGATTGACACAAAAATTTAAAAAATGTCAGAATCTAATGACTTGTGGATTATGTATTTTGATGGTGCAAGTTCAAAGGAAGGATCTGGTGCAGGTGTCCTATTACGATCACCAAGTGGAAAGACATTTAGGTTCTCTTTCACTTGGTTATTTGAATGTACAAATAATGTGGCAGAGTATGAATCCTTGTTATTGGGGTTGAGATTGGATGAAAAAAATGGGATCAAGAAGCTCAAAGTAATTGGGGATTCCAAGCTTGTGGTCTCCCAAGTTAGATCCAAGTATGTATCAAAGAACAAGAGGTTGAAACAGTATAGGAATGTTGTCTAGGATGAATTAGAGAGCTTTGATGCATTTGGCATAGGATGGATGGAGAGAGGTTAAAACAAAGTGGAAAACCTATTAGCCAACATTGCATTAAAACCAAATGATATGACTTATGCTGGAATTTCAAAGATTAAGGTGCAAACCAAGCCATCTATCCCTGATAACATAATAAATTGGAAGTTTTTTGATAATGATGATGATATATTAAGGTTTTTGAATTGTGTGGGTGAGTATGAAAATTAGGAAATTGACTTTGGAGCTTTTGTTGAAAATATTGATGGTAAGGATACTATATTTGGAAATGAGGTCATTCAGTTAAAAACAAACACAATTCCCAAGGGTCTAGTTGTACTAGAAAGAGTGTTTGATAATCAAGATAAGACAAAGGCTAATCATATTGTTTCTCATCCTGATGACATGGAATAGATTAATCTTGGAATAGAAGCATCCCCAAAGAAAGTGTATATTGGAAATAAAATGTCACCAAAAGTGAGAAAGATGCTAATTGGTTTATTAAGGAAGTTTAGGCATGTATTTTCATCATCCTATGATGATCTTAAGGCATACAGGGAGGATCTTTTCCAACATGAGATTCCTTTGCGTGATGATGCCAAGCCATTCAGACAAAAGAAAAGGCCTATTAATCCCACCTTGGCCCCCAAAATGCAAGAAGAATTAATGAAACTAAGGGATGCAGGGATCATCAAGCCGATCAAACATTCATCTTGGGTATCAAACTTGGCACTAGTAAGGAAGAAAAATGGAGACATCAGGGTATGTGTAGATTTTAGAAATTTGAATGTGTCTTCATTAAGGGACAATTATCCATTACCCAATATGGAGCCATGTTGCAAAGAGTGACAGATTGTGAATTAATGTCTATGATGGATGGTTTTTCTGGTTATAATTAGCTCATGGTCAAAGAGTCTGAGCAGTTTAAGATGACTTTCACTACACCATGGGGAACATATGTTTATGTAAGAATGCCATTTGGTCTCACAAATGCAGGGGCTAATTTTCAGAGAGCCATGGATGTGGCATTTATAGATTTTATTAACTTGTTTTTGGTAATCTATCAAGATGATTTGATAAGATATTCTAAAAAGGAAGAGGATCATTGTGAGCATTTGGAGAATATATTCATTAGAGCCTTGGAGTATGGCATTTCTTTGAATCCGAAGAAATGTGTGTTTGGAGTACTAGAAGGAAAACTATTGGGACATATAGTTTCCAAGGATGGAGTAAAAATTGATCCAAAGAGGGTAATTGCAATTGATAAAGTTCCACAACCTCGAAATGTCAAAGGAATACAATCTTTTTTTGGAAAAATAAACTTCTTAAGGAGGTTTGTGAAAAAACTTGCTGAGATAGTTCGCCCTATTTCCAAAATGCTCAAGAAAGGATCCAAGGTTGAATGGGATGAGGAGCATGCAGAGGCCTTCCAAGCCATTAAGCAAGCAATAAAGGAGGCTCATGTGTTAAAGACCCATGATTTTTCCAAACCTTTACATATTTTCTCATTTGCTTCTTTCCACACAATTGTAGCTGTGTTGTTGCAAAAGAATGCAAAAGGTTTTGAACAGCCTATTTCCTTTTTCAACAAATCTCTACAGGCCATAGAACTTAAGTATGATATAAATGAAAAATAGGCATATGCACTAGTAAAAGTAGTAAAAACTTTTAGGCCTTATTTGATGGGAGCTACTGTAATTGCATATGTGCCCATTGTTGTTGTTAAGGACATTTTCACATAGCAGGAAGTGTCAGAAAGAAGGTGTAGGTGGATAAATAGGATCAAGGAATTTAATATTGAGGTCCAGATTACTAAACTAGTGAGAGGAAAAGGATTGTCCAAGCTCGTGGCCCAAAGTAATTTGGAAGAAAATTAGATAAATTTTCTAGAAGAGGAGAATAGGTCACATATATGTGATATGGAGCATTCAAAATGGTATAGCGATGTGATATATTATTTGCAAAAAATGAAATTTCCTAACAACTTGAGTGAAAATGAGAAAATGACATTGAAGTTACATGCTATCAAATATGTTATCATAGATGGAAAGCTCTGGTGGAGAAATGGAGAAGGTGTCATGCTGAAATGTGTTGACCAAGATCAAGCAAAAGAACTTCTGAGTGAAATGCATGGTGGAGTTTGTGGAGGAAATTATATGGCTAAAACAACTGCACATAATATAATGAGGGTTGGATTTTGGTGGCCTACAGTTTTTAAGGATGCACACCAACTAGTGAAGACTTATGATGCTTGTCAATGTTTCTCTGGTAAGTTAAAGTTTTCTAGTAACTTGCCTCTAAAACCAATTATAGTACAAGCTCCATTCCAGCAGTGGGGTATTGATTTTATAGGAGAGATAGCATGTACAAATCTAGTGGAGGTCACTCATGGATATTGGTGGCCACTGATTATTTCACCAAGTGGGTGGAAGAAATTCCAACAAATAATGCCACTAGTAGAGTGGTAATTGATTTCTTGTTGAGCAACATATTAACTAGATTTGGATGTCTAGAAAGGATTGTATCAGATAATGCAATGTGTTTCAGATATGAGGAATACATAAAATTTTGTGAGAAGCATGACATCTAAACTCCTTATTCATCAACATATCACCCATAGGGTAATGGACAGGCAAAATCAAGCAATAAAAGATTGATGAAGATCATTAAAAGAATCCTGGACCAGAATAAAAAGGCTTGGGATTCTAAGGTGAGATAAGTAGTCTGGGCAGATAGGGTAACTGTGAAGAATGCAATAGGTTGTGCCCCATTTGACTTGGTTTATGGGATAAATGCAAGGTTGCCCCAAAACAACTTAATGGAATTGTATAAATTTGTCTAGATGTATGATAATGAAATTGATGATGAGATACAATTGAGGGTGGAAGCTCTTATAGAATTAGATGAAACTAGGAGGGAAGCCCAAAAAATAAATGCAAAGTTGCAGTTGCAAGTAAAAAAATTGTATTGCAAGAGGGCAACTACTAGGAGTTTCAAAGAAGGAGATTTGGTTTAATGTGGAATGCCAAACTGGAAGATAAAGAGAAACATGGGAAAATTGATGCAATCTGGGTGGGTCCATTTTTTATTAATGGTAAGTGGGGTGAAGATTCTTACTTCCTCCAAGATATGATAGGGGATATTCTTGAACTACTAGTTCATGGGTCATGGTTCTTGAAGTTATACTTCACTTGAAGTATTATTTCCCATGAATAGTAGTTTAGGTTTGTATATTTTTTATATATCCTATACATAGTTTGGGTTGTTTTGTCTAAACAATCCCTTTTTGGTCGTCTCTGCATCTTGGTCTACTTTTCTTGAGATTTTGAATTCTCGCTTCATTCTATTGGAATGAATGTCCCCAACTGGAGCCACTGATGGAACTTCAAATTTGTGTTCCTTATGTTTCACTCATGCCCTGCCTTATGTCACTGGTCTTTCATGGTGTTTGAAAATTTCTAAGGGTTGGGGTTTTAGCTTTGTCTTCATGTTAAACCCTTGTGTTTACTTTATGCCTTGGTTGGGATCTATTTCACTGTTACTTTTTTGAGGGGTTTTAAAATGACTTATGCCCCATCATTTCATCTAGGTTGGGTCCCTTTGGTCTTAATTTATATTTATTTCCTTCGTGAGTTTTATTTCCCTAAGTCTTGGTTGGCCTTGTGTTTCATCGTTTAAAAAAAAACTTATGTCGTTGTTTACCATCTGCCTAGTAATGTCCCCTTGTCCTTTTAATGAAATTTTTATTTTGTAGAAGGGATCGAATTCCTGCTACCATTCATCAAATTTCCTTCATATATCAATAGTTTCCGACCATCAAGTGATCAAAAATTGTAGGATCTTTATTGATTGCTATATCACGGGCGGCGCCACGTGTCCCATCTGGGCGATCAATTTTGCACAATTGATCAACTATGGTTTGATCTCAGCTGTTCCCTGCTATCCCACGATGGTCTCACCATAGTGCTTTGGTTGATTGTGAAATCATGGGCGAGCACCACGTGTACTATTTGCTATGGCCTAAGGAGATAGGCTTGGTGTGTCATTAATCAATCTTCATTAGATATCAATGGTTGCCCGCTATCGCATGATCCAAAGATGTAGGACCTTTATGGATCGCGATATCATGGGTGACCACCACTTGTCTCACCTGATGAAGCCGAAAGAATAAAGGAAACACTTTAATATGTTATGTTGTGGGTTACTAAAATGCTTATGAGATGCACGTGCTTCAAATCAATACAGATGTTATGATCTCAATGGAAAAGGTTCTCAATAGTTAATGATAAGTCCAACTACTTTTTTGAAGGAGCAGGATCAACGTTGTTCAACATCTATAGTTTCCCACCATCGCATGATCTGAAGTTGTAGGATCTTTACCGATTGTGATATCGCAGGGAACCACCACATGGATTTCCATCATGGTGTATGGTATGGGGGCCCCTTATTTCCACATTGGACATTGTGTCATCTCTATTTGAAGATGTTCATTCGATGATTTGATCTAGCTAAAGGATCGACGGCTAGAATTTAAATCTACATCAAATATTTTCACTGACTAATGATGATCAGTGGTGGTCATGGTGTCGAATTCTTGAGACTTTTGATGCTATTGTTATAGATTTTTGGATTATCACTAGGTGCTTCATTCCATTGGTGAGATGTGTACTTTTTAGCCTAATGCTTGTCTGCTCCTTCATTCTATATAAGAAGGATTTCAAGGCTAGAAGTATAGGTTAGCAAGTTAGACAAGTCTTGGTCAAGTCTAGGTAAAGTTGTAGAGAAAATTGTAAAGACAGATGGTTTTAGAGAGAAATGCAATTTAGGTTCTAGGTCATTCTGTAATAGGTTTTGAGTTCATGGAGATTTAATGTTGTATAACAATACTAGCATTTGATTTGAAATATCAAATTCAAACTCATGTCTCTCCATTGTACATGTATATCTGAACTTTGAATAAAATATTTAAGGGTTGTTTCATTCATCTCACTATTATGGTGTGTATGATTCTATTTTAGCTTTAATTCAAGGAATTAATTAAAATTCTTGAATGGGATTATAGGTGGGTATGTTCTGTATAAGGATTTGATAAATAGTATTGAGTTAGAATACATACTGATGAGATTGTAATGCAATGTTATCAAGGATCTTATATGTTATGTGTTAAATCTATCATAAACCCTTAAATAATTGTGAATTTGACTCCCAATGGATATATGGCACTGATCCAAGTTTTACTTGTTTGTATAATTCAGTATTTGTTTGTCTTTGTCTTGAGCTTGCTATAAATTGCAAATAAATAACTATCTCAAGTTGTGGATTGTGTTGTAATTATCTCATGCTCCAAATAGTTGATATTACTAATAAACAACCAATTTAATTTAGTTTTATCCTATTATGTTGAGCTATAATTTTAGATTATATGTTGTATGTTAATGTTGTTTATGATATTGGTGTAGAGATTGTAAACACATTAAGGGATCACCCTCTCGGGTCTTGCAGAGCTTGAAGTGTAGGAGGCCTTTAAATTCCTCATCAGTTGTTCTAGGTCCTTCGAGCTGCCCTTGATTGGAATTGGAAATTCCATAGGTAGATTAGAAGACCAACCTGGTTAATTGTAGTCAAACAAAACCAACACCCACTACTACTTTTTTAAGGTGGCTTTTCAGGGTATGTGATAATTAAATGTTGTTTGTCAAGTTTTTTGCGATTTCTCTGGAAAAACAATCCTCTAGATAAAAAATAATGGGTCTAAGGGGCCTATAAATGTTGGTTTGAAGGGTAAATGATGTGAAGAGACTCAAAAGTGGGTCCAATTATGCATGAAATTGTCTGTTTTCTCAAGAGTGTCTAATTTTCTATGGAACATTTATCCCCCACTTTAGCACCCATATGAATCTATGTGCATATGTAAGCTAAAGGACTCTAAAGGATGCACCTTATTACATAAAATGATATTCATTCAAAAATATGGGGAATAAAGTCCCCAATCTAGTTATCCACACAACCACAACATTAGGAACCACATCCTGCAACACACATTCATTCATTGCCCAAAAATCCTTTTATCTAACTCCTAGGAATCCAATTCAAGGGTAGATGTATGCCCCCCTTGATTTTTCTTGCTTTATAGAGGTGGAATAAAGGTAGCAAGCTAGCCACATAAAATAAGAAACATCATATCATAGGGAATTTCCAAGTACCATGCCACATAATGATAGATGTATGATGATATTGAGTGTGGAATCATGATTCCAATGGATCAAATGACGTAAAAAATGGATTACCCTAGCTCCCATTATGTTGATTTGAAGAATATCTACGTTATGAGTTCTTAAAAAGATAATAGCCTTATGTTAATATGTAAAAATAAAAAGAGATGAAAAGGGGTTTAAAGAAGGAGAAGAAAGTAACTTGTCACTTACTCTTCATTTTACTTTCATGTAGCTTGAGAGTGATGAGTGAGAGAAGAACATTCCATGCAAACGGTATTACACACCTTCACGGTTGGATGATCTTCATGAGCAGGTGGCACATGAGGAAGCTCTGCATTATGAGGTAAGTCGATTATGCAACTTTCGCCTTGTGATTTTGTAATAATTTAATGATTTTAATGCATGGATATGTTAATTAAGGGTTCTTGGAATTTTTTTTGCAAAGTGTCCCCTTTTTTCACAAAGTGTCCCATTTGTTCGCAAAGTGTCCCATTTGTTTGCAAAGTATCCCTTTTGTTCACAAAATGTCCCATTTCTTCGTGAAGTGTCTCGTTTCTTCATGAAGTGTCCTGTTTCTTTGTGAAATGTCCTAAAAGGGTTCTAAAGTGTCTATGGCCTTTAAAAAAGCACACTAGATGAACTTTAGTACACTTGCATGATGAATAATTTGAAAATAGAAGATATTAGATGAAATTTAGAGCTTTTTGTGATGATTTTGATAGGTCCCCGCCTAATCATGACATCGACTAGGGGGAAGATAGCTCACATTTCTTATAGATCTTGTGCTAGCACTATCAGTGGCAAAAATAGAGCATCTATAGTTAGTGGGTATCTATAGGGCATATCTGATGCCACCTATGAGATACCATGATGTCATTCTTATGGCTTTGTGTGAGCGTTGGGATGTTGATGCTTGTGCCTTTCATCTTCCAACCAGGGAAGTGACGATCACTCTCAAGGACATACATCGCATTCTTTGAGTTCCCATTTGGGGAGAGCGGGTATATTTT